>BLSH010179556.1:716254-744522 GCA_018402905.1 Glandirana rugosa
CCCCCCCCCCCCTCCCAATCCATACTGGGCCATTTGGGTTCAATTATACAGTGCCTAGCACTGAATAAGAAGTGGAATATAAAGTGATCCTGTGTTTTGCTAATTCAGAGCAAGAAAAAAAATGTATACTTAACTGCCACCCTTCCTAGCTAAACATACTCACCTTCACCGCCACACCTCTAGTCACTAGGAAGAAGAAGAAGAATGCAATACTTCTGGGTATGATAAGCATGCAACTCACCTCCTTTATTCTCATGTGATAGCACTGGTGCTTAGTGATTGGACTTTCAAGAGCAAATCTCATGTAGGGGTGGGCAGAGAGTTCTTCATAACTTTGTATATGAAGAAACAGGGGGTGAAAGGGGAGTATATGCTTCTGGAAAGGGAGGCATTTAAGTGAAAATGTTGTGTTGCCTTGCATGGGCAAAACAGGAGTTCACTTTAAAGTATAATTGTCAAAAGGCTGCCACTGTTGACCTCTGCTTATGAAAGTGCTGGATGCCCAGGGCTTCAATATGTCCTGAATCAATGATTTGTAATAAGTATTGACATAAGACATTTTAACTATTCTCTGACTTTCATTTACAATACGAATGCTCCAGGTCAACGACTTCGGCATATCGAAGTGAGACACAGACAAGCAACTAGCATTTGTAGAAGGGAGTGAGCAATGACATCCATTTCTTTGTGAACCTTAAAGTAGAACTAAAACATTTTTTTTTCGCTTTGGATAGAGTAAAGGAGGGTTTAGTTTTTTTTTGTTTTTTTTTTCGATCTGTGCCCATTTGGGGAGATTTCCCTCCAATTCCTATCCTAAAGCCAAGACAAGAAATATGGAATTCCCTCAAAAGTGAAGGAATCCTTGGTAGCCACCAGAACTAGTGCCCCATTGGAAGATTTCTCCTCTATTACTTTTCTGGGGGCAACCCAAAATTTGTGATTTTCCTATACTTTCATTGAGAACAGTATACAGAAAATTGAGAGAGTGAATCCCCCTAATGGGGGCAAAGACAGAGAAAAAAACCTTAGCGGTGGTTTTACCCCTCTTCACTCTATCCAAACAAATAAAAAATGTCCTTGGTTACTGAACTAAAGTGAACTAGTGACTTTAACATTGAACATTTTTCTTTAAATTTGGATATAGTTATAAAGGGTAAGAATCTTGAAAGGAGAAAAATAATTCTAAAGGATACACAGATACAGGTACTCTTTAAGTAGGGTGGGGAAGGATTATTAACTTACTGTTCTGGGATATTTTGGGGTGGATGGGGTGCTGTGCACCTGGAGGGAACCCTCATGGACACAGGAAAAACATATCAAACCCCATATATACATTGTTAATATGGGAAACAAAGCCATATCGATTTTAACCACTTCCATACTGCCCACTGCACATATACTGCGGCTGCACGAAATAACGTACCTGTACATTCGTTTGCTTCTTCCGGGTCTGGGGCGGGCATGCACATGCACCGCCCGTGACCCGCTCCCACAGTGATTGGACACAGCGGGTCCTGCAGATGCGATGTCCGCCGGGAACCAGGCGATCGCTCGTAGAGAGGCAGAATGGTGGTCTGCCTATGTAAACAAGGCAGACCGCCGTTCTGTCAGTGGGCAAGAGGGAGACCTTGTGTTCCTGCTAAGCATGAACAGGATTGTCAAACATCCCCATGCAGTTAGCAAGCACCCCTTAGGCACACATTTAACCCTTTGATCACCCTTGATGTTAACCCCTTCTCTGCCAGTATAATGTATACAGCCACAGTGCATTTTTTTTTTTAGCACTGATCACTGTATTGGTGTCACTGGTCTACAAAAAGTGTCCCTTAGTGTACGATTTGTCCACCGCAATGTCACAGTCCCGCTAAAAATTGCTGATTGCTGCCATAACTAGTAAAAAGCATAAAAAAAAAAAAAAAGTCCATAAATATATCCCATAGCTTGTAAACGCGATAACTTTTGCACAAACCAATCAATATACACTTATTGGGATTTTTTACCAAAAATATATAGCAGAATACATATTGGCCTAAATACAGGAAGAAAAAGGGATTTTATTAAAACTTACCGTAAAATCCTTTTCTCCGAGTTCACTGACAGACGCAGCTCTTCATGACTTTGTGGGGTTTTAGGTTCGTCCTACTAGGAGTTGACTAGGCAGGGAAAAGAATCATCTGGCCCCTCCCCTGGGGGGCCATCCTCTCTTCCTACATTAAACCCCCTCACAGTATAGCTCTTCAGTTCGTACACAAGCCGTACCAGAAAATAGAGCCCAGAGGGGTGGGTGCTGCGTCTGTCAGTGAACTCGGAGAAAAGGATTTTACGGTAAGTTTTAATAAAATCCCTTTTTCTCCTTACGTTCACTGACAGACGCAGCTCTTCATGACTTTGTGGGGACGTCCCCAAGCTGTGTCAAAAAAGAGGGGTGGGTAAACGCAAACAACTGTACCCAACTGAACCTCTGAAGAGGCGTCAGTCGCGCCTACACCGCCGCCAGCAGAACTTTGCGGCCAAAAGCAGCATCCGAAGATGCAAAGACATCAACTTTATAAAACTTAATGAAAGTGCTAACCAAGGCCCAAGTGGCCGCATCGCACACCTGTGACACCGAGGCCTGGTGTCCGAAGGCCCAGGAAGTACTAACCGCCCGGGTAGAATGAGCTGTGACCAGAAAAGGGGGAACCTTGCCCCGAACAGAATACACATGGGTCACGGTTTTTCTAATCCACTGAAACCGTGGTTGAAGAAGCCGCCAGGCCTTTGCGCGGGCCCTCTGGCAAAACAACAAGGCGTCAGCTTTACGAAAAAAGAGAAGCTGTAGTAGCCAAATACACTCGTAAGGCCCTTACTACAAGCATGCAACTCGAAACTCCTTTGGGTGCGATGGACGAGGGCTCAATGAAGGCAGGATAATACCATCACCAATGTGAAAGGAAGAGACTACCTTCGGCAGAAAAGCGGGAGAAGGTCGCAAGACCGCCTGGCCAGGTCGGGGAAAGTACAGAGCACCAGGACTCTCGATGCCCCGACCGGCTTCTTGATAGCAGATCATCTTGATTGCAGCAAAAAAAGAAAAGAAAAGAAAATAAAATGGTCACAATAGGACCGCAGTTTCCAATAGGGAAGCCAGGTCAACTCCTTGCGAACTAGGCATTGAAACTGAAGAGCTATACTGTGAGGGGGTTTAATGTAGGAAGAGAGGACGGCCCCCAGGGGAGGGGCCAGCTGATTCTTTTCCCTGCCTAGTTAACTCCTAGTAGGACGAACATAAAACCCCACAAAGTCATGAAGAGCTGCGTCTGTCAGTGAACGTAAGGAGAAATTTGATTTTTAAATTGTTTTTATTGGATGTGTTTTATGGCAGAAAGCAAGAAACATTGTTTTTATTTTTATTATCTGTTTTGTTTGTTTATAGCGCAAAAAATAAAAACCGCAGAGGTGATCAAATACCACCAAAAGAAAACTCTATTTGTGGGAAAAAAAAGGACATAGATTTTGCTTGGGTACAATGTCGCATGACCGCACAATTTGTCAGTTAAAGCAACGCGGTGCCGAATCGCAAAAAATGCTCTGGTCAGGAAGGAGGCAAAACCTTCCGGGGCTGAAGTGGTTAAAGTATAATGCAAAGCACATTGAACAAAAGGCTACAGGAAATTAGTCATGGATTGTAATCAAGGTCAAATAAACACAAAAAAATAAGAAGATATAGTAATTTTGCGATATAATAAATGTGGCAGTATATTTTTAGTTCTCAGTTGAGTGCTTTATTTTTCTTCATCTAGTTGTATAGTTTATTAAGCCTTTTTTTCAACTTGCATGCCTACATCTGGAAGTGCACTTTGACACTGCAGGTCTGTGTGCTTTTAGTTAAGGCCTCTTTATGCAGTCATTCATGCAGCATACAAATGTAAATGTCTGACATCACACTAAAATTATCACTAGAATGTCATCATGCAAATTATTTTAAAATTAGTGCATTCCCTTTGTAAAATGAACTGCACCATTAGCATAAAGCAGGAAATTGCTTCCGATTTGTTTAAAAGTGATTCTGATTACAGTTCACATAGTCATAGACTTCTACTTTGCAGCCTTTTATTCGTTAATCTTTACTGAAGAATAATTTGTGGGAAATTAAGTAAAGAAGCAGTAGACATTCTTTAATAGCATTAAATTGAAACTATATTGTGACTCACCTCCATTAAGCTCTTGTAATAATTTTGATTAAACACATTTAAGAGGTATGATGATATTCTAACTTTAAAGAAGCAAAAGTTAGTACCCTGGAGATTTGTAGATATATTTCCCACCTTTCTGAACAAATACTATAGGGCTAAATGAAGACATGTTAAAGTGGTTCTAAAGGTTATTTTTATTTAATTTTTTTTACCTTAATGCATTAAGGTAAAAAAAAGCCTTCAGCATGTAGCCCCAAACCCTTGCCCCCCCCCCCCCCCCCCCTTACCTTGATCCAGTGATGTGCACAGATACAGCGGCTCTTTCCTTCCTCATTGGCTATGCCAGTGACGGGGGAGCAGGGGGTGGGGTGAGTCCGGCTGTCTGTGTCAATAGACCCAGACGAGACTCAGGAGCGGCTTACTATGGGTGCATTCGGAAGGGGGGAGAAGTCAGGAGAAGAGGAGGATTGGGGCTGCCTTGTGCAAAACCATTGCACAGAACGGGTAAGTAATGACATGTTTGTTAATTTAAAGAAAAAAAAAACAAATTATGTTTAGAATTACTTTAAAATCGTTCTACTGTAAAAAGCCTAAACTGAGGACATTAGAGGAAGTAAACCCTGATGGGGTTTACTTCTTCTAGGTCACCGTGCAATGTAAAAGCATGATGGGCTAGTATGCATCGTATATTAGCCCATTATGTGCCACTTACCTGCAGTGGAAGCCCGCGCTGTCTAGCGATGACCCCGTCCCAGGCCACATCCATCTTCTGCCCCTCTTCCTTCCCGGGGCTGCGGACTCTGGCTCTGTGACTGGCCAGAGTTGTGTGACGTCACTCCCACGCATGCGCGTGGGAGCTGCCAGTCATGGCGCGATCTCAGTGAAGGAACGGCACAGAGGCCGTTTCCTCACTGCCCATGTGCCAGATGATGTGGGCCCATCACAGTACACTGTAGATCTCCTAAACCGTGCAGGTTTGGGAGATATGCAGGGAACCTACAGGTAAGCCACTTTAAACCTGAACTCCAGGAAACTTAAAAATCCTCCACTGCAGTCAGGGCAGCCATCAGAAATTTTGAGGCCCCTTACACAGCTTCAGGCCTGGGCCCCCCGGGGCCTGACCAACATTCTCCAGGGCCCGCCCACTGGCTGTCCCACCAAATACGCCCACTGGTCATCCCAATGAGTCCTTTGGTGCACCCAGTTTTATTTTAACACTCTTACAACTTCTATTCCCATCCACCCCCAGCATCCTTCATCCCTCTTCACAATATATTCCCCCCACCTCCGCCCAGCATCATCCATCCCTCTCCACAATATATCCCCACCTCTGCCCTTCGATCGGGTGTGCCTGTCTGTTTTTCAGGTGGGCCCAATCGGATCACCCATTGTTCTCTATGGAGATGCTGTTGTAAATGGATATGTGTCCGCTTACACCCGCCTGCATCCGATCCAATCCGGTCCAGTCCGCTAAAAATTGACTGATGGGGATTCCATCCATCTAGCAGATCGGATTGTATGGCATCGGATGGAAATGGACAGGTGGTCCGTTTCTATCCGACCGCCCCATAGAGAACAGTGGGCTCATTCCATGTCTGCTCTGCATTAGCAAAGCGGACACAGACCTCTCATCCGCCTGCTCAGCAGGGATCAACAGACATATCCCCCGCTGAGCAGGTGGATCTGCTTGACAGAGTCCGCTTCATGTGAAAGGGGTCTTGCCAGGAGCGGCCAGTACCTTAGGGGCGCTGCACCCCTGCCGGGTGTCGGACTCATACGTTTGTATAAGCTTTTTTTTCCCAAGCCACATGATTAGAACCTGAGGTTCTAATTGGCTTGAAAAAGGTTGGGCTCAGGGCACAGAGCACTGCGCCTCGAACCCACCCACTTGTGACAGTAGCGAATTATTATTCGCTATTGTCTTTCAGCTTCTCCTCCTGGCCAATCCGGATGGATTGGGTTGGCTGGGAACAGAAGCTGAGGAAGGGTAAGTGCGGGGGGGCCCTCACCTTGGATGGGTCAGTGTGGGAGGACCTGAGGGCTCTTACTATGTTTGTGTTTTTGTTTTATGTACTTGTTACATTGTTTTGGTTTTTTTTTTGGGGGGGCACCTTGGAGGGGTGAGTGCGGGAGGACCTGGGGGGTCTTACTATGTTTGCGTTTTTTTTTTACCTTTTTACAGTTTTTTTTTTGGGGGGGGGGGTCTTTGGTGAGATATCAGAGGTCTAAACAGACCCTCATATCTATTAGATATAGGACTTCTTATTTTGTAACTACCTCCTAAAAATCATCACTAAGATGTGGCATCTTTATTGTAACACATGCACTGAACATTTATCTGTGAAAACCTCTAATTTTCAAAAAGTCATTATTTTATTTTGTGAAAAGTTATTTTATCACCATTTCAAATGGCTATTTTTCCTTCCCTCCTCCATAGACCATTATCACCCGCCTGAAGCTGGTTATTTTAGTAGGCAATAATACTGTGTGGTAATCATTGTGAATTGACTTCTGCATTGATTTTATCATAAGACCCGATAAAAAACCCTGATATTGTTATAATCGCACTACATACAGTGCAGGTGAAGCTGGCCACACACTAGTAGAATTTAGTATGAGTTTTTTTGTTTTGAGAAAGTTTTTTTCCTTTTTCTAATTGTTAGTGGGGTCAAATTGACATTCATTTTTGATCACAGTGACCAGAAAATTCATAGGAGCAGGACAGAATTTTTTTCTTAAACAAGCAAGTTTCTAACAGTAAATGTGATTTTTGTCCGGGAGAGTCAATTATTTTCAAAATCGCATGTTAAAAGCAAACTAAATTTTGAAGTATGTTTGAATGAAATTGATCAAACATCAAGTCACGCAATGTGCTAAGAATTTTCAAGAAGGGGGTCGTGTCCGGATGTGAAGAGCGGCGGACGCGTATCTGGAGAGCTCCTGCCATCCTAATTACTATCCTGTGACATCCTTGCCATCTGTCCCTTCTGGACATCTGTAGAGCTAAACCACACCACAGGGCACCTTGCGGAGATCAAATCTTAACTCCTGGGGCATATTTTACCGGTCGGCCGGCCGGATCCATAAATTGAGGCCCCGGCTTGAGGCCTAGTCGCAGAGCGCCGCCGTTCTTCCGGCGGCCGGGAAATCCACGATTCTGCCATCACCAGGCTGCTGACCCGATCATCAAGTAGAGGAGACGCCACCCCAGAGACCCATCTGATCGTGGATCTTGTGAGTAGAGGGGACAGGGTGAGAACCGAGGCCTAAAACCGGGCGGCCGCCATCTTGGTACACCCTCATAGGCCTGCAGTGTATTCTCCATCAGGGGATAGGGGACATCTGGTGCTACATCTACCCTGACCACTGCCTGTACTTCCCCAGGAGAACTGACTGAGGTGGAGGTGTGGGTGGTGTGGACTGGGGGAGCAATTTTTGTCTAGGAATTAGTACTCCTTCTGTACATGTGTATAGCCTATAGCTGAAACACATCCACTAGAGTATATAAAGGTCAATTCTTACTCCATTCTCCCACGGATCAGCGATCTCCTACGCTCCTGTACCCCTTACTTGTATATCGTCTGGACCAGGGAGTGGGAATCGTGTCCCCCCCGCAACGGCGGAATGATGGCGGAATGATGGTCAAATATGGCCCCCCTGCGACTGCCTCAGCGACAGAACAATTGGCCCGCTTCAGGCGGCAGGAAGATGCGGCAGGTCCTGAGCGCGCACCTCAACCTTCAATGCACGGAACCCCTTCTTTATTACCATCTCAGGGGATGGACGGGTCCGGCCCGGCTATTTTTAAAACGCAGGGCGAATCGAAAATCGACGACCTGCAGAACCGCTCCAGGAGAAATAATCTTAGTTTTGTGGGGTTCCCGGAGAGATCTGAAGGCTCTCGCCCTGAGCGGTTCTTGCATTCCTGGCTACGAGCGGTACTAGGGGTTGAAAACATGTCCCACACTTTCCTTATTGAAAGGGCACATCGTACTCCGCCGCGAGCACCAAATCCTGGGGCTCTTCCACGTTCTCTAATTGCACGAATCCTTAATTTCCAGGACAAAGTGACCATTCTGTGACTGGCTAGAGAGAAAGGCCCGCTCAAGTATAATGGCAACATCATATCCATCTATCCGGACTTCTCAGCAGACGTCCAACGCCAACGGGTCTCCTTCTCTGCAGTAAAAAATCGTCTCCGACAAGAAGGCCTGCAATATGCTATGCTTTTCCCTGCAAAATTGAGGGTTATTTGGGACGGTAAGGCCCATTTCTACAATTCACCTAAAGAAGCTATGGCGTGGCTCGACGATCATGTTGGCCCGCAACGCCGACGGGGACGTACTGGTCAATAGCAGTGGACAGTCTGCTACTCTATCAAGGATTACAGCTATTCTACTAGGTCCCTGATGGCACATATGGTTGGACCCCTGCTGGGCCCAGGCATTTATCCTCCGATCGGTGCCCCTGGGAAGGATTTTTAACGGTCACCGACTCTACATTTGGGGTTCCGAACTCTAAGGAGGGTGAGCTGTTATTGACATGTTTCTTATTTATACTTACATCCCCCTGGGATCCAGGGACTGCACAGGTGCAGCTTATCCTTCATCAGACTATCCGGTCCTTTCATAGTTCCCTAGGGGGCCTGTACATTTGTTTGCTCTCCCATCTGACCGACCCGGTGGCCACACTGCAATAGACCCCATCACATCCAAAAGCACTTACATTATCCAAGACTTCTTCTTTGATGGGGTTATTGATGAGAACAAGTACAGTGGTGGTCACATGGCCGATCCAGCGCATCACATCATCCCTTCAGGAACATTGGTCATGTTTCAATGGAGCTAGATATGCACTTCACTAACCCCATTCCGTTGCATGGCACAGCCATGGGAATTGTTTTCTAATTGTTTTTTTCTTTTTAGGTTTTATGTTGAACTTCCAATTGGTTCGGGATCCGAGCTCGCTAAGTTGGGGATGGTAGAGCGGGGTGGGCTGGGTGGGGGAATCTGTTGACCGGTCAAGGTCGGGTGGGTTTTTTTCTGTTCCAATACTACTTTTTTCCTATTGTTCACTGCTGGCGAGACTGTTGATTTTTCTGTGCTACATATGGGTATACCTAAAATGTGTTCTGTGGCTTGCTCTCTGTGATATTGATTCCTGTATTATCCTCTCTGACATAGGAAACATTTTATCTTATAAATGGCTAGGCCTCTAAAAATTATATCTTGGAACGTAAGGGGGGCAAACTCTCCTCACAAGCGGTCCTTAATTTTTTCATTCCTTAGACGGCACAAACCACACATTATTTGCCTCCAGGAGACGCATTTAGTTAAAGAACGGATACGTTTGCTAAAAAGAGCCTGGGTGACTTCCTCGTACCATGCCACCCATACCACATACTCTAGGGGTGTCACAATTTTATTAGCAAAATCACTGTCAGCTGAAATTGTATCCGTGACAACAGACCCAGAGGGTCGATTTATTATACTCACTATACAAATTGCTAGACCTTTACTCTGGTCAATATTTATATGCCTCCCCCATTTGCTCCAGATCTTCTCTCCAGATTGTCTCTTAACCTAGTTGCCAGATCCCCTGGGCCGGTAGTGTACATAGGTGACTTTAATGCTGTGCTTGACCCCTCCTTAGACCGCTTGGGGGGAGGAGGTAGATCTTGCCCCTCCTTTGTAGATTGGGTTGAAGTATATGGCCTCACAGAGGTTTGGCGGTGGAAACACCCCACTGATTACCAGTATTCATGCCATTCTGATTCATTTCATACAATGTCTCGTATTGACCTAGCATTTGTTACTCCCGATGCTCTCCCGTTGGTATCGTCTGTGTCATATTTGCCCAGGGGGGTGTCTGACCACGCGCCACTAATGGTGGATCTCCTCCTCCTGCCTGCACAAGGGCCCACCATGTGGCGCATGGGTACACAATGGTTGGAGGATGAAATTGTACAGAAATCTTGCGGGAGAGACATCGTGGACTACTGGAGGACCAATAGAGGGTCTACAGACCCCTCCAATATTTGGGAGGCTTCCAAGGCTGTATTGCGGGGTGCCTTTATGTCTGTGACAGGTGTTCTGCGTAAAAATGCTGTGCAATGTACTAGGGAACTGGAGGAAGCGATGGTGACGGCTGAGGCAGCGTATGTTGCCCACCCGGAACCCCAGAGACGAGATTCATGGTTGACTAAACGTAGAGAATATGAACTCAAATTACTGGAGTTAACTCAAAAACGAATGTTACACATAACACAAAAAATTTTTGAACATGGTAATAAAGCCGGGCGACTCCTGGCGTACTTGGTTAGACCAGATCATAACCCTGTCTCTATCCCTCAAATTCTTACCCCACAAGGAAGGATTAGTGACGACCCGCAGGATATTGTGGACGCGTTTCTGTCCTTCTTTAAAGACCTATACACTACAAGGGCCCGCTATTCAGATACACATTTGACTGAGTACCTTGCACACATTCCGCTACCGCGTTTAACTGATCAGGAAATGGAGGATCTTGAGGCCCCCATCAGGATAGAGGAAATTCAGATGGCAATTTCACAACTGCCAACTCATAAAACCCCAGGCCTGGACGGCTTCCCGGCTGAGTGGTATAAAAAGTTTGCCTCGTTACTGGGCCCTCTCCTCCTTAAGACCTATAATGAAGCTTTTAAACAGGGTACCCTCCCACCATCCATGCGGGAAGCATTAATTGTTCTATTACTAAAACCCAGAAAAGATCCATTACTTTGCGATTCATACCGCCCCATATCCCTAATAAACGTGGACGTTAAAATTCTTGCTAAAGTGATCGCTAACCGCCTCAATTTAATAATTGGAAGGTTGATAGGATGTGACCAGGCCGGGTTCATACCGGGAAGATCCACTAGAATGAATATACGCAGACTGTTTCATAATCTACAATACCCTCATGACTGTACACCTACCAGGGTAGTTGTGTCACTTGACACTAAAAAGGCATTCGACAGTGTGGAGTGGCCCTATTTGTTCAAAATCTTGGACAGATATGGGTTTGGCCCACGTATGATAGGATGGATTAAGCTCTTATACTGCTCCCCAACAGCCCATATCAGGGTTAACTCCTCGGTGACGGAGGCGTTTCTGATCACCAGGGGAACTAGACAGGGGTGTCCTTTGTCCCCCCTGTTGTTTGCCCTGGCTATGGAGCCCCTGGCCATACAAATTCGTACTACTTCCCGAATAAAAGGTCTTCCTATTGGAACAATAGAGGAACGTATATCACTCTATGCTGATGATACCCTGGTATATTTAGCGGACCCACAAGACTCCCTTAAAAACCTATTAACTCTCATCAATACGTTTGGAGACTACTCGGGCTTTAGGGTGAACTGGGACAAATCTGTCCTCTTTCCCCTAGACCAGGCAGCCACCTCAGTGGTCTATACAGGGTCGGAATTACAGATCGTCTCCTCATTTAGGTATTTGGGTGTGTTGATACAGCTACCGCTCCCTAGCTATATTGATAATAACATATGCCCCTTATTAAAACAATTACAGGAACACACTCAGAAATGGATGGATCTCCCGCTGGACCTCATGGGCAGGGCTAATATTCTTAAAATGATTTATCTTCCCAAGCTACTCTATGTCCTGGCCAATGCACCATGTAGGGTCCCTAAATCCATTTTTAAACGCATAGATTCCATGTGTACCACATTTCTCTGGAGAGGAGGGTCCCCCAGAATAGCCCTTGAGACACTCCGACTTCCCTCTCACCTGGCTGGCCTGGCGTTCCCTAATTTTTATTTATATTACCTAGCTTCACATTTGGTATCGGTACATGACTGGTTACACCCTAGTGACACTAATGCCTGTACTAGTACGGAGGGGGCCATTGTCTCCTCCATGGAAACACTCCATAATGTGATCTATAGAAATTGTGTCCCCAACGGGCCGGGGACGGCTATAATTCATATGACCCTCTCTCTTTTTCGTACAATTAAAATCAAATTCATCCAGGAGTCATGGGACGCCTCGCCAAATACACCCTTATGGTACAATGGCACTCTTGGGGAACTTGCGTCTATACCAGACCCTGTGAGATGGTCCTCAAAAGGAGTTAAATACCTGTGCCATTTGTTTGACGCACAGGGATTTAAACCATTCCAACAACTCCAGAGGGAGTTTGATCTTCCAAACTCCTATCTATTTTACTATTATCAGTTGAGACATGCAATTAGGGCACAATTTGGTAAATTGGATAACATACCTTACATGCCCCCCTTAGAAAAATTGCTCAGAGACCCGGCTACCACTAAACTCATCTCAACCTATTATGCGGCCCTGGCGGCGGACATTAACCCCAGATTCCGAAATGCCCAAACTAAGTGGACTGACCTAGATATAGAGATTACAGAGGAGGACTGGTCAGAATTCTCTGATACTTTTAAATCATCAGTAATCTCCTCTAGAGATCGAGTGATTCAAATTAAAGTTTTCCACCAATCTCATCTCACTCCTCACAGACTATATAAAATGGGCTTATCGTCTACAGACACATTAGTAACAGTAAATTTGAAAGAAAAATTTGTGGGATTTTGAGGTGTCAAGAAAAGGTATATACTACTTCAATTTTTTTTTAAAAATATATAGTTATTTTATTGGTACAAAAACATGTATAGTGGACACGAGACAGAAAATAAGTGATTTACATATAATAATATGGTACATTACATTACAAAACTGTTTTGTAATGTAATGTACCATGATTATTATATGTAAATCACTTATTTTCTGTCTCGTGTCCACTATACATGTTTTTGTACCAATAAAATAACTATATATTTTTAAAAAAAATTGAAGTAGTATATACCTTTTCTTGACACCTCAAAATCCCACAAATTTTTCTTTCAAATTTACTGTTACTAATTAAAAAAAGGGAGATGGTGTACTATTATAAAATATATCCCTGGAGACTTTCCAAAAAAATAGTCTACAGACACATGCTTTAGAGGATGTGGCCAACAAGCAGACTTTCTGCACTGCTTTTGGTTGTGCCCGATAGTGCAGCACTTCTGGAGGGACGTAGGCTCCTTCATCTCAACAGCCTTGGGCCTTCCCAATATTATTAACCCCAGGAATTGCCTTTTAGGAATTTTTGGAGACTTGTCACTGTCTGCCTCGGCAAAGAGGCTCCTTTGTATCCTATTCTTTTACGCGAAGAAATCTCTTTTGCTGACGTGGAAGAGTCCACAAGCACTGAATAAAAACCTGTGGTTAAAATTGGTGAATGAAGCTTTACCCCTATACAAGATCACCTTTGATCTCCGAAAACGGAGTAAAGGATTTCATAAGATTTGGGGCGGGTGGCTGGCCAGCCCTCTTACACTATGTCCCGCCTTACCTTAGGGAGCAATGCCAATTAACTAATCCTAGGTGGGCATTGACCCACCTAAACTGTTGTAAATGGAATTATACCATGTCATATAACCAATGTACTTTAATAGGACTACTTAGAGGTATACCTGAATGTCATTTATTGAAAGTTATGATTGAACAATTTCTGTTGACCATGTACAACTCGCCAATATTTGTACTTAAATGCTGGGCATGTTGCCCGAAAGATGGCTGATTGTTTTGTTTGTATGTCTTTATAATTAATAAAAATATCTTAAAAAAAAAAAAGAATTTTCAAGAATGTTCTTTCAAAAATCTAATAGTGTATGAGCAGCTTAAAGTGGAACTTCAGTCCCACCCTGTAATGCTCTGCCTGCAGATGTGCCCTTTGGTGCAAATGATATTCTGGGCATATGTTAAGATGGTGAAGCCTTTTGGGTTTTGCGCATACACAGCAGAGCCACATGGTTCGCCCAGGACCAAAAACCCTGCAACACATCTGTACAGGGAGAAGGAAATGTAGTTCTTTAGTTCTTGCCTGGGCGAGAAACAAAGAAGTTCAGCTTTGGAGCAGAAACAAGGGACATTAGTTAAAAAAAAAATACAAAAATGTCCAATTATGAGAGAGGGAGAAGGCAGTCCAACATGCCATTCCTTTTAGTGGTTGTAAACCTCAGACATGAAATAAGAACAGACATATCCCTTTATAGTGTGTACTTGTCTCAATCAAGAGCACTAAGTGTCATTTTTGTCTGATGCTTCCTTCCTCTCTTATCAGTATGGGTCACTTCTGACAAGTTTTCCTGACACCAAGGAAGAAAAGGTGATAGGGGAGGGGCTGCCGGCGTTTACCTGTAGCTCTCTGCCCCCTTTTTTTCCTGACAGCTCAGACAGGCTTTATAAATTATGCACTTTGAATGACTGTAAAGAGAAGACTGCAGGTAGACAGGTACAACTTATGTAAGAGGATTGGTTTCATCTCTGTGTTTCACCTGAGGCCAGTCACTTCACTGGGTATATGTAACGGTTTACAACTACTTTAAGGGATATGAAGTAGATAAAAAGTTGCAGTATCAAACGAAATAAGCCCTGGTTCACACCAGTACGGCTTTGAAATCGCACTACTTCAGCGCAATTCCAAAGCCACAGACCACTGTCATTTACACCTCTGATTTCATTGTGAATTGCAACTTCATTTAACAGAAGTCTATGCAAGTTGCAATGAAATCACAAAAAAAGTAGTGCAGGAGTCTTTTTCAAAGTATTATACAACTGAAGAGAACTCAGATCCTCAAGATACTACTTCCTATACAATAATTCTTGCAAAGTATATAAATATGAAAACAATACCAAAAAATATCTCAAAGTCTTGAAAGAGCTTGAGGAAAAAGGGGTGGGAGCTATCAGCAAGGAAATATACTGTAAAGACTAAAATAAAAAACCTGATTTGGCTTAACCACTCCTAATGACACACATATATAAACTTGCTGGATCGATTAGAAAAATTCTTATTTACTAGTATCAAAAAGAAAAAAAAAAAAAAGGATGTAACATGTATATAAAATGGTACTAAAAAAGACAAACCACATGTATTAAAAAGGTTACATATCCACCTCATATATCCAGATAACCATTGTGTTTGACCACACCGGCAATGAGGATAAAAGGTGATTTCCCCTAACTCTTCAAAGGCCAAGTATATAGGAGGAAAAAGGTTTATAGTTTAATTGAATTCCAAACTTGGATTAAAGAAATTCATCTATGGATGGCTGAACTTGCAGATGACCAAAATTGTGTGAACTTGTAGTATAAACGTCAGAACTGATGTGAATGTACAATATATATCTAAAGAGCTGAGTAAACTGACAGCACTATATAAGTACCTGAAATAAATAAATAATAAAATAAATATAGGGTTAATACCCCCAAATATCCACAGCTATGCTGTAGGATCTGTGGATGGAAAATCCCAACTCTGTATTCCAAAATATATGGAAAACATCTATGGTGGCCCAGATGAAAAGAAAGATGCAGTGGTCCAGATGAGGTGTATTTCCAGGTTTTTGAGTGTAAAGATCCACCTAGGATTTGTAGAAGGGTATTATTTCCAGTGCAATAAAAACAAGTGTTGCGCTATTAAATACTTAGTACAGTAGATTATCCCAATTCAACATAACAAGTTGAAAAAATGAAAATGAAATAATATCCAGAAACACCCAAAGTCCATAGAGTGATGAGAAAAAGGTGCAATAATGTCCAATTGTTCAGGTGAGTCACCGAGTGCTCAGGAAGATAGAGCAAGAGATCTCCTTACCAGATTAATAGACATTACAAGGTCACCTGTGAGCTTTATAACCCCTCACACTAGGTGCAGACTACATCAGCCAAAACGATCATAATATGGGACCCGATGATGGAAACTGCCTGAGAAATCAGCCCTCAAGGTATCCACAGGAGTCAATCATACAGCATGACAATGAGAAAAGGAAAACTCATTGTGTTGCGTCCAATTAAAATTGGAAAAGTTTAATAAAAGTTTTACTAACAACAGCAAAGAAAATCAAAGGCATTGGAAACACAACATCCATCCCACAACCTCAACGGGCATCTGGGCGTCACTGCTATTTCCTGCCTTGCCTGACGAACGTTTCGTCTGAATAGACTTCTGTCAGTTTTTTCAACTTGTCATATTGAATTGTGAAAATTAACTGCACTAAGTATTTAACAGCGCAACAATTTTGTTTTTATTGGTTTGGATATAGTTGTGTGCGATGCTGTGAGTGCTGCTAAATTTTTCATTTTAATTTTTTCATTTTTTTCAATTTCCATTCTTTACCTTTTACACTATTGATTAATTTTTTTTTATTTTATTTTTTTTCCACATTAAAAAAATATTTAATTTAGTAAAAACAAACTTTACAAAAAAAATTGACAAATCCTATAAGTCGTCTGAAAAATAAACACAACATTGATAATTTAACAGTACATTCTATACTTATAATTTAAACACATATCCACAAACACATCTCTAAGGTATATAACAAACAACCAGACAGCGGTCTGGTTCCATCATATTAAGGAAGGATTATTTAAGATTTTTGGTGCTGAAAGCAGTACATTATTTTGCATGGAAATTTGGCGTTTTATATTGTAGGCCTGTAATTCTTAGCAATAACTCACTTCAATCTCTCCAAACAAGAGTCTAGTAGACATCCCGGGTTTGATAAAGTTTAAAACAAGAAATCATAAATTATAATATAATAAATAACTATAAATAATTATCAAAAATAATAACATAATAGTAATACAATTTATTCAATAATGTAATTAAATCAAAAACACTGAAATTTGCTCAGTTGCAGAATTGTCGCTGTCGTCACTTTCAGTTTCTGATGATAAATTTCCCCAAAAATCAGTATCACTCAATTCTGCAAATGATTCTTATTTACTATCACTGTTTTCTAGCTGATGAAAAAACACTTTTGACGTAAAGGGACACTTTTTGGTTGCCATGGACATTCTCAGGTTTCCAGGCAGAAAGAATGACATATATAATATAAAAGTGCATGCAGGGCACTGGGCAAACCACTAGGGACAAAGGGGATGTGAAATGATTTCATACAGTAATGTAATCTTACAGATTACAGTGTTCTGTATGTGTACTGTGTGTTTCACTTTTTGAATTTGCCGCCGGGCTCCGCTCCTGTGCGACGCGATGCTTGCAGGGAACGGAGCCCGGCACACAGAGGCATCGGGCGGAGGGCACAGCCCGCGGACACAGCGGGGGGACATCGCTGGATCCAGGGGACAAGGTAAGTAACACTGCTTGGATCCAGTGATGCGATCCTGGGTGTGGCTCGGGGTTACCGCTCTTGGTACAGAAAATTAACCCCGAGCCACACTCAGAATACCGCCAGGGAGGTTAAACATCAGGCATCAAGCTGGTCTCCAGTTCCCTGATTAATTTGTTATTAATTATTGATTAATCAAATAGTGGAAACATAATTAATTCGCTAAGCGCAAACTTATTTCCTTTAGGCCCCTTTCACACGGGTGTTCTGTGTGCGGGGTCTGTTTTTGCTCAGCGGGGATTTCTCCGCTGATCTCCGCTGAGCCGGTGGTTGACAGATCCGTCTCCGCTCACTGTGTGGGGATGGATTTGTCAGCGTGCTGCTCTCCACAATGGCAAATCGGATGACAACAGACCGTCTGTCCATTGTCATCCGATCCCCAGACGGATGGAAAAATAGGGTTTCCATCCCTCGGACTTTATGGACTGTGGATTGGATCGGAGAGTGGCAGATGTCAGCGGACATGTCACCGCTGACATCCATCGCTCCATAGAGGAGAATGGGGAGTCCATTCAGGTCCGCCTGAAAAACGCCCGTGTGCAAGGGGCCTAACTTGTTATTTCCAGTGGTTGTTACTTGGAAATCCTCCCTCGCACTGTATACAATATCCAGCGGATAGTAGGAAACAGTAATGGCCTATCCATATGTTCCATTTTGATCAAAACAATGATTGAGTGAATACATAGTTCTTTTTAAATATGTTCTAGGCAAAGAATCACAAATTCATCCAAGTACACTTATCAAAAGCCACTATCTATGAGATAAGTCTCAGTCCATAATCGGTCATCCAAAATGAAATACTTCCATCTATGCATAAAGTCCTAGTGAGTCAAGGATTGGAGGTGGACTAGTGTGATCCATGCCTGACCAGTTTCGCCTGTCTCTGCCAGCTGCTTCAGATTGTAAAGCGAGATCTTTTTCAAAGTCGCTGCAACAATTTCAACAGCTCCATTGCCAGCAATGAGGGTGTGACTTGTCATGCGATTTTGAACTGTGAAATTGGGTGACAAATCGCACCGGTGTGAACCAGGGCTAACAGCTGAAGTAGAGAAAAACGGATTTGTAAATTGAGCCCTAGGTCAGCAAACCTGTTTCTCTGAACACAGCAGTAAATGTTTGCACTTTACAGTGTCAGTTCAGTAACCCACCCGGTGTGCATAACTGGTGACAGGTCACAGAACTATCCAGCACATTACCACTTACATGGGGATCAAGAGTTTTCAGTGCCACATGACAACTGCAACAAACTGAAAAGTCATTATGTTGGAAGCATGAGTTCTATAGTCCTGCTAAATTAGGTTACCAGAATGCTTTTCCAGCCTGTGTGATATCACCATGAAATTTGCACAGAAACACAAAACACAGCATTTCTCACAAGGACAAGGAACATTATGCTAAGATGCTACATAGAACATCATCTTCAGTGGGAAAATCCACCAACACACTCATCTATTCACATTCTGGCAGTTTCACTGGTGGAAATCCAACTCTTTGTGGCTTTCAGCTTGTGCATGTTAACAAACATAAAGCTGGCCATAGACGCTTTACATTTTAGTTCGAACGTTTGTAGAAAAATCGTTAGCAAGAACATTTGGTCTCTTTTTGCTAACTTTAGGTCAACTAATTCTATTTATAAACCTATTAAACTTCATCAAGACCAGCTATTTGAATGGAATCCCAGATGCATCCCAGTCCAGTGCATTTTTTTTATGCATGAAAAACACATGGAAAGTAGGTAATATGGTTTTCAATGGCACAGTTCACACAAGTGCGGTCAGTTTCAGTGCGTTCCAGAAAAAAAAGTAGAACATGCTGCATTTGTTCTGCACTGAACTGTACTGGAACGCAGTAAAACGTATCAAAAACGCACCAGAACGTACCAAATAAGCACCGGAAAGTGTAAAAACGCACCAGAAAGTGTAAAAAATGCACCGGAACGTACCGGAAAGTATGAAAAATGCACCGGAACCGGCCTTTAAGGTTAAGAAAAAGGAGGGGGGGGAAGCACTGGACTGCATCAAAAACGTGCATGCAGAAAAGCACCCTGAACGAATCTGGACTGCATTTCTATGGTGTGAACTTGCCCTCAGTTAGAATTTCGTTTGAGACGACCTCCCCGCGTACATATACTGCAGCAGGCAAAATCACGTACCTGTACATGATTCCGATCTTCGGTTCTGGGGCACACGCACCACTGGAGCTCCGCCCCCGCTGTGTTTGGACACAGCGGGAGCCAATCAGTGGGTCCGCCAGCCACCGATCATTCACAGGAGAGGCAGAACAGCAGTTGCCTATGTAAACAAGGCAGATCACCATTCTGTGAGGGAGGAAGATGGAGATCTTGTGTTTCTGTTAAGCAATCACAGCTTTCCCGCACACAGTAAGACAGCATTCCCTAGGACAGTGATGGCTAACCTTGGCACTCCAGATGTTTTGGAACTACATTTCCCATGATGCTCATGCACTTTGCAGTGTAGTTGAGCATCATGGGAAATGTAGTTCCAAAACATCTGGGGTGCCAAGGTTCGCCATCACTGCCCTAGGAGAACACTTAGCCCTTTGAACGCCCCTGATGTTAACCCCTTCCCTGCCAGTGCCATTTATACAGTGAGAGTGCTTTTTTTTTAATTAGCACTGATCACTGTATTGGTGTCACTGGTCCCCAAAAAGTGTCAGTGTCAGATTTACCCGCCACAATGTCGCAGTCCTGCTAAAAATCACTGATCGCTGCCATTGCTAGTAAAAACAATAACAAAATAAAAAGTCCCTAAATCTATCCCATAGTTTGTAGACGCTATAACTTTTACTAAAAACATGTAGAAGAATATATATTGGCCTAAATTGATGAAGAAATTAGATTTTTTTACATTTTTTATTGAAAATGTTTTATAGTAGAAAGTAAAAAATATTGTTTTTTTTTTTTTCAAAACGGTCTGCCTTTTTTTGTTTATAGCACAAAAAATAAAAACTAAAAGAAATCTCTATTTGTGGGAAAAAAGTGATCTCAACTTTATTTGTGTACAGCGTCGCACGACCGCACAATTGTCAGTTCCAGCAACGCAGTGCCGTATCGCAAAAAATGGCCTGGTCAGGAAGGGGGTAAAATCTTCGGGAGCTGAAGTGGTTACATTGTCTGGTCTCTACTGTTGAAAACGAATGCCGATTTGACCCCACTAATCAAACTGAAAATGAAAAGTTTTTGAATGAAAATCTATTGGCATGTGGCCAGCTTCAAGACGAAAAGGCCTGCATCACTGTGTGCCATAAAAGTCTTCTTATTGTAAGACCATCAGGAGTAAAAAAAAATCCCATACACAAAGCGCTGGTGCATTTCACCCTGGCAGGCTTTACTAAAGCCCGCCAGGGCTGAAACAGGCCAACACTTTCAATAAAGAAGATTTTTATGAGCATAGCACAACGCATTGCGACCTTTTCACCTTCATGCTTACCTGAGCACAGGTGTGGCTCTTCTATCTGCACTGTAAAGTTGGCCATACATTATAAAATATTTTTATTCAATTTCCTTTAGATTTACCTTCAACTATGTAGTGCAAGGGTCTGCCTGATTGCATACAAATTAACCATTTCAGCTCTGAAAGGTTCACCCCCCCCCCCCCCTTTCATGACCAGGCCATTTTTTGCGATACAGCACTGCATTATTTTAACGGACAATTGTGCGATAGTGCGAAGCTGTACCTAAACTAAATTTATGTCCTTTTTTTCCCACAAATAGAGCTTTCTTTTGGCAGTATTTGATCACCTGTGTGGGTTGTATTGTTTTCGCTATAAACAAAAAAAGACAGACAATTTTCAGAAAAAAAAAAACAAGATTTATATAAACATACCAAATAATTAAAAAAAAAATCTAATTTCTTCATCAATTTAGGCCAATATGTATTTTGCTACATATTTTTGGTTTAAAAAATGCCAATACGTGTATATTGATTGGTTTGTGCAAAAGTCATAGGGTCTACAAACTATGGGATATTTGCATTTCTTTGTATTTTTTTTATAGTAATGGCAGTGATTAGCAACTTATAGCAGGTCTGTGATATTGCAGCGGACAGTCTGACAATAACTGACACTTTTTGTAAACCAGTGGCAGTAATACAGTGATCAGTGCTAAAAAAAATACGCATTGTCACTGTACTAACGATACTGGCTGGGAAGGGATTAACATCAGGGGCGATCAAAGGGTTAAATGTGTGCCTGACCAGTGCTTTACAACTGTGGGGAGGTGCTTGTACTAGGTCAAACAAAAATCTCCTGTGCTCAAAAGTATTGCAGTAACAATGGAAGTTGCATGAAATTCTGATGGTTCATAAGGGAAGCACAGGCTCTACAAGGGCCAGGGGACACCCAAAGGAAACACGGTAAAAGAATAAAAAGAGGGCGCTCCAGCCTTGCGCATTACCCAAGTACATTTATTAAAATCCAAAGGAAAAAATTATACTCACAAACAAAATAGAAATGAAGACGTATCAAAGTCCACAAGGGACCAACAGCAACCAGGTCATCAGGGCTATGTCCAACACGCCGGAAGACTGACGCGTTTCAAGGGGTGATCCCCTCTTCCTCAGAGCCCAGGAGAAGGCATGGATCGCTGCCCTTGCTTATTAGAGACACAGGATCCATGCCTTCTGGCGCTCTGCCTTGTTTACATAGGCAGACCGCCATTCTGCCTGTGTACCGAAGCATTGGCAGGTGCCAGCTTACATCGAGTCCACCGTACCCGCCAATCAGCTCCCGCTGTGTCTAATTGCAGTGGGAGCGGGCCACTGGTGGTGCATGCACGTGCCACAGACGTGCGGGATCACGTACTAGGTACATGACCCTGCGCAGGAGAGCCGCCTTGCTGCAGTATATATACATTATACGGTCGGCAAGTGGTTAAAGTGTTTAGGTTTGACTTCATATTATATGGTTTTGATAAATCTAAAGTAAAGTTGTACAAAAAAATTGTATCATGTATGGCCAGTTTATGAACAATTGTAGCATTGTACCACTGAATTACAGAATGTGGCCAACTACGATTCTTAATTTTTAAAAAAAAAAGTTTCTTGTGTTTTGCTTTATTAAAATGCGACCTCACAAGATAATCACAGGTAACATCAAGAAAGTAATTCATCGATTTTTTCATCATATGCCTAAAGTGGTCATCTGATATCAGATTTAGGGTAGACACTTTGCTTGCATTTCTGCTAGTGCCTCTACTTCTTAGACCAAGGGATGTGTAAATGTGCCTGGCTTCAGTTTACATCTAAGCCATTGTGAAGTCTGAAAATTGCAAATTTAAATCAAAATTCTACAAATTCTTCACACTTGATTCTATAAAGTTTAAACGGTATAATTGAATTTATTGGTGCTCATCTTGTGTAACTGGTAAATCGGTTTCCTGGGGTTTAACCGCTTGGTGAATTGAACAGTACCTGGTGCATTTGGGATCTCTTTTGATTTATGTGCATTCATTTATGTTTCTTTACAGTATGTGACACACATCTAGCCACTACTACACCATATAAGAGGATAATTAGGCTCCCTACTCGACTTATACAAGTATTGTGATCATACTTTGGTAGCTTTTGTGCACCGTGTTGACGCAGATATTTTATATACAGTATCTCACAAAAGTGAGTACACCCCTCACATTTTTGTAAATATTTTATTCTATCTTTTCATGTGACAACACTGAAGAAATGACACTTTGCTACAATGTAAAGTAGTGAGTGTGCAGCTTGAATAACAGTGTAAATTTGCTGTCCACTCAAAATAACTCAACACACAGCCATTAATGTCTAAACCGCTGGCAGTAAAAGTCAGTACACCCCTAAGTGAAAATGTCCAAATTGGGCCCAAAGTGTCAATATTTTGTGTGGCCACCATTATTTTCCAGCACTTCCTTAACCCTCTTGGGCATGGAGTTCACCAGAGCTTCACAGGTTGCCACTGGAGTCCTCTTCCACTCCTCCATGACGACATCTCGGAGCTGGTGGATGTTAGAGACCTTGCTCTCCTGCACCTTCCGTTTGAGGATGCCCCACAGACGCTCAACAGGGTTTTGGCCAGTCCATCACCTTTACCCTCAGCTTCTTTAGTAAGACAGTGGTCGTCTTGAAGGTGTGTTTGGGGGTCGTTATGTTGGAATACTGCCCTGCGGCCAAGTCTCCGAAGGGAGGGATCATGCTCTGCTTCAGTATGTCACAGTACATGCTGGCATTCATGGTTCCCTCAATGAACTGTAGCTCCCCAGTTCTGGCAGCACTCATGCCGCTCCAGACCATGACACTCCCACCAGCATGCTTTACTGTAGGCAAGACACACTTAGTTGTCTTTGTACTCCTCCCATGGTTGTCGCCACACACGCTTGACACCATCTGAACCAAATAAGTTTATCTTGGTCTCATCAGACTACAGGACACGGTTCCAGTAATCCATATCCTTAGTCTGCTTGTCTTCAGCAAACTGTTTGTGGGTTTTCTTGTGCATCATCTTTAGAAGAGGCTTCCTTCTGGGATGACAGCTATGCAGACCAATTTGATGCAGTGTGCGGTGTATGGTCTGAGCACCGACAGGCTGACCCCCCACCCCTTCAACCTCTGCAGCAATGCTGGCAGCACTCATACGTCTATTTCCAAAAGACAACCTCTGGATAGGACACTGAACACGTGCACTCAACTCCTTTGGTCGACCATGACGAGGCCTGTTCTGAGTGGAACCTGTCCTGTTAAACCGCTGTATGGTCTTGGCCACCGTGCTGTAGCTCAGTTTCAGGGTCTTGGCAATCTTCTTATAGCCTAGGCCATCTTTATGTAGAGCAACAATTCTTTTTTTCAGATCCTCAGAGAGTTCTGTGCCATGAGGTGCCATGTTGAACTTCTAGTGGCCAGTATGAGACAGAGAGCGATAGCACCAAATTTAACACACCTGATCCCCATTCGCAACCGAGACCTTGTAACACTAAAAAAACATGACTAGTGAGGGAAAATGGCTAGTTGGGCCCAATTTGGACATTTCCACTTAAGGGTGTACTCACAATTGTTGCCAGCGGTTTAGACATTAATGGCTGTGTGTTGAGTTATTTTTAGGGGACAGAAATTTTACACTGTTATACAAGCTGTACACTCACTACTTTACATTGTAGCAAAGTGTCATCTCTTCAGTGTTGTCACGTGAAAAGATATAATAAAATATTTACACAAATGTGAGGGGTGTACTCACTTTTATGAGATATGGTAACTATTGTGAACATATCATTTATGTTTACTTTAGTTTTTTAGGCACCTTCCCCTCCTCTGCGGGAGGTCCGGAGTCTGATCTTGATATCCCTGGCAGGGGGCTTACGTGGTGCTATCAGACAAACCCTGTCTTGTATCTCTCCACATAGAAGCAAAGATTTCTTGGAACCTGAGCTTGCTTGGTGGGTGTAACCTTACTTAAAGCGGAATTCCACCCAAAAGTGGAACTTTTGCTTATTTGATCCCCCCCCCTCCAGTGCCACATTTGGCACCTTTTGGGGGTGGAGGGGGAACGGGTACCTGTTTGTGACAGGTACCCTGTCCCCACTTCCATCGGACCTCGCCTTGGCGAGGTACATCAGAAGTTCGGCCCCCTCCTCCTCTTTCCTCCTCACCCTGCTGCTAGGCCAGTAAGAGAGCAGAGCGCTTTACATGTGTGCTGTAGGGACCCGGCTGTGAAGCCGCAAGGTTTCACTGCCAGGATCCCTTACCGGCATTGGTGACAGCAGCAGCCGACGGGTGCTGGCATCACTGGATTCCAGGACAGGTAAGTGTCCTAATAATAAAAGTCAGCAGCGACTGTATGTGTAGCTGTTGACTTTAAATTTTTGGAGGGAGGGGACAGAATACCGCTTTAACAGTCTTCAACTTATGAACTGTATATTTTTCAATATGTTGATTTTTTGGATTCTTTGTGTTGTTTTTTTTTTCTTTTTTCATTAGTATTCACTATCACGCTTTTCCTGAAGAAGCCAGAATGGCGAAACATGTAGAATTACAAGCGTGATGGGATATTCTTGTTCCTTGAACAACAATATATGGTTGAATTATTGTATCAATGCTTTTATTCAGATTTTTGAATAAAAAGGTATACAGTTTTAACAGTTGGTTTGTGTTAATAAGTAGCATGCACTTAAAAAATCCCATCCTTCTTACCCCTCTTTTGCTTCCAATTTTGAACCAAAGGGATGATGGTAGTAAATAGATACTATTCTGTTTCTATCCCCAAATCCCAAACTCAATACCTGAATTCTACAAAGATTGTGAATCTTGAAGATCAAGTCTGTTCATTTGAAATGCTAATATACAAGTGGCAGAACTGTTAGCCTCCTCAGTGTTTACTTATCTGTTCACCCCCTCCTATGCTGCTCTCTCTCTTCCTGATGATGCTGGGTGGGGACTATATGTCTAATGCTGGGCAAAAAAAAAAAAATCAGTGTTCCAGAGGGTATCTGCTTCATTGTGAGAATGCATAGAGTCATAGCACCAGTAGGGTACTGCTACTCTGAGTGGTGTTGGACACAGCAGATCACATAAAAAGAGCCAGTGGACTACACGTCGGGCATCATGGCTAGATAGTTTTCCACCATATCAGTAATGAAAAGTACAGATCTCAGGTCAAATATTTTATTGCTTTCGGTGGAAAAGCCATATGACACTCCAGCTTTGTATAGATGCCCTTTTCTTAGCTGGCAGAACTGCACATGCACTAAAGAGATACATCATCTTTAACAAACTACCCATCCTTTTACTAATGCATGGGCATGCCATTAACATCTCTGCAACCAACCATCATGTGTGCATTACTGGGCCCAGCTGGTTAAGAGAAGATGTAAATGCCTGAAGCAATGAATCATCTGAACCTATCAAGTAGCGTTGCTGGTGGTGTCAGTTATTAGTTTTACAATTTTATGGCATTATCAAAAGAGAAGTTTGGGGTAGATAAAAAAAAAAAAAAAAACCTACATACTCTGTGATGCTGCAGCTGTCCTCCGCCAGCTCTATGTCTGACAACTGAGCGATCACATGACCATTAATCGCTCAGTTCTCATTCAGTTCCGAGCAGAGAACAGTGACTGTCAGTGGAGCGCTGGGCTGGAGAAGGGGCGGGCACAGCTGGCTTCAGCTCTCAGCTGTATGCTGAGAGGTAGAGCTACTTGTCAATCAGACAGCTGGGTGGATCCTGACAATATTGTCGGGATTCTTCCAGAGACTGGAAAGGCTCTGTGACATCAGCCGACAGCAGGCTTTAACCCACTGTCTGCAGGCTCTGGCTCACAGGAGAGCAAAGGTAAGTACACTCTTGTGACCCACAAGAGAAGTATGACCAAAAAAGCTTTGACCATACTTCTCTTTTAAACCATCTCTAGTTTATTTTCAAACTGCTCCTGGATAGTGCAGAGGAAGCTAGACGCTATCCAAACCTATACATAACAGCTTTATTCACATCCTCCATTCCAAGTACAAGGCTGATGTGCTTAATGTAGCAATAAAGTTGACTTACACACAAACATTCATTTTAGGTTATTGCAGTTGTTGGTATGGATAAATTAAAAATAACAGGACAGAAATACTTATATTTCCTAGATAAGGTGATGTGCCAGGTTCCCTTCCGTGTTGTTATTACATTAAAGCAGAGATGATATGTCCTGGCTTCTGGCCTTGGGAACAGCATTGGGTTGAGCTTGCTACAGCATTTCCACCAGAAAAGGTAAATAATTCAACTTTTGTTTATTATGTCTTATTGCATTCATTCAAACTTTGCGTTAATGTCTGAAATAGATCCATTGCTGCAAACTAAATCAGCTTTAGTGTATGCAAAGTGTTTAGTGCAGTTAGAAGCAGCAGAGCTCATGTGACCATGCCTAAGCACCATCCATTATATTAGCCTCTTAGAAGCTAGAAAAACGTTTACATCATCAGATATATCCCACCCACTCTTTACCCTGATTACTGTATTACACTAATGGTGTCATCAAAGTGGTTGTAAACCTCAGACATGAAATACGAACCAAGCATATCTCTCTATAGACTTATCTCAATTAAGAGCACTAAGTGTAATTTTTGACTGCTGCTTCATTCCTCTGCTATCGGCATGAATCACTTCTGACAAGTTTTCCTAACACCATGAGAAAAAAGGTGGCCGGGGGATGGGGTTTCCAGCTGATTGACAGCCTCAGCCCTGTTCCTGTGTGCTGTGTCAAGGGGGGGGGGGGTGTCCCCTCCCTCCAATCAGCTTTCAGACCTCTCCTCACTGAGCTCTGTAACTTAGTCCCCCTGCCCCCTTTTTGTCTGACAGCTCAAACAAGCTATAGAAGTGCTGGACTTTGAACAGATGTATAGAGAGAAGACTGTAGATAAACAGGTACAACGTATGCAGGAGGATGCGTTTAATCTCTGTGTATTGCCTGAAGCCAATTACTTCAATGGATATATGGAAGGAATGTGACAGACCCAATCAGGACAGGGGCTTTTGGAGAGGACTAGGGGCAAGCCTCTTACCCACTGATTATGGCCCATGGAGAGTGCAGATCAGTGGCGGCTGGTGAAGTTTTAGGATGGGGGGGGCAGGCCCCGCCCTTCCTTTTTGACCCCTCCTACTTCTAATAAGCCCCACCCCTTATAGAATCCACCCACTCCGTCCCTTGTATTCCACATATTGTGCTCAGTATCACATTACAGGGCACAGTATACAGCTCAGCATCACAGGACACAGTACACAGCTCAGCATCACAGGACACAGTATACAGCTCAGCATCACAGGACACAGTATACAGCTCAGCATCACAGGACACAGTATACAGCTCAGCATCACAGGACACAGTATACAGCCCCAGCACT
>BLSH010179556.1:779477-820128 GCA_018402905.1 Glandirana rugosa
GGTGAAGGACAACAGAAGCGGTGAATGGCCTGGATGGTCATCGTCGCCTCTACAAGTCCAGGCAAGGGGGTGACGGACACTCGACTCACTCGCCTTCTACAGTAAAAAAGAAAAAAAAAAAAATCACGTTTATACTCTAAACTCCAGAAACTGGGGCTTAGAGTATAAATTCTCCGTGACCGTACGAAAAGATAATGTCCCTTACAAATGTAAAGAACATTATCCTTATTTTCACTAACTCTATTTATATCTATATATATATATATATATATGGCATATATGAGCGCATATTCTGCTCAAAAAACTGTGCCTAAAACACAGTTTTTTGGCTCTAAGCAACCGGCTGCTGACTCGCGCATAAGACGAATCTCGGTTTTTTGACACAAAATCCGTGTCAAAAAACTCGTCTTATACGCGAGTATATACGGTATATATATATATATATATATCTATATTTATCTCAATCACTTTTATTCCTATTACAAGAAATGTAAACATTCCCTGTAATAGAAAAGCATGCCAGTGCCTCTTAAATATGAGATTCGGGGTCAAAGACCTCAAATCTCATATTTGCACTAAAAAAAAAAAAAGAAAAAATGACATCTTCCGCTCACTCAGCTCACAGGCAGTGGGGGAACGGACCTGAACATCTCCGCTGCTACTGGTAGGTCCGGTAAGTGGCGAAGACAACAGGAAGTGGAGGGTGGAAGGTGGGCACCTCTTCCGCTCCCCGATAAAAGTGATCACGCAGCGAATACGCAGCAGAGACCACTTTTATCTGAAAGCCGGCCACCTGCCGTTTTAAAAAATACCAGGGTTATGGTAGCTATCTGCTACCATAGCAATGGTATTCCACGGCACAGGACCGTCGTATAATGACGGCGGGCGGTCCGGAAGTGGTTAATGAACCAAAAAAAAAAACAAAACAGTAAAGTTAGCCCATGTGACAGACCTTGCTGGGACAGGGGCTTTTGGAGAGGACTGGGAGTAAGCCTCTTACCCAATGACTATGGGCCCTGGCATTTAAGGTAACGCTCTTTGGAAGGTGTATACCTGGGGGATCCGTGGAGTGGTCTTGCTTCTGATTCAAGTTCATGTCTCCCCAAAACACACAGACTCTGGGAACTGGAGGTTCCATATGCATATTTGGGGCCTCTATGTCTCTCTTATGTGTAAGTCACCCTGTGTCTCTTAGGGGCACAGGGTAAACAAGAAAACGATGGACAACTACTTAATAGACACCGAGAATGTGGTTTGGATTACTTCAATGGGACAGTAATATTTACCAACAATATCCCTCAAGAAATCTATGATAAATTAATTTCACTGTATCAGAATGATGGAACATTGTATGAGCTTTGCCTCATAGACTATTGTATGTAGGAGCCGGACAGTCTGTTACTGGGGTCTCCTGCTATTGTCTGTTTATTAACAGTTTATTATTAAACAGATACCAAACATGTCACACTTTAAAATTGTGCACACTCGTGGACTGGCGACCAACTACGGTATTTCATGTCTCCCCAAAACACACAGGCTCTGGGAACTGGAGGTTCCATATCCATATTTGGGGCCTCTATGTCTCTCTTATGTGTAAGTCACCCTGTGTCTATTAGAGGCACAGGGTAAACAAGAAAATGATGGACAACTACTTAATAGACACTGAGAATGTGGTTTGGATTACTTCAATGGGACAGTAATATTTATCAACAATATCCCTCAAGAAATCTATGATAAATTAATTTCACTGTATCAGAATGATGGAACATTGTATGAGCTTTGCCTCATAGACTATTGTATGTAGGAACTGGACAGTCTGTTACTGGGGTCTCCTGCTATTGTCTGTTTATTAACAGTTTATTATTAAATAGATACCAAACATGTCACACTTTAAAATTGTGCACACTCGTGGACTGGCGACCAACTACGGTATTTAAAAATCTTTTGTTTTTCCTTATATATTTTGTTTTTACACTTATATATTTTGTTTTTACACTATGCCTTTAAGGAAGGTAAACATCCCATGTAATAGAAGGATGGCAGGTCCACTTTATGGAGAGATCTGGGGTCAAAATCTTTAAATTTCTCCTTTACCTTTAATACCAAAGGATCAAAAAATAATATTTTTTTTGATCTTTTGCTCAAAAAAAAAAAATGTAAAAAATAGTTTACTTCCACCCTAGAAGGGGAGTGACATGCTCTGGTCCTCAAAAGCCATAGAGGCGATCAGAGACTATTTGGTCTCTGTCCGCCTCTATGACCAGCCAGATCATTTCTCGGGTGCGCAGGTGAAAACGGTAAGCTAGAGAAACGCGTACAAGTGGAGAGTGGGGGGGGTCACCTCCCGCTGCTTCTGAAATCGATCCAGAGGCTAATGAATTGCTTGGAGTAAACATGAGAAAGCTGCTGGCTGAAAAAAATAAAAACAAAGAAAAATATCGGGGCTATGACTGATAGCTTCAGCCATAACCCTGGTAAACCACTTACAAGCCGCAACATAGATATATGTATGTGGTCAGCAAGTGGCTATAGTTTACTCCTAAAGAATGTACACAGGAAAGTTTTTATTCATCTATAAACTAGAGATGACCAAACAAACGTAAACACTTAAAATCACCATATTTTATAATTGGGCTGTTTATTAGCAAATGCACACATTAAGAAAAGCTAATGGGATTTGAAAATCACAAAATAACAGCTATTAAACCAAGCACATTTTGGTGCTTTTGTAAAATTTACTAAACTCCACTGACACGCCTGATATACCTTTTAAATTTCTGTTACTCTGAAAGCAACAATGTCGCATATGTGAAAATATGCAATGACACCTGGTGTAGTGGCAGACATAGGACTCTTTGGTGTTAACAAAATTCAGTATTAATTGAGTTAATTGAAAAGCCATTTTTTTTCTTTAAGATGAAAAAAGTGTTCCTGTAGGAGGAAAGCCGGCCTGTTTTCTTTCTTTTAAATGTTTTGGGCACGGACTGTCCAATACACAGAATCCAATCACACAAAAATGGTGGAAGGACTGAAGAATAAAAAATATCAGAAGAAACTGCAGGAACTTAAAGTGTTTGTAACCCTAAAAAAAATGGATCTTGTTCCTTTATAGCATTTTATACAGCACATCGCTTGTGCTGTGCAATCTAGCCCTTTGTATCACCTGAAATACCTGGTTGATCCTACTTGGTTCTGTCCCGCCGCCTGTAAACTGACCACGGTTTATCATGGCTGTTTAGCCCTGACACCGTGGTCAGTTTACATGCCTTCGCCATCCGCTGTCTCTCCCCTCTCCCCCCATCCCTGCCTGTCAGCTCCGTCTGCTCCACAATCCTCCCCTCCTGCTGGTAAACTAACAGTGTCATGTCGCTACAATCCACTCTGTTAGATAACATCATGTGCCCCACTGTATGTCCTTTATTAAAAAAGGCTGATTTCTACCTTATAGTAGAGTGTCTCCTGATGCTCACGTGACTCCTCGCTTCTCTCCTTTTCCCGGCTGACGTCAGCGGGAGTGCTCGGCTCCTCTCGCTGTAGCTGTCAGACTGGGAGAGCTGAAGAGTCACGTGAGCGTCGGGAGATGCTCTGATATAAGGTAGAAATCAGTCTTTTTTTTAATAAAGGACATACAGTGGGGCACATGTTGTTATCTAATAGAGTGGCGTGGAGGGACATGACAAGTGGCTTTACAACCACTTTAATACATAGAGGTTTGAGGAAAGAAGGGAAAGGGGAGACATGATTGAAACCTTTATATACAATAGATCCAGTGTTGTGCACGAGAACCTTGGCTGTCCAGGGACTCTCTTCTCATTGGCTGAGACAGCAATGGACGCCATTGGCTTCCAGCTCTGTCAAAGTCAGTGAGCCAAGCCAATGAGGAGAGAGAGGGGGCAGGGACAAGCCACAGCTCCGTGTCCGATTGGACACACAGAGCAGCAGCTCGGGAGCGAGGGGGAGGGGCCAGGAGCACTAGCGAAGGACCCGAGAAGAGGAGGATTGGGGCTGCTCTGTGCAAAACCATTACACAGAGCAGGTAAGTATAACATGTTTGTTATTTTTAAACAAAAAATAACAAGACTTTAATATCACTTAGGAGGATATCAGATTGCATGTGAGGATTCTTTACATTAAGGGTGCTCAACCTGTGGCGCTCCAGCTGTTGCAGAACTACAAGTCCCATGAGGCATTGCAAAGATTATAGTTACAAGCATGACTCCCAAAGGCAAAGGCATGATGGGGATTGTAGTTCAACAACAGCTGGAGGGCCACAGGTTGAGCACCCATGCTTTACATGTTCCATATGAGAAAGGAAGAGCACTATTTGATCTCTTTTATTCAAAAGGTTCTTTATCTAAGGTGAATGCATGTCCACTTGGGTGACTGGGGATACACAGAACTTTTAGGGCAGGTTCACACATTGGCGATCCGACTTCAGGGGCGACTTTGCCAGGCAACTTAAAACTCGACTATGCCAGGCGACTTTGCTTGTGGCCAATCAGAGAAGGGAGGGAGGGGGTTGCCTGGGTAATTCGTGGGGAGTACCTTGGTAAATTATTTTCTTTTTCCTGTAAAGTCGCTTCAATATAGATGGGAATCCGACATGGAGGTGACTTCCATTGAATTCTATGGGCACAAGTTGGATTTTTTTAAGTTGGTGCGACTTCACAGGTGTACATTAAGACGGCTCTCATTCATTTCAATGGGATTTCTGATGTCAAGCGACTTGGGGCGACACAAGTTGGAGCGCAAGTCGCAGCAGTGTGAACCGAGCCTTAAAGTTATGTTTCTATTTGTGTAGACTTTTTTTCACATTGGGACATAGTTTTGCATAATTATTTATTATTGTTAATTTAAATTTTATTGTATTGGAGTATCTTATATTTAGTGGGTTTTTGGACAATTTATGAAAAGGGGGGGTATTTTGATTTTCACCACTCTTTTTGGTTAAGAATCATATCAAGCAGTAGGTAATTGTCTTAGGCACAATGCACACTGGACGTTAAAAAAAACGTTCTAAAAACGCCAGTAGTGAGTGTTTCAGCTTTTATCAGTGTTTTTTTTTAGCGTTTTTGAGCGTCAGTGTTTTTTAGTGGTCAGAATAATGACTCTTGAACGCGATTTTAGGGCGTTCAGACAACAGCCCATCAACACCACTGCTGATAAATGACAATAAACGTCCATGTGTGCATGGACACAGGATAACATAGAGGGGCGTTTTATGGGCTGTTAAAAGAAAAAACGCCCAAACGCCCAAGAGAGGTCATTTATCAGCTTCAGTGTGCATGGAACCTTCCATTACCACAATAAACAAATGTCAAAATAAGAAAAATAACCCAAAACTTGGAAACCCATGGTACCAAAAACATTGCTTAATCTCCAAATGAAGAGATGCCCAAACAACCTTCAAGCCTCAAATTAGGAAACTGCATGCTCCAAGCTAGAATTGTGAACGCACCAACTGAACTACATATACATAGATTTGAGAAGAACAGACTTCAATGTAAGACTAGACACAGCTAATAAAATGTTCCCTTTTCATCATCAAACCACAAATTAAATGTTAGAATAAAATAAGGGAATAAAAACGCAAACGCACACCAGACTTTCTCTAGGGAACTCGTGGATTTACTGACATCACATTACATGCCATTAAGCTTGAGTGAACATAAGAGATGAAAAGCAAAGAATAGCTTAAGAAACTATTCCTGCCTCTTTTTTCCTTTTTCCATAGCTCAGTGCCCCAACATGAACTGCATACACTTAGATAATGTTTTCTTCATCTAAGCACTACAGTGAAAAGGTAGCATCTGCTCCATGCCAGCTGTCCATTAGAACTGGTGTTAAAATTAATGAAGCCTTTAGGCAGCAGGCAGACATGGATTTTACTCTAGTCATGGCCAAAGTCTTGGCCTGTTTATTTAAACAGGGATAAAAGATGGGAGTTGCCAAAATGTCCTTTGAAATAAAAAGCAGATCTCGGTCAACAATTATGTCAGAATACTTATTTTTAGCAGCGGATGCTCGAGCACAGAAACAAAGGCATCAGCATCTTTTCCAGCTCTGCTGAAATCAATCCCATTGACTTCACCTTCGCCGTCAGTTCTCTTGGACACTCAGTTCTTGAAAAAGAATCTCATCAAGGGGCATGTTAATAAATAAATATATATAAATATATATATATATATATATATATATATATATATATATATATATATATATATATATATATATATATACATATACACACAAATATTTTTTTAACTCTGTCCTCATTACACATGCTTGGAAACTTTTCTTTTAATGAACATAAGGGCTCATGCACACTGCAGCTTTTATTTCAGCTTGAAGAAGCTTGTGCTTTTTTGTGCTTTTCAGGTGATATTTTTAGCGCAAACACGCCTAAAAAGAGCCTCAGTGTGAAAGGGGGTCTAATGGCGGCGATCAGTGATTTTTAGCGGGACTGCGACATTGCGGCGGACAAATTGGACACCTGACACTTTTGACACTTTTTGGGGACCAGTGAGATTATTACAGTGATCAGTGCTAAAAAAAAGAAAAAATGCATGGTAACGGTACGAATGACACTGGCAGGGAAGGGGTTAACATCAGGGGCGATCAAAGGGTTAAATGTGTCCCTAGGGGGTGCTTTCTAACTCTGGGGGGATGGGCTTTGACTGGGGGGAAAACAGAGATCTGTGTTTCTGCTTAGAACCACAAGATCTCCATTTTCCCTCTGGCAGAACAGGGGGGTCTGCTTTGACGGGGTCCGCCGTTCTGTCTCTGCTTATAATGATTGGCTCCCGCTGTGTCCAACCACAGCGGGAGCGGGCTGCTGGCGGCAAGCTCCCCAGACCCCATGCACAAAATCAAGAACAGGTATGTGATTTTGCACAGAAGGCGTGGGGTGGTCTTAAAGAGGTTAAAGTGGGAGTAAACTCCCATACATGAATTTCACTAATAGGTAAGTCTATAATTAGGTACTGTAAAGATCTCCTAAATGTGCACCATTTAATAGATATTTTCTGTGCATGCAGCTGATGACATCATGGGAACATGCACTCTGAAGGAATGGCCACCATGTGCATGTGCGGGAGTGACGTCATTGGGCCTCCGGCCACTCACACAGCCAAAGTCCGCGAAACCCAGAAGGAAGACGGATGAAGATGGAAGCCCTGACAGCGGTGACAATTCGTCCCTGGAAGAGCTTCATTCTAAGATAAGTTTTACATAATGTGCTAGTATGTGATAGCACATTATAACTTTGCCTTACAGGTTTAAAAAAAATAAACAAATTGCCGGTGGTTTAATACCGCTTTAAGGTTAATGAATACAGGGCATTTCCTTTTTTTTTAATGGTATCAAACATTTTCCAACCTACACTACCAGTATCAAGTTAGCAGTGCCAAAAACAAATGTATATTTAAAGTGGTTGTCTACCCAAGGGAAAAAAAAATAATAACCTGCAAGGCAAAGGCATAATGAGCTAGTATGCACCGCATAGTAGCCCATTATGAAATACCGTAGAACGAAGCTCCCGCAGGGCTGCCTGGTCCCTGTAAAGGAAGCGGACATCTTCACAGTGCGGCTTCTTCTGGGTTCAAGGCTCCAAAGCTGTGAGTGGCCAGAGCCGCAAGATGTCTCTCCCGCGCATATGCGCTGGAGCCCATTTTCCGGCAGACTTTCCAGAGGGTCCGGCGCTTTGCGCATGCGCCTGGACGTCAGCGGGTGCATTGCAAGTGGAATATCTCCTAAACCGTACAGCTTTAGGAGATATTCATTTTACCTACAGGTAACCCTTATTATAGTCTTACCTGTAGGTACAAAAAACACTTTTTTGGGTAGACAACCACTTTAAAGACATTCTAGGCCTTGAGTATTCATGATAAATACTATCTTGTTCCTGAAGACAGCATTTAAAGTATAACTAAGTTAAAGTTTATTTTTTAGTTCTGAGTAGAGTGGAGAGGTGTTAGAATCACTGTCAGGTTTTTATTTCTGTCTGTGTCTCTGTAAGGGACATTCACGCTCTCTTATTGTCCAAATCTCTGTCACTATGAATGAAAACGAGTGTAAAATCAAAAATCTGAGTTGCTACTAGAAAAGGAATAGAAAGGAAAATGTTACGTGGGGACGCTTGTGTCTAAGAGGGCATTTCCCTCACATTGGAATGATTCTTACTATCTGTTGAGCCTATATGACAGGAGGTTATAGAAATCCCCATAATGAGACACAAATGGCAGAAAAAAAAAAAAAAAAAAAGCTGAAAGAATGTTTAACTCTCCCCTACTCTATCCAAAAAAATAAATAAATAAACGTTTAGAGTGATATTAAAGTCTTGTTTTTTTTTTTGTTTAAAAATAACAAACATGTTATACTTACCTGCCCTGTGCAGTGGTTTTGCACAGAGCAGTCCAGATTCTCCTCTTCTCAGGTCCCTCTGTTCTGCCGAGTGCCCCCACCGCAAGCAGCTTGCTATGGGGGCACCCAAGCCGAGACGCTGCTGTGTGTGTCCATTCAGGTGGCTTGGCTTCACCCCCTCTCTCACCTCATTGGCTCACTGACTTTGACAGCAGCGGGAGCCAAAGACACCCACTGTTGTGTCTCAGCCAATCAGGAGGGAGAGTCCTTGTGCAACATCGCTGGATGGAGATGGGGCTCAGGTAAGTTTTAGGGGGGCTGCTGCACACTGAATGTTTTTTATCTTAACCACTTAAGGACCGGAAGGATTTCCTAAATTAGGACCAGAGCATTTTTTGCTATTCGGCACTGCGTCGCTTTAACTGACAATTGCGCGGGCGTGCAATGTTGTACCCAAACAAAATTTGCGTCCTTTTTTCCCCCCAAATAGAGCTTTCTTTTGGTGGTATTTGATCACCTCTGTGTCACTTCTGATCACCGCTATAAACAAAAAAAAGAGTGACACTTTTCCAAAAAAAACAATATTTCTTACTTTTTGCTATCCAAATCCAAAAAAAATATAAAAAAACAAATTTATTCATCGGTTTTAGCCGATTTATATTTTCCTCATATTTTTGGTAAAAAAATTGCAATCGGCGTTTGGTTGGTTTGCGCAAAAGTTATTGCGTTTACAAATCATGAGAATTAATTTCTGGCGTTTTTACTAGTAATGGCAGCAATCTGCGATTTTTATCGGGACTGCGATATTGCAGCGGACATGTCGGACATTTTTGACACTTTTTTGGGACCAATGACATTTATACAGCGATCAGAAATGTAACTATCCACTGATTACTGTGTAAATATCATTGGCAGTGAAGGGGTTAACCTGCAGGGGGTGATCTAGGGGTTAAGTGTGTTCCCTAGGCGTGTTCTAACTGTAAGGGGGCTGGGCTGCAAGGGACAGAAGAGATCTAACTGATCCCAGTGACAGACATCAGTAGATCTCTCACATGCCTCCTGACAGAGCGGGGAACCACTGTGTTTACATCGGCGGTTCCCCGTTTCTTCTTCTCTGGCAGGCAATCGTGGCTCACCAGCGGAGATCGAGTCGGCCCAAGCTGCGGCCACACTTCTGTAGAATGCAGCGGGCACGAGAGCGTGCCGCCGCCGGTGCACTCCCATCCGCTACTGCGCAGGTGCGAGCCGCCGTTTATGGACAGCGATTCGCGGGACACTGCCATTCTGCAGCAGTAAAAGTATGTGAACCGGTCAGGAACCGGTTAATGCAAAGAATGCATCAAGATAGAAAACCTTCTGCCTTTACAACCACTATAATTGGTCTTTCCTCAGACTATAGCAGGAACCATTATTTTTTTTTTTAAATCTCCAAAGCACTTTATGTACTGTGCCTGAACTACCACACAATATTTTATACTTAAATTAGGAAATTCTATATTAAATATTCAAGAGGGCTCACAACAGAAAATGCGTGATGAAATACTTCCCTTGGGATTGCCAAGGCTTATTACACTGAACAATGTACCACCCTAAATGAAGTGAAATTTATACTACTTACATGTTTCGTTTTTCAGGTACCTTCATAGCCAAATTAAAACATATATTCTATAACAACATTCAAGATAGAACTAAATTGTAGCCACCGCTAGTATAATGTCTAGTAAATTGTTATGAATAGGCCGAATGTCCAGTTTACAATATGGAAATTATTAGCTCTTTGTGGATGCAGAGTGCTGGACTTTAAATGTATTCCTATGGACCTGGTTGGGCGTTAGCCATGCCTCCTCTCTATCTGGTTAAAGCGAACCTTCAGTCATTTTTTTCAACTTTCCATATTAAATCCTCTGCCCTTGTTTTTCTGCCAGTAAATACCTTATACAGCCCACTTCCCCTTTCTTGTCTGGTCATTAGCCTAAGCTTATGACATTATGCCCATCTCTCTCACTCTTGTGAGAGTTTGCCAGGAAGGGAGGGGGGTGAGTCATAAGAGGGACAATGAAAGTTGCAGGGCTGCAGAGCTGGAGGTGTGTCTGTGTAAATCCAGGAAGTTAACAGGCAGCAGCTTCAGCTGCCCACAGTTAAAATGGATGCAGCCAGACTCAGTAGAGGGAGATTTCTGCAACATATTTGGCAAGTACAGAATCCCAGTATATATAAAATAATATGCAAAGTGGTTGGAGGGAAGCTTCAGAATGGCAAAGATGTTTATGTGAGTAGACTGCAGTTCCTCTTTAAAAAGAAGGTTCCGAGAGCAGATAAGCTGTGTACAATCTTTCCTAACTGGTAAGTTCTTACCAGCAACACGGCACACTGGAGACCAGCTGCTTACAGAGCGGCATGTTTTGCCCACATTCTGGCAGCAATGGGAGCTGCCATTGTGAATTGTTTTAGGCTGCAGTCTAGCAAAAAGTACAGCAGCAAAACTGTGCAGGTGGCAGCATGCAACAAGCTACTCCTACAGTCATGTGAAAATTTAGCACACCTCATGAAAATGAGTGACGTTTCCAACATATTTGAACAGGCAAATATTAGATCGTAATTCAAACAGTGCCTATGGATAAAGGTGATATACATTACTAAAAATACAAGAGCCGCTTTTTTCAATCATTTAATAAAATATTAAGAGATGCAATGGTGTACTGTGGAAAACATTAAGTACACTCTTTGGTTTAGCAGATGGCATTGCTTACTTTAGCAGAATGACCTACTGTAAGCATTTTGTACAACTGCACACCAGTTTTTGATCTGGACTTTGTGAAATATTTGACCAATCTAGTTGCACGATGTCTGTGGGTTTCCTTGTATGAACTGTCCCTTTCAACCCCCCTTTCCTTCTCCCACAACAGTTCAATGGGATTTAAATCAGGACTTGGACTGGGGCAGTCAAAAATCCTAAATTTCTTATTTTTGAGTCATTCCTTTGTCTATTTTCTAGTGTACTTCAGACAATTATTATGTTAAAAGGTCTATTTCTAATGTAACCTCAACTTTCAGAACAGTGGCCTCCCATTCTCATAAAAAGAAAAGTTTGGGATTTTAAAAAACAAACTATTTTATTCACCTAGGTGGATGCAGTAGCAGATGAAGCCACCTTTGCAGTGAGAACTAAGCGATCAAACACCGCTGATTGCTCAGTTCTCTCCTCTGCTCTGAGCAGAGAGCCGTGACTGTCAGTCAGCGGCTCTCTGCACTTCCCTCCATCGCTGGGCTGTGGAGGAGGTGGGAGGGGCTGGCTCAGGCTCTCAGCGGATCGCTGAGATGATGAGCCAGGTATCAGTCCAAGCATCTATGTGTATCCGTCCTTATGGTCAGGATCTTTATCGAGTGACGTCAGCCGACAGTAGGCTTTGAATTGATGACCGCCAGCTGCCCAAGTCCCAAAGCAGCAAAGTTATCCTAGACCATAATATTTCCACCACCTTGCCTCACAGTTTGTATGAGGTTCTTCACCTAAAATGCTGTATTCGGTTTGTGCCAAACATGTCTGCTGTAACTATGGCAAACAAAAAAACAAACAGTTCACAAAACATTGTTCCAGAAGTTCTGGTCTTTGCATAGATGTTCAAAGGCAAACGTTAATCTTACTGTAATGTTCTTTTTGGACAGCAAAGGCTTTTATCCTGGCAATCTTCCCATGCAGGTTAAATTGGTGCAATCTATTTTTGATTATAGTTGTATGCACTTTTACACCAACTGTTGAAATAATTATTTGCAAATCCCACAATGAACTTTTGTGGTTCTTGGAGACATCAAGCAGTCAGCTCTTAACCTGAATTTGCTGGGCTGTGCCAGTCCTGGACAAATCAACAGTTTGAAATCTGCGCCACTTGTAGATTTCACTAAGGGCCCTTTCACACAGTCGGTTTACTTTCCGATCAGCAGGGGATCCACTTACAGATCCCCAGTTAATCAGAGCAGAGCGGGGCAGATGACATGTCCTTGTCCGCTCAGTTTATGTAGTGCGGACATGCGTAGGCTCAGCTCTGCTCTATGGGTGGCTGGGAGTAAACACACTTCGTTCGTTTACACCCGGCAGCCTCCGATTCAGTTCACCCAAACCGAAGAGGGCACAGACCTCCTCCATTTCTTTTTACCAGGCTTGATCGGACCCAGAAGCAGGCAGGTGTAAACAGACACAAGTCCATTTACACTTGCCCGTCCACAGGAATGTATGGACCAGCCGATCAGGTCTGCCTGAAAAACTGGCAGGTGGACTTGATTGGATTGCCCGCGTGAAAGGAGCCTAATGGCTCGTACACACGGGACGACGATCGTGCGTACGACCGTGTTGAATCGTATGTTGACGGTCGTATGTAGCCTACTGACATGCACACGACGGTCGTACATACAACTTGCGGCCGGCCGAACGTGATGACGCGAACGAGCGTATAGTGAGGAAGTAGCGTCACCTTTTGGGCTCCTTTCTAATTTCATGTTAGTTGAAAGTGGACTTGGCGCATGCGTGTTTAGCACAATACAACTTTGTTGAACACAGCTGCTCTACACACGACTCAACGGTCGTATGCGAGCTTGTTGACACGACCAAGTTTTCTAGTCTGCACATACAACTCCCACGAACGACCGTCGTACGTTCAACTGTTGAAAGTGCCGCCACAGACGAACGATTCTGCATGCAACGGTCGTGAGTACGACGTGTTGAACACGATCGTCGTCCCGTGTGTACGAGGCTTAACAGTAAAATGATCATTTTTAAATAAGTTGGTGTTCTTTTTAAATTCCTGTGCCAGACTCCACAACCATCTCTCTGATTGCCTTAGATGACACCACACATCAATAGCAAGCAGAATACTATTTGTTAAAAGTATATCACCTTTATGTGTAGGCACTGTTTGAATGAATTTGACATTTAAAATATGTTGAAAAAGTAAACAGTTTCTACAGACTGTACTTATTTTTCACCTGACTGTATTACATGTATGTATTATACCAGTGTTCCTCAACTCCAGTCCTCAAGGCCCACCAAACAGGTCATGTTTTCAGGATTTCCCTCAGATGAATCAGCTGTGTTAATTTCTAAGGCAGTGAAACTGATCAAATCACCTGTGCAAAATAAGGGAAATCCTGAAAACATGACCTGCTGGTGGGCCTTGAGGACTGGAGTTGAGGAACACTGTATTATACATCTAAAATTTGGCTTTAAACATTCTTGTACAACACTTTGTTTCCACTTATTCTGACATTTTAAGTTCAAAGCAAACCTGTAATATGCTCATACAAGTATCCATCAAGCACCTTCCCCATGTTCACTGTCAACAAAGCCTTAAGAAACACCTAACGTGTATGGATGAACTAGGGTTGCCACATCATCCCTTTAATCCAGGACACATATTAATTACTCAGGTTCTGTGGCTGATTAAGGTGGTAATTAAACTCACTTTGTGCCTTACCTGCATTAAATTAGCCTCAGAACAACCTGTGTAATCCATATGTGTCCTGGATTAAAGGGATGATGTGGCAACCCTAGGATGAACACTTCTCCTGCCTCCCCACCATTCAGTACATCAGCAACCAAACATTAGGCCCAAATGCTGTCACATAGAGGAAGGAAGCCTAAAAAGCTGAAACTCGCACATAAGCCTCTGTACAGAACACTATTTTACAAGGGTGAGGGCAAAGAGCAAGTTTGCTTGACACAAGTAGCACCACAAGGATGGAATAAAAACGGGGAACATTACTAGATTATGGACTACCAATAACAAGCTTGCCAATGTCCTGGTCTTTCAGAAAAGGAAGATATGTAGCTAAATACTGCATATACACCCACCAGCCACTTTTAAGGTACACCTTGCTAGTAGTGAGTTGGATCCCTTTTTGCCTTCAGAACTGTAATTCTTCATGGCATAGATTCAACAAAGTGTTGGAAACATTCCCCAGAGATTTTGGTCCATATTCACATGTTAGCATCACTGCATAGAGTACAGTGACCTCATTGTCATGTTAAGGAAACCAGTGGTGAGATGATTGGAGCTTTGTGACTTGGTGCATTATCCTGCTGGAAGGAGCCATCAGAAGATGGGTACACTGTAGTCATAAAGGGATGGACATGGTCATCATCAATACTCAGGTGGGCCGTGGCATTTAAACGATGCTCAATTGGTACTAAGGGGCCCAAAGTGTGCCAAGAAAATATCCCCCACACCATTACACCACCACCAGCAGGCTGAACCGTTGATACATGGCAGGATGGATCCATGCTTTCATGTTGTTTATGCCAAATTCTGACCCTACCATCTGAATGTCACAGCTGAAATCGATACTCATCAGATCCGGCAACTTTTTTCCAATCATATACTGTCCAATTTTGACCAAAGGTGAGCCTGTGTGAATTGTAGCCTCAGTTTCCTGTTCTTAGCTGACAGGAGTGGCACCCGGTGTGGTCTTCTTCTGCTGTAGCCCATCTGATTCAAAGTTCAATGTGCTGTTCATTCAGAGATGATATTCTGCATACCTTGGTTGTAACGAATGGATATTTGAGTTACTCTTTCTATCATCTCAAAACAGTCTACCCATTCTCCTCTGACATCAACAAGGCATTTTTGTCCACACAACTGCCACTCACTGGATATTTTCTCTTTTTTGGACCATTCTCTGTAAACCCTAGAGATGGTTGTGCATGAAAATCCCAGTAGATAAGCAGTTTTTGAAATTCTCAGACCAGCCTGTCTGGCACCAACAACCACGCCACGTTTAAAGTCACTTAAATCCCCTTTCTTTTCCCTTTTGATGTTCACTTTGAAATTCAGCAAGTCGTCTTCACCACGTCTAGATACATAAATGCATGGAGTTGCTGCCATGTGATTGGCTGATTAGCAATTTGTGCTACCAAGCAATTTTACAGGTGTAGATAAAGTGGCCGGTGAGTGTATAATACCAATAGAAATGGTATTTTAAAGAAATGCTAATAGCCCCTAAATTCCACTTCTAAATCTCAACGCTGTCTGGTTTACAGATTCCATGTAAAGTATCTAGCTGCACATTTACAAGTCTCTCAGCAGCTAAATATTCTGCTTATTGAGCACCTTTGTTCTTTTTTATCTTTTGTAACAAGATCTCATGTGTTTTGCACTTCAAGAATCTCTACCCATGAAGAACCTTATGAGGTCTAGCAGATTGCCATTCCAACTAGATATGTTCTTTCATCTCCTCTTCTTTCATACTACTGAAGCTACCGTCTTAGTTATGTATGCCAAAGATGCACACAATTTATATGTACAGTATAGTTTCTCTCAACCTGAGCTATCAAAGTGAAGCAAGGTAATATCAAATGGTAAAAAATGCCTAAAAGGGAAAACAGATACCAGCAAATAACAATAGTAATAGCACATTTAAAGTAAATTGAACTAAGTGGAGGGAAAACAAAAACACTATAGCCTACCCCTTTTTTTCTGCAAAAAAAAAGAAGGGGTGTGTGCAGACAAATGTAACTTATTTTTTTAATGTGGGACATGTAATGCTATATTGTCAGTACCAATTGGCACAGTAGAGAAATCACACTAAAGCATCAGGCCAATAATGTAAATATTGACTCGGTCGTTAGTTTTGGGGCTTTTACTAGGTTAAAAGTTATAATTTTAGGATGAGGGTTTAGGATGTTAATTCAAGCCTGAACGCTGTTATATTTAGCTAATCCAGCTCTGTCAACACACAGCAGGCACCTTCAGGTGCTTACAAGGTCAAGTCCCTCCAGTCAGGTGTAAGCAATCTACAGGACTGGAATATCCAAGCACTTGGCTCTGCTCCTTCCAAGCTACTAGGCATCAGTACTGGTCTATTACTATTATGGGCAGCCTTACTTGCCAACAGTGAGGCTTGGATATAAGAAAGAGCATTGGCAAACTCCCCACCCAATCAATCATAGATTTAAGTGTGTTTCAGCACCCAATCAACCATAGATTTAGGTGTGTTTCGGAAAATCTAGACAAAGGACCTGACATGCAGGCACTGTTGGTATTAGGCAAGAGCAAGGTACATCTGGTTTGCTTTAGGATCAATTGTTGGATTAAGCCTTAGTGTACAGCGTTAGAATTAAAGAGGAATTCCTGCCGAACACCGATGGTAAAAAAAAAAAAAAAAACATCCATGCCCCCCTCCTGGCACCTATTCATGCCTAACCTGTGTATACTTACCTGTTTTCAGCTAGCTCCATTCCTGCCACGTGACCCCCTGTGTCAGTGAATGGCAGCTTCAGGATAAAGGAAGGAGCGCTTGACAACAGCTGGGAATTTCGGGGAGTGGTGGTGTCACCCATAGGCTCCCAAGTTCCAACTGTTGACGCTCCCTCCTCTCCTGTTCAGCAGCCATTGACTGATACTGGGTAGCATGGAACTGCAGATCACCTGACTGGACCAGAGCGGGCTTAATATAGGTAAGAGTATGTATATATTTTTTTACACAGGTTAGGCAGCATAGGCAGAAGGATGGTAGGGTAATTTTTAAACATAATTAGTTCTACACAGGAACTCTACTTTAGGTTGTTTTTAAAGATTCTCAAGGGGTTTATTTTAAATTTCCAGCAAAAACACTCTTTTGGATAGAGAGGAAACGTGTGAAAATGTTGGTTAAGTTATTATTTTGTCTGTGACCCCACTCCATTCACTTCCTGAACTGTGAGTCACATACAGGAAATAAGATGTGCGGTTGTCACTAGTATAGGAAGACACAGAGAACAATAAAACATCATCGGAAGCTGTAAACCTTCTTCTTGTTACTAAAAACTGGGTTTTTTTGTGTGTCCTATTGGAGAGATTCTCCATCAATTCCTGTCCTGACAGGAAGGGAAGGGACATCTCCTCAATAGGAAGATATATAAATAATTTGCCGCACTAAATGTCAAAATGTGCAAAAGATACAAACTTAATGTAATAATATAAAACCAAGAAACATACAAATAAATGAATTAGAGTCCATTTCGTGCATGTACAATAAAATGATCTTCCCAATCCAGTGATATAACACCATTGTGTTATAGGAAATAACTTGTTGAAATAGATCCCGTTGTCACCACGTGAACCATCACCACCATAGGGCATGGACTCTTACCAGAATGAGCTGACCCTATTACAGAGTCAAATCAGCCTGTGAGTAATATCCTGCCATGAGGTGCTACCACCTGTATTGCTTTGTTGGACTCCCGTGATGTCTCCAACTTCCCAGGTGTAGATTACAAATGCATGGCAACCATATGCGAAACTCCACCAGGAAATCAGAATGGAAATGACCACATAGTGTGAATCTATAAAAGAACAGGATATTACTCACAGGCTGATTTGACTCTGCAATAGGGTCAGCTCATTCTGGTAAGAGTCCATTCGCTATGGAGATGATGGTTCACATGATGACTACGGGATCTATTTCAACAAGTTATGTGGTGTTCTATCCCTGGATTGGGGCTGTCACTTTTATTGTACATACGTGAAGTGGACTCTAATTCATTTATTTTTATGTTTCTTGATTTTCAGTTTTACATAATTATTTATATCATTTCTGTACATAGTATATCTGGCTGTTTGTTTTGCCAGCAGATTGACCCTGCACTTGCCAGCGCATTTTCTTTTATGAATGTGTAATACCCTAAAAAGAAAAGCCAAGCTTTAACATGCACCTATGCCACCATAGGAGTCGGTTTCCTATGGGGGCACATTCAGAAGAAGCAGAGCGGAGAGAGTCGGCAGAGGACCCCAGAAGAGGAGGTAAGGAACCGCTCTGTGCAATACCATCCTAGATAGTAGGATGAAAACAAGAGTGATGAGGGGGCCATTTCACTTGATGCAACAGACTACAAGTGCAGATCCTGACAATGGAATGCACATAATGTTTAGTGCATGTAATTCTGTTTCAACCGGTTTTATTAAGATTGTGAGAAAAGTGAAAGCAACAAGAGCACTGTGCAGAGCAGCGAACAATCCTTGCATGCTCTGTATAGACAATAAGAAATGGTACATAAGTGGGGGGAAACAAAACAACAGACAAGCTTGGCAATTGGGATAGGTCTTCTCTAAGCTCACAGGTGAGCATTTGCCTGCCAACAGAAGTGGACAGGGATAATATGTTTTGTGTTATAACATGAATATAAAACAACAAAAATATTGCCCACACGCCCTACGAGGCGCTTTTGGCCCTCTCCCTTCAAGGCACAGTGAGATCCCAATTGGGGCGCCTGGAGGGTAGACTGGCCGTCCATTATAGCCTTAGTCTCCTCTACTCTCTACCAACCGTATCATTACTATACCAAATATATTGTAATCTATATCTCACCTAGTAGCCACAAACTCTGCTATTTCAGTAATCAATCTACGCCTTCTAATATATATGATATGTTCAATTATATCTTTCTACTCCTATGTATTTTTATTATTCAAAATAAACGTTGGAAAAAAAAAAAAAACAACAGCAAAAATATTATAAACACTGGGAGGTGGTCATCCATAAGATCACCCCTTGGATCATAATGTGGGACAATAAAACCCAAGATTTCGAGGTTGACACAACTCTATGATGCAATCACTGGAAGTAGGCCCACCAAGTAGGAAAGCCCATGCCCAGCAACCACGGTTCACAAGGTATTACTCGTTGCCAATCATTTTAACAGTCCCACAGAAGGGACTCTGAGCCCCCAAATGTAAACATCGGTAGCTTTAATAAAAAAAGAAATGAGTAATAGAACGTGATGCCAAGGCTGGCAGGAGTCAAGGAAACAATGAAAGAGATAAGGAGAGGAAAAGAGAAGAAGAAAGGAATGGATCCATCCAGAGATCCTGCATCAACTTATTTGTGCGATTAAATTCATTCATCTGGGACTTTCAAGTAAACAAGCCAAGAGGACCATATTTTGTTGAAAAAAAAAAGAGAGCAAAGGGATGGAAGGCAGTAAAAATGTAAGATAGTGTAATAGAAACAAAGTAAGCTATTTAACTTCCAGAAAGCAGTCTAAAGAATATTATTCCCTCAATGGTATAGAAAACACAAACTACTGCCTGCATGGGCCCTCAGGGCCACATGTGGTTGGGCACCAGGGTCTAGGAGCAATGCAGTAACTATTGTAATTATCCTTTATCGCTGTACATGTTAAATAAGCTTTAGCACTACTATCAATATTTTGTTCCAGAGCATCCCGCGGATTCATTGACCACTGTCACATACCAGGAAAGCTGGATTCTTTTCAGTAGTGGGCTATAAAATGATCACAATTAATTTACTAAATACTGCAGTTTATCATTTTATTCAAAACAGTAATTGGCAATAACAACTCGTATGTTATTACACAGAAGCGCAGCTGAAATGAAACAAAAGAGACATAATTAAAAAGAAAGAACATCCAAAACCCGTGTTATACTCTTTTAAAGCTAGTGTATGAAAACCACACGAATATGAAAGGTAGGGAAAGTCCATAATATAAATATAAAAGTACGGTATTCATGAAATTAGAAAAATCATTAACAAATTAAGATTTTTCTTTTCTTTTTGTATCAGCATGATCTTTAAGCATGCCCTGCTAAATACCGTTGAACGTTCAATCTCATCCACATGATTAAAATTCAATTCACTTAAAATGGAGCCAATCAAACTTTCCATCACCCAAGGCTTTATATTGTTGGCTGCGATTTTGTTCAACATTTGCAGCATTTGGAGGAACAGAGGAACTGAACATTTGTTTTAACAGTTTCTGCATAGTCATACTCTGGTTAACAATGAGCAAAGTTACTTTTTATTTTAACAACACAGAAAGAATAACTAAATGTAGTTGTAGAAGGATGAATAATGTTTTCTTTTTTTTTACAGTTAAAAAGTAGAAAAATATAAAAAGGGAAATCATGGTATTGCTTTCTTAATTAAAAAATATATATATTCACAAAGTAGGGTTTGGGGGAAAAGCATAACAGAAGCTATGACTAAAAGGTGGTAGAAGAATACATAAGAATTAACTTAGAAAACTTTGGAACAGCTTCACATCGGTGGCTGAAGCACAATTGCATCAACATTTTACACAGATCCCATTGACTTGTTACCAGGACTTTGATGAGCTTTCATGAAATGCAGGGTCTTAAAGAACTCAATAGGAGAGCACCTATAACCACACCACACCAGTGTAAGCACTAAGTTCCAAGGCCTGTTCAATTTTAGAATCATTAGTGGGGTCAAATCGATGGTCAGTTTTAACCGCAGAGATGAGAAAGCTTGGAAGGGCAGGGTGTAAAATATTCTTCTTACATGAACACATTTCTAACAGTGAATGCAGTTTTTGTTCTGGATAAAACATTCATTCCAAAAATAAAATGTTAAAAGGAAACACATTTTGAAGTACTTCTAAGGCTCCGTTCACATCTAGGCATTTTCTGCTCTAAGCCTCAGCTCTAAAAAGCCCAACAAGACAAATCCCATTAATTTCAATGCCCCTGTTCCCATCTGAGCGTTCTGTCGCCTAAAGCGCCTAAAGCCGCAAAAGCGCTGGACGGAAATGAACCCTTATATCGGTTTAGTGTATGTCTTCCAATGTATTGATATTTGTTCTCCAATATATTGATTATACTCATTTCTTTGTAGGTCTACATGCTTTACAGCTCCTGAAGAAGCAAATAAGCAAAACATGTCGAGCATTGAAGCATTGTAAATGATGAGTGTTACATCTCTGTTCTGCATGGCGTATGTATCAAATTTCTTTTATGGATTGGCCAGATATGAAACTGACCAAATATTGCTTTTAACCTGTTGAATGTAACCATAAAGTAGTTTTAATATACTCCCTTTTTCTGGCATCATAAAAATACCCTCTTCCCAATATTTGCAAAAATTCCTCTTTTTGGGATGAAAGTGCCCTTTTTGGATCTGTGGATGCAAGTGACCTTTTCCAAATAGCATAGTGGATGTGAAAGATGAAAAGGGGGATAAACTGTTAAAACAAATCAACATTTGGAGGGAAGAGGCAGCTCCCCTATGTAGGTCCTGAGTAAACCTAGTGTGTGAAAACAGAAAAAAGCAGGGGGCGCCTCTATCTGAGTGTGGAGTATTGGAAATAGCTATTTGGTACTAACGAATAAATATAGCACTCACATTTGATGAAGGAAATACCAGCTTGTCATTTGTGGGAATCTTAACATCTCTAGCAGAGATCGGAAAGCAAGCGGCTGGTTTTGTGCAGAAATCGGCAGGGAAGCTGCTGGGTGGTGAGAAGGAAGAGCTGGAGAATGGAGAGGCCAGCGGCATGGTGTGCATCAGTGTCTGGGTGTCCATGGCTTGCTTGACACTCTTCTGAAATGCAGAGTTCAGCCAGGAAGCGGCTGGGCAGGAACATGCAGGAGCGCAGTGGCCGAGGAAGCTAAACCACGTGAGGTAAGAGGAAGGGCGAGCATAACAGCTGCAGTGACTCTCCTGTTCAAGATTCAGAGTTCCTAAGGATCAGCATTGGCCTACGAGAACTACAGTGATAGCTGTCTTTCAGGAGTACTTTAAAGCTGTAGGACATACATAATAGAGCTAAGCCCAGGAGGAGTCATGGACCTCGCTGAAATTAACTCATAGTGTGTCTTATTTTTTTTACAAAGGAGCTGAATTCCTGGAATTCAGCTTTAGGTTTGACTTAAATTGAATTGTCAAACCAAATACAGATTTATGTAAATAAAAAAAAATGAATAATGTACTCATCAAAACTCACTAAATGCACTACTCCCAGATCTTTGATATGTTAAAATGTTTTTTTTTCCCCTTATTGCATCCAGTTATCTCCATCACTATGACTGAATCTGTATTGGTTCTACAGGTGCATCTCTAAAAATAAGAATATCATCAAAAAGTAAATTTATTTCAGTAAGTGAAGCTCATATATTATACAGATTCATTACACAGAGTGATATATTTCAAGCTTTTTTTTCTGTTAATTTTGATGATTATGGCTTAAAGCTAGCAAAAGTCCAAAATTCAGTATCTCAGAAAATGAGAATATTGTGAAAAAGTTCAATATTGTAGACTCATGGTGTCACACTCTAATCAGCTAATTAACTCAAAACACCTGTAAAGGTTTCCTGAGCCTTTAAATGGTCTCTCAGTCTGTTTCAGTATGTTACACAATCATGGGGAAGACCGCTGACTTGACAGTTGTCCAGAAGACAGTCATTGACATCCACCACAAGGAAGGTGAGTCACAAAAGGTCATTACATTGCTAAAGAAGCTGACTTTTCAGAGTGCTGTATCCCAGCATATTAATGGTAAGTTGAGTGGAAGGAAAAAGTGTGGTAGAAAAAGGTGCTCGAACAAGAGATAACCGCAGCCTTGACAGGATAGTGAAGCAAAGGCCATTCAAGAATTTGGGGGAGATTCAGAAGGAGTGGACTACAGCTGGTGTCAGTGCTTCAAGAGCCACCACACACAGATGTATCCATGACATGCGCTACAACTGTCGCACTCCTTGTGTCAAACCACTCCTGAACCAGAGACAACATCAGAAGCATCTTACCTGGGCTATGGAAAAAAAGGACTGGACTGTTTCTCAGTGTTCCAAAGTCTTCTTTTCGGATGCAAGTAAATTTTGCATTTCGTTTGGAAATCAAGTCCAGCGTCTGGAGGAAGAACGGAGAGGCACAGAATCCAAGTTGCATGAGGTCCAGTGTGAAGTTTCCACAGTCAGTGATGATTTGGGTATCCATGTCATCTGCTGGTGTTGGCCCACTGTGTTTTTCTAAGTCCAAAGTCAGCGTAGCCCTCTACCAAGAAATTCTAGAGCACTTCGTGCTTAGCTCTGCTGACCAGCTTTTTTTTCCAGCAGGACTTGGCACCTGCCCACACTGCCAAAAGTACCAATACCTGGTTTAATGATCATGGTATCACTGTGCTTGATTGGCCAGCAAATTCACCTGACCTAAACCCCATATAGAATCTGTAAGGTATTGTCAAGAGAAAGGTGAGAGACACCAGAACAATGAGACGAGCTGAAGGCCTCTATCAAAGCAACCTGGGCTTCCATAACACCTCAGTAGTACCATAGGCTGATCGCCTCCACGCCACGCCGCATTGATGCAGTAATTCATACAAAAGGAGTACCGACCAAGTATTAAGTGCATACTATACTGTACATGGTCATACTTTTCAGTAAGTCAACATTTCTGTATTAAAATCCTTTTTTGTTTTTTTTTATTGGTCTTACGTACCATTCTACTTTTCTGAGATACTGAATTTTGGGTTTTCTAGCTGTAAACTATAATCACCAAAATTAAAAGAAAGAAATGCTTGAAATATATCATTTTGTGTGTAATGAATCTATATAATATATGAGTTTAACTTTTTGATGATATTCAAATTTTTGGAGATGCACCTGTATATCCTTAAGATTTCACAACATCCAAACTCGTGTTCTACACTGAACATGTTCAATAAAAAACAGCAGAGGATATGTGCTGTATTACAGAATTATGTGGTTGTTACTGTTATTAGTATTGTTCTGGAAGAAAATTGTATCTGAAGTGTGTCACGGACAGTAATGCATCAGCTCTATTGTTACTCAGGTAATTGGGAAACTTGTCAAAAAAAATAAGAAAAGCTTCTGCAAGTCTTGGCATATAATTTAGCTGTAGCACGATGTTTAGAGTCAGTACCAAAACCTAAGGCAACTGTTTTATACTATTTTATGAACAAGCCCTGACAACATTGAAGCCATCATGAACTTCACAAACTATCGAACAATTAATCCTTACCATCCCTTTAATTAGAGGGAGTTTGCCATACCTGGTGTTAAGGGATATTTACTGCAGGCAATACTATAACTTACAATCAGAAAAAGGAGGACCCAGTACATGCAACCTAAGACCATGTAAGCTTATCAGGGATTTCTCTCCTGACTGGTAGTGCAGTTACACTTATTGGGTTCCAGTGCAACGGCTCTAGCTCCCCTACCCCTACAAGTGTTATACCTACCAGTTTACACTCCTACATCATCTTTGCTGTATTACCTGCTTGGCACTGCCCAGATGATTCTTTAAAGTCTTTACTTCTGGTTCACCCCCCTCCCCCCATACGCATGGCACAATTACCATTAATTTTAATGTTTGTACCTACACCAATGCAATGCACAGCATGCAGGGAACTTGCAGAAGGAAAAGTACAGAAAAAGTAAGTAAAACTGCCCACACTCAGTGGCTGGGGGACATCATGCTCCTCCTTCACACTTACACCTTTTATGGACCTTGAAGCTTCTGCACTGCTTTCCCCTGTACCCGCTTTCCACCCTCTTCCATCTCCTCAATCCAGATGAACTCCATCTAACATCGCCTCTCCATCCTTTCCTATGCAGTGTCTTCCTTGTGCTCCAGTTTCACCCTTCTTACTCTATTTCAGGCTCCAACCAATTATTTCAGGAATACATGGGTAGATGGGTTCCACCAAAATCACATGCATGCTCCTCCTGATGTAGCTTTTTAGGACCCATTCACACCGGAGCATTTTGTAACTTTATGCTCCTAAATGCAAATCCAAGATTTCCTGACACCAAGCATTAAAGGATGACAGGGAAGGTACCGCTAGCTGAATGACACCCTCAGCAATGTACCGGTGTGAAGGAAGGTGTGTCCCTTCCCTCCCATTATCTCTCACAGCTCTCCTCACTGCGCTCTGCAGAGTATAACTTCACTCTCCGCCCCTTTTTTTCTGCCAGTTCAGACAAGCTGTATAAATTCTGCACTTTGAATGGATGTAGAGAAGACCACAGATAAACGTGTACCACTTATGGAGGAATATTTGTTTAATTTCCGTGTATCACCGGACACCAGTCACTTCACTGGGTATATGTGTGGGTTTACAACTACTTTAAGTGTGAATTTGGGGGGGGGGTAAATGGGTAGCAATGATGCAGTGGCATGAGACAGACTTTCAAAGGAATATCAAATTCCTAAAGAGGTTGTAACCCCCAATGTTAAAAAAAAGAAAGAAAACTAAGACAAAGGCATAATGAGCCAGTATGCATCGAATACTAGCGCATTATGAAATGCTTACCATAGAACAAGGCCCGCAGCGGCTCCCGCAAACCGCTGAAATGTTTCCAGTGTTTCTTCTGGGTTCGCGGGCTCTGGCGCTGTGATTAGCCGGAGCCGCGATGCACGCCGGAGCCGCCGATCATGGCACGGGCGGACGTTTCTTCAGAGCGCATGTGCCAATGACGTAATAGCCGGCATTTACAGCAAATATCTCCTGAACAGTGCAAGTACAGCTAAGCCTTATTATAGGCAAAAACAAAATAGGGGAGTTTACTTCCTCTTTAATATCTGCTCCTTACCAACAACCTACTACAGATCTTCATATAAATGATGCATATGTACACATACAGTCAGGTCCATAAATATTGGGACATCGACACAATTCGAATCTTTTTGGCTCTATACACCACCACAATGGATTTAAAATTAATTGTTGTAATTCCTACACCGTTCACCTGATTTGGATGTAAATATCCTCAAATTAAAGCTGAAAGTCTGCAGTTAAAGCACATCTTGTTTGTTTCATTTCAAATCCATTGTGGTGGTGTATAGAGCCAAAAAGATTAGAATTGTGTTGATGTCCCAATATTTATGGACCTGACTGTATATACAAGCACTACAAAGACCTCTGTATTAAAAAAAAGCACAAAGGATTTCAAATGTAAATTATTACACCTATAAAAAATGAGCACATCCATGTTCAGTATATTGTTTTTGTTTCATTAACGTTATTCCCAAATGGCTAAACTCCTTACTATGAAGATAATGTTTTAAAATCCCTTGGTGCCTCTCAGAATAGGCATTCTCTGACTATGCAATTATCATACAGAAACTGGATGAGGTTGTAGAGTACTCTGCTGCAAACCTCCTTCATAGAAACCTGTTTATAAAAGAAAAATCCAAACCCACCCTTTATTCTGTGCTAGGCATCCTGTAACTAAAATAAAAACCCCAACCCATGCCTCTTTCTGTGGAAGGCATCCCCCCCCCAGAGCCTGGACTTATTATGTACACTACTGCCTGCCTTAGCCCCTGAAAGGAGTCAGAAAACAACAGTACAAAAGGGTGTATTTATAAAAAAAAAAAAAAGTGCAGTTTACGCATCGCTTTACAAAAAGGTGGTCCGCCCGTCCCTTTAGAGCCGGTTCACACTGCAGCGATCCCGGAGATCGCATATGATTCGCACCACAGTGCTGTGTGAGTCACATGCGATCTCTGTGTGATGCAAATTCAGCCACAGAGATTGTATGGCTGAATTTGCATCGGAACAAACTCCGCAGGGGCAGAATCAGCAAGGATCCGATTCTTGTGCAAGTTTGCAGTTGGCATTGTGATATGCAAACTGATTTGGGGGTGCCATTAGCTTTCTATTGACACCTCCCACAGAGAACTGTCGCCCGGAGACATGCGATGCGGGAACCCGCAGTGAATTCGCAGGCTCCGGCATTGCTAAAGCGTGAAACGGCCCTTGAAAATGAAAAGTCAGCAGCTACACATACTGTAGCTGCTGACCTTTAACATTAGAACACTTACCTGTCCTGGAGTCCAGCGATGTCGGCACCATAGCCGATCTTCGGATCGGCTGGTCAGGTGCTGCCGTGGCCATTGCTATTAAGGGAACCCGGCAGAGTAGCCTTTCAGCTTCACTGACGGGTCCCTACTGTGCATGCGCAAAGCGCGCTGCGCTCTTTCACTGGACAGATGAAGGGGAGCAAGGAGGGAGACTGAGCTGCTGATGTACTTCACCACGGGCCGGTCTCCTGGAAGTGGGGACAGGATATCTGCCAAACACAGGTATCTGCACCAACCCGAAATGGGCAGAATGTGGCACTGAAGGGGGGGGGGGGGATCAGATGTTCCTCTCTTGCCTGTATAATCATCCTGTAATACGCTTATTGATTTTCTTAATAAAACCGAATTGTATTGTTTGTGGGAGTGCAGCCATCCGATTTCTTTGTGCATTTCGATCTCTGCAGCAGTGACAGGGCGCGGACCCCACGCTGCGGATCATACTGCTTGCATTACAGCCTTGCCGACTCCCCTGTGCGCATTGGGACTTTGCTTCATTCACTCTGACTTTTGACAAGATTTTACTGTGCTTATGGTGTGTTTTCATAGGTCATGTGACTCAAAAACACAGCACGGGTGCGTTATTGATATGTTCTTGCTGCGTTTTCAATGCATTTCAATGGGGAGGTGAGTTTTTGGTGCGTTTTTTTAACTGACCAAAAATGCAACAAGCATGATTTTTAACACCACAATAGAAGCGCAACAGACCAGTGTGAAGACACTCTGAATTTAAAGGGATGCATTTTTCTTGCACTAAAGGTGCCAATAATGGCCGACAATAAATTCATATTTATTTAAATTCATGATATTAATTAAAAAGTTGAATAAAATACAATTATATATATATATATATATATGTACATATTTAAAACTGTCATTTTCGGTTTCAGTTTCGGCCAAGTGCATCCTGAATTTTCAGTACCAAGATTTCCATTTGGTGCACCTCTAATACACCCCTTTGCATTTTTAGTTCCTGGCCCTTTGCTAGGGTTGTGGCAGGCAACAATGTATAGAGAGTAAGTAGAGATACCAACCATAGAATGAGGCATGGGTTATGGTTTTTACTTACAGGATGCCTAGCACAGAATAAAGAGTGGGCTTGGATTGGTATTTTATTTATTATATTTGTATTTTATTTATACTTGCACACTTGTTTGGTTCTCTACTCCATTTCTCATGTGACAGTTCCAATGGCAAGTGATTGGAGCATAGGCATGCACAGGTGGTGTGCCAGGTGCCGATTCCCCCTACAGCCAGGCCCCCCCTTGTTAGCCTCCCCGCCCCACAGAGCTGCTGGCTTCCCTCCTCTCCTCTCCCCCCCGGCTGCTGCGGGGGAAGTTTCAGGATGGAGAGCGGGGAAATGGGCTAGTAAACATGTAATTTACCAGCCCCTTCCTTTTCTAAATGAACACAGGGAACACACTCGCTCACTGTGTCCATTCATAACAGTAACATAGTAAACTGTGTATACTATGCTTCAGTTTGTGAATGAACAGGAAAGCTTTCAGCACTGAGCACGTCCCATTCATTCACTGTCCTGTGCAGCTGAGGCTGCAGAGAAAGGCATGTGTGTTTGAGCTTTGGGGTGCAAACCCTAATGCAATAGGCTGCGCACACCTATGGATTGGAGACTTAAGCCCCAACAGCCATACTGTGGGAGGGCAGGTGGGAAAGTCTCATGTTGCCCTATAGCTAGAAGTACTGGGAATTTAAACCAGGTGGCAGTAAGCATAGGCACTGCAGAGTGAGTAGGGATGAATTTGTGTTTTTATCCTAATGACAGGTTTGCTTTGCCCAGGTTCACACAGGTGCGGTGTGGGAAAGAGCTTGATTCCAGCGCCGGTTCCCGTATCACATCCAATTTCAGTGCGGGGAAAAACAAGTCCCTGCACCTTTTTATGTGCGAATCCAATGTGAATTCAGCCATACAACTGTATTGATGAATTCGCATTGCTCAGACATCACATGTGATCGCCACCTGCGGTGGGGGTGCTGATCACATGTGATGTCTAAGATCACACTAGTGTGAAACTGACTGCAGTCTATACCTGATTTCTGAGCGCCACTTGGCGCTCACGTGATCGGCCGGCTCTCTTCTCTCCCCGTCTGACAGCTTGCTGATATCAGTCGGGAGAGGAGGAGGAGAGGGCCGGCTGGTCACGTGAGCGGCGCTCAGAAATCAGGTATAAACTGCGTGTTTTTTATTAAATCGCATACACACGGACACACAGCATTAGGAGACAGGACGGATAGTATATAGATGCATGTTATTCCAGCAGCAGGAGGGGAGGAGGCAGGCACGGAGCTGACAGGCAGGGAGGGGAGGGTGGAGAGGACGGAGGAGAGACAGGAGAGCAGTGGATGACGGAGGCACGGAAACTGACACCGGTGTCAGGGCTTAGCAGCCATTATAAACCGTGGTCAATTTACAGGGGTGAGGGTATAGCCAGGTAGGATCAGCCAGGTATTTCAGGTGATAGAAAGGGCCAAATGGCACAGCACAAGCACTGTGCTGTATCACAAACAATATCTCCTGCGCTCAAGTAGTAGTATGATGGCAGTGGAAGTGGCCGTGGTTCCCAATAAATGCACAGGCCTTGCTGCCCCTCCAAGAGTCAGGGGACACCCAATGTGAACACTGTAAAAGAAAAGAGAGGGCGCACCAGCCTTGCACATTACCCAAGTATATTTATTGAATTAAAAGAACGAAAACATACTCACAAACAAATGGAGTTTTAAAGCATATCAGAGTCCACAAAAGACAACAGCAACCAGGTCACCAGGACTGTGTCTAGCACACTGGAGGACCTTCTGGATGGCTGGCGCGTTTTGAGGGGTGATCCCCTCTTCCTCATGCTGTAACCGGTTCCCGACCATGTACCGTATACTTACTGCTGTAGAGTGGCAGCGTCTCGCGAATCGCCATCTATAAACGTGCCAGTCGCGCTCTTCAGGAGTGTGCCCGCAGCTCGGGCGGACCCAGTGTCCGCCAGCGAGCCGCGATGACCTGCCAGAGAGAAAGAACGGGGAACCAACGATGTAAACATGGCGGTTCCACGCTCTGTCAGTGGGCATTTAAAAGATCTACAGATCCCTGTCATTGGGATCAGTTAGATCTCTTATGCCCATAGCAGCCCAGCCCCCTCACAGTTAGAACACGCCTAGGGAACACAGTTAACCCCTAGATTGCCCCCTGCAGGTTAACCCCTTCACTGCCAATGACATTTATACAGTAATCAGTGGATTTCTGATCGCTGTATAAAATGTCATTGGTCAGTGTCAAAAATATCCAACATGTCCGCCCCCCAATATCAAAGTCCCGATAAAAATTGCAGATCGCCGCCATTACTAGTTAAAAAAAAAAAAAAATTGTAAAAACGCCAGAAATGAATGCTCATGGTTTGTAAACGCGGCAACTTTTGCGCAAACCAATCAATAAATGCAGATTGCTATTTTTTACTTTTATCAAAAATATGAGGAACAATATAAATCGGCCAAAACCGATGAATAAAATTGGTTGATTTGTATTTTAGCAAAAATTAAGAAATATTGTTTTATTTTTTGCAAAATTGTCACCATTTATTTGTTTAGAGTGCAAAAAATAAAAACCACAGAGGTGATCAAATACCACCAAAAGAAAGCTCTATTTGTGGGAAAAAAAGGACGCAAATTTCATTTGGGTACAACGTCGTACGACCTCGCAATTTTCAGTTAAAGCAACGCAGCGCCGAATCACAAAAAGTGCTCTGGTCCTAACATGGGAAATCCTTCCAGGGGTGAAGTGGTTAAAGGGACAGGATCCATTTTTTTTTTTAGGGTAACAAACACTAAAGCAATGCCATTTTATGTAAAATAAGTCAAGAGCTTGCAGGATAAATTAACAAGATCCTGCAATGCAGCCGTCTATTGTATTGCTGTCTAATGAGTGTCAGTGAGCAGCAGAACACCTTACAGGATGAAACCAAGTCCATTTGTCTCTATGGCTCTTTGGCACAAATCGAGTATTTTTTTTCCTCAAAGACAGACTAGATTGGTCTGGTTGAGATTTTGCTGACTTAACAAAGTGTCTCAGAAGCGAGAGATCATGTATCACCCGAAACCAAAGCAACAACTGCACTGCCTCCTTCTTCCAAGCAGACGAAACACACAGACAGACAAAAGAAATGAGGAATGTCAGCTGCTTGAGAAACCTGACCACTGTTTGCTACTTCCAGAAGCGAGCTTAAAATATTAGCATAAATGCACAGCCTGGACGCCTACACAATGATGCAGAAAATAAATAAAAATTACTCATGCTATATTGGGTTACATTAATGTCTTTATCAGTTGTGCTGTAGAGAGGGGCATATAATGTAATAGGTCATGCTTCTCTGATGAAAGGCCTTCAAGTCACCTAAGCAATAAATAAGAAATGTTAAACCCCCTCAGTGTCTTTTAAATAACCTGCATATGCTACAGACCACTTTGTCTGTCATTCATCACCAGCAAATGTACAACAAAGGTCTCAGATTCTGACCAGCAATGGAGGAAGGGATGGGGATACATCACAATTGTATCCATATACTATGACTATGCTGATGACGCCACCATTTATGAATTAAGATATGCGAGTGTGCGAGATCATCGTTTATTTGCATGGTTTAACTAGTCTCCCTTCCTGACCAGGGTATTTTTTACGATAAGGCACTGTGTCGCTTTAATTCGCAATTGCACGGGCGTGCGACGCTGTACCCAAATAAAATTGATGTCCTGTTTTCCCCACAAATAGAGCTTTCTTTTGGTGGTATTTGATCACCTCTGCGGTTCTTATTTTTTGCGCTATAAACAAAAAAAAAGAGCGACAATTTTGAAAAAGAAAACATATATATTTTTTACTTTCTGCTATAATACATATCCCAAAAAAATATATATAAAAAAAACAAATGTCAAATTGTCAGTTTTGGGTAAAATATATTCTTCTACTTATTTTTGGTAAAACAAATCCCAATAAGCGTATATTTATTGGATTGTGCAATAGTTATAGCGTCTACAAACTATGGGATCGATTTAGGGGACTTTTTTTAAAAATAGTTTTTACTGGTAATGGCGGCGATCTGGGATTTTTAGCGGGACTGCGGACAAAGCTGACCCTAAGTGACACTTTTTGGGGACCAGTGACACCAATACAGTGATCGTTTTTTACTTTCTGCTATAAAACACATCCAATAAAAAAATGTAAAACATCACATTTTTTCATCAATTTAGGCCAATATGTATTCTGCTACAAGTTTTTGGTAAAAAAAAATTGCAATAATCGTGCATTGATTGGTTTGCACAAAAGTTATAGCGTCTACAAACTATGGGATAGACTTACGGATTTTTTAAAAATGTTTTTTATTGTTTTTACTAGTAATGGGACTGCAACATTGTGACGCAAATTGGACACTAAAGCCTCGTACACAGGATGCGAATTTCGAACGACAGAACGTCCGGTTTTTGTTGGATGTTAGTCTCATGTCGAAAGTGAAGAATGTACTAACAATACCAAAATGTTCGTACGACCGAATTAAATGTCAGAAGTGACATAATGTGTTGAAAAGCTTTGTATGTATTTTCTCTATTTCGCTATTTTCTTAGCTCATTATGAAATACTTACCTGGGAATGAAGCTGTTGCAGCGGTCCCCGAACACCACTGTGACCAGCGACATGCTGCTGCTGCTCTTCCCCATCTTGTGTCTTTATGCCCCAGGTTGGCATGGTGTCCACCGTAGCATTTGCAGTGGCAAGGCAGTGTAGGACTGGCCAGAAGAGGGATTACTTTGATGGAGTTGGTCAGCTTAAACATGTATTGCAATATATGTGAACTAAATATCCCTGTTTTTCAATGCATAGTTTGTTGTGAAGGGTAATGCAATGTGCAGAGGGTCCACTTGGTATTTGTAGTGTTAACACGTGGTCACACCCCTTTAGCACCTGGTAGGTCAATTACATGTACAAGCTATTGGCATCTGAGCACAGGTATATCTTTTATCTTTTCTATGCTACTTCTGGGTTCGGCGGCTCCAGCCAATCACAGCGCGGGCTCCAGCACTGTGATTGGCCAGAGATGCGTTGATGTCACTCCCGCGCATGCGCACGGGAGCCATCCTTTGCGGCACACTTAGTGAAGAAATGGCCCAGTCAGGCGGTTTCTTCACTGCGCATGTGCCGATGTCGGCACATGTGGATTCAGAGAATATCTCCTTAACGGTGCAAGTTTAGGAGATATTCTCAAAACCTACAGGTAAGCCTTATTATAGGCTTACCTGTAGGTTGAAGTGGTTGTACAGAGTTTACAACCACTTTAAGTGACACTTTTTGGGGACCGGTGACACCAATACAGTGATCCATGCTAAAAAAAAAAAAAAGCACTGTCACTGATGAGGAGGCACTAATATGCAGCACAGATGGGCACTGATATGCGGCACTGATGGGCAATGATAGGCAGCACTGACAGGCATCACTGAAGGGGGTTCACTGATAATCATTGCCCCCTGTCAGGAAAGCCACTGACAGCACATGAGTAGAGGAATGACGATAACCAGCACTTCCTAGTTACACTGTGATCAGCTGTGATAGGACACAGCTGATCACATGGTAAAGAGCTTACATCATAGGCTCTTTACTGTGATCGGAGATGCAGTGTGTTCTGAGCGACACACCGCACCACCAATCAGCGCGCACGATTGGCATGTTGTGAAGGACGTCATATGACGTCTAGTCACAACAATTAAACCACTGCCCGGCTGTCATTTTGCTATATGCCAGGGAGGATGTGGTTAAAATTGCCTGGGCCAGATTAAAAAATTCCTACCCATTATGGTAGCTTTATTGACTCAGGCAGCTATGGCTGCACTACATTAAACGAGGATTGCCTCCAGTTTGTAAATAATGAAATTGGAGGTAATTAGGGGTAAATATAAATTGGTGTACGGAGACAGATAGAGTGCCTGTCTCTGCACACTGTGTAGCACTGGCTGTCAAGGACGCTGTCGGCTGCATAGTCAACTGGTTCCCAGCGACCAAAGATACTGGCAGTGGGTGGAGCATGATGGGGAAGATGAGGAACTAGTCCCCCCTCGGGTCTACTCTATCCTTATGGCTGAGAACAGGCAGTGGGCATTTTCTAAACCAATAGCAGACTGTCTATTGGTTAAGGATCTGCCCATTGCCTGCTGTCAACCCCAAGGGGAGCAAACCTAATGGGGAACTACTGTCTCTGAAACCCTATCAGGCTCCACCCACCCAGCTACAAAATCCCTCGGACACTGTGCTCACTGTGAATCAGGTGCAGTGGTGGGGAGGGAGCTCTTCTGCACTAGGATTGGAGCATCTGTATGGATACTCCGGTTTCTGTGCAGCTCTGCACGAGGTGCTTGTGCCACATTCATGTGTAAGCTCTGATTGGAATCTAGTCAGAGCTTACACAGAGCTTTCATTGCCTTCCATTCAAACACACTTCAATAGAACATGCTTAGTCCAAAGAAACGCAGCACAACGCAAAACAGAAATGTGTAGTGCTTAATCAAAGTCAATGGGATTTTGATGACCTGCACTTGACATGCTCCAAATGTACATCAAACACAGGAAAACAACAATCATTGATGTGATCCCATAAAGGAAATATGTTTTTGTTCCAGTTAATTTTTTTTTTTTTTCAAAGATTAAGATTAAACCATCTGACAATTTCCTATCGATCTCCAGAACTTAATTTGTAAGATATATAGGTCTGTATACCTTTGTTGGCTGTTATGAGGGGTTCCCTCACTCCCTTAGAATATTTAAACCTATATTATAAATTATGGACAATGCAACAGGTGGTCTGGTAACTTCCAAAAAAGGATGGGAACACTCAAAATTCCTAGCTGGTAGTGTGTCAGCAGGGCGCATTGTAGGAGTATTGCCAACGCATACAAGAATGCAGAGGCTGACTCAAGTCACCAGGATCCACCTATAACTAAAATCTCTATTGAGTGGGCTGACCCATGCAAAAAAAATAAATGTACCTCCAAACTAGAGTTAAAGCGTGAAGCACTAAACTCATTGAAGCAGGGTGCTGGCCTATACAATGACTGTTATAAGCAGTTCCTATATGAAAAGATTCTAGGACCTAAGCAAGCTGCTAGCAGGCTTCAGCGATTCTTAAAGCTTGTTCAAAACCTACTGAAGCCTGATAGCAACTTTCTTAAAGAGGCAATCAACACTCCCATTAGGATCCCTGTTCAACATTTACAAACTGGAGTTGAATGGCACTTTAAAAGATTCAACAAAGCTTGCTGTTCACATTGCTCTTCTACAAGCTGAAGCCTGTGTGCAGTCAGTGATCAACATGGATGCCTGAATTCAGATAGCGGTTTTGTTTTTTTTTTCTATGCAGTTTCTACTGTTATTTCAGCTTTTGTGGTCCACAACAATACATCGCACTATGCTGAAGTGAACACTATATTTTAGAAGTTAAAAAAAACAAAATAATGTTTCTACCAGTGCCGGCTGGTGCTCAATATTCGGGGGGGGGGGGCAGCAAACAAACCTGCCCCCCTCACTCGCACCACAATCCCTCCCCCGCCCCTCTCCCACGGGAGATGGACAGGCAGGAGGCGGCGATCAGAGGCCTTACCTTAGAAGCTTGCCGAAAGAGCCAGGCTTCTCCTCCCGGCCAGACAGAAAGTGGGTCCTGAGACCTGATTGGCTAGGAGTCCTGGTTTTTACCGATAATGGCATTTGGCTATACAATCCTAGCTGTGTCCAATATTAAACATAAAGTGGGCATGATCGTCTGAAGATGTATCTAAATCCTTTGAGACCTCTGTACATTATCTCTATATAATGTTTAATATATTGTATGTTCACTGCCTTTTTTTTAATGTGCCTATTATGTATACATTTTTGTTAAAACTTTTAAGAAAAATACAATTATAAAAAACAAAATGGATGAGGCAGGCATTGGATAACCTGGTTCAATTTGCATCATCAACTGCCTGTGAATTTAATTTACCACTAAATGGCCAATGGAACACAGACAGGACTGTGCAAATATAATGCTCCCAAATATTCATGATCTGTATGCTGCATGAGTATAATGGACCATGCTAAAACTATACCATACCTAAGTGAAATGTCAATGTATTCTGTAGGGCGCTGCATAAAAGGTTAGTGCTATATACATAGTGGAAGTAAATACAATAATATAGGCAATTAAATGTCCCTTAGCATTTCCCCAAAATTCAACACAATTAAGGTATGTACATGTATGATCATTTCTTTTTGCATATAGCATCCTGTTACTAGAGCAACACTGATGTGATATCCATAGTATATACACCAGCCTTTTTCAACCAGGGTGCCTTGAGGTTTCTTCATGGGGGGCCTTGGCAAAATCCCTAAAAATTGACCCAAAATTGTATACAAGCTGGCGTGTGGATGAAGGCTGCTTTTTAGTTACATTAAGCCACAGTTTTTCATTGTACACCATTACAACCTTCTAGCTGCTGGCATCCTAACGACCGATGGCATCCTTAGTTGGTAAGGAGAATGTCAGTTGCATGTATAGCATTTGTGTTTGACTCTCCCCTGCCCCTCTCCATGAGTGTTGGGATTACATTAGCTGACTGATGGAGAGGACTTAAGGGAGAAGAGAAACATTGGAATACTAGTCAGTACCAGTTTACAAAAGTGTATTTGCTTTGGCAGAATAAATGCCCTCTAAGGCTGGGTGTCCTACGAGTATTGATGTTGCTGCATTATGTAAAACTATCAGAATAGCTTTTACATTTTACAATGGGGTGCCTCGAGACTGTCCATAATTTTTAACCACTTCCCGACCGCCCCCCGCAGATATACTGCGGCAAGGCGGCTCTATTACGTGAATTGCCGTAGTGCTACAGCGCTTCATGAACTAGATACAGCGGGCATACGGCCCTGGAGTCGGTGCACATGGCCGGTGGCCGCGATCGCTCCCCAGAGAGGTTTTGACAGGGGAGTAGAGAGAGATTGTCTGTTCCTAGTGATTAGGAACAGCGATCTCTCTGTACTCCCAGTCAGTCCACTCCCCCTACAGTTAGAAATGTAAAAGCTATTCTAATAGTTTTACATAATGCAGCAACATCAATACTCGTAGGACACCCAGCCTTAGAGGGCATTTATTCTCCCTAGGAGCACATCTAACCCTTTGATCACCCCTGGTGTTAAACCCTTTCCCTGCCAGTGCCATTTATACAGCGATCAGTGCAATTTTATAGCACTGATCACTGTATTGGTGTCACTGGTCCCCAAAAAGTGTCACTTAGGGTCAGCTTTGTCCGCAGTTCCACTAAAAATCCCAGACCGCCGCCATTACGAGTAAAAACAATAAAAAAAAAAAAGTCCCTAAATCGATCCCATAGTTTGTAGGCGCTATAACTGTTGCACAATCCAATCAATATACGCTTATTGGGATTTGTTTTACCAAAAATTGGTAGAATAATATATTTTGCCCAAAACTGATGAATACATTTGTTATTTTATATATATATTTTTTGGGATATGTATTATAGCAGAAAGTAAAAAATATATTTTTTCTTTTTCAAAATTGTCGCTCTTTTTTTGTTATTTTTTGTTGCGCAAAAAATAAAAACCGCAGAGATGATCTAAAGAAAGCTGTATTTGTGGGGGAAAAAAGGACAAAAATGTTATTTTAGTACATTCTTGCATGACTGCGCAATTGTCAGTTAAAATAACGCCGTGCCGTATCAGAAAAAATGGCCTGGTTGGGAAGGGGGTAAAGCCTTCCGGGGCTGAAGTGGTTAAAGGGTGCCTTGAGACTCTCCAAAATTTTTAAAGGGTGCCTAGACTGAAAAAAGTTTGAGAAACACTGGCATATACTTAAAAAATGTTTTAACCTTGGAAACCCATCATATAGGCTACATGCATACACACAGATGGTTCAGGTCAGGTCAAGTATTCTAAATGGAAGCGTGGCGGAGAGACAGAGTTGGACGAGCACATGCCTGTCTGTGGTATAAAACACGCTGACCAAAATATGAATAGAATTCTCCCACTACCAGTGTTCTGGGGGGATGTTGACAATATGTGATAGACACTGACAGAAGCTGCCAATCACTCGGCAGGATACATTCTGCGGGTAAAGTAACATGTGCCTACACATCTACACCAAGTGAGACCTCATCAGTACATCACAAGTGGATGGGATATGCTCTTCCTATTTGCAATCTCACTTTAAAGGCATGGTTTACTGTAATAATGAACGACAGATACTGCACAGTGCTATCAGCATCCATAGGAATTGAAGGTAAAATGCCACCGATACCATTTAGCAAGCTAGATTTTCCCATAAGTAATATACTGCGATTTAATATGTATTAAAGCGGAGTTCCACCCTAAAGTGGAACTCCCGCTGGTTGGATTCCTCCCCCCCTCAGGTGTCACATTTGGCACCTTTCGGGGGGGAGGGGGAAGAGGACACCTGTCTTTAGACAGGTGTCCTTTTCCACACTTCCGGGAGTTCTGGCCGGCGGACGCGGCAGATGACGTCAGAAGCCGGCTCCCTCCTCCCTGCTCGCTCTGCTACTGGCCGCCTGGCCAGTAGCAGAGCGTGGCAGAGCTCGCGCATGCGCGGTAAGGTGCCCGGCGTGAAGCTGTACTGCTTACACGTCCGGGTTCCCTTACCCGCGATGGAAGCGGCTGCACCCGTCCCCCGATCCGAAGATCGGCGGCGGGTGCTGACATCGCTGGAGTCCAGGACAGGTAAGTGTCCTAATATTAATTTTTTTTTTTTAGCCCGGACCTCCGCTTTAAGTAAGATTTATGAAATGCATTGCAGAATTATGCGTTCTGTTTCAATGGAATATTGGAAGCTACCCATTTCAAACTCTAAGACCCCCTTTCACACTAAGGCGCTTGAAAACTGCCCATAAAATGTCAGGAGCTTTTGCTGCGCTTTTCATGCTCTTTTGAGGCATTAGCGGTGCACTTTTTTTGAGCTCACGTGACTCAAAATAAAAACATTTTGCGGCATGTTTGAAGCATTTTTTAGGCACTTTTGAAACACTTCCTATTCATTTTAATAGAGAGGGGCATTTTTGAGGCGCTATTTTAAAGCGTTCCAAACATGCTGCTTGCAGGACTTTTTTCATCGCCAGCGCACCACCCCCAACTCAAATCGTCCATTGCATTGAATGGGAAGCAGTTTTCAGGAGCTTTTTGAGCGCAAAAACACCTCAGTGTGAAAGGGGTCTAAACCAAAAACCTTTTCCATTATAGAGTAGGACATGGTTAACCACTTAGGCCACCGTGGGGTAGGCAGGAGGTAGCGGAAAAGCGCCTGCGGAAGGTGCTGCAGAAGGTGCTTTTGCGCAGCTGTTCGGGCAGCAGCGGGGCTTTTTTAACCCCATAAAAAGGGGTTAAAAAGCGCCAGCGCACTGCACTTCAAAGGAGGTGTGCAGCCACTTCGGAAGCACTGGCCATTGATTTCAATGGCAGGGGCGGTAGAGGAGTGGTATATACACCGCTCACCGCACCACCCCAGAGATGCTGTTAGCAGGACTTTTTGTAACATCCCGCAAGCGCACAGCCCCAGTGTAAAAGCACTCAGGGCTTTCACACTGGGGTGGATGGGGGGTGTTTTTCAGGCGCTTTACAGGGACTATTATTAGCGCAAAAGCGCCTGAGAAATGCCCCAGTGTGAAAGTGGCCTAAAGGACCGGAAGGATTTCCCCCTTAATCAGGCCATTTTTTGCAATACTGCACTGCATTACTTTAACTGTCGCGGTCGTGCGGCGTTGTACCCAAACTAAATTGACGTCCTTTTTTTTCACCACAAATAGAGCTTCCTTTGGTGGTATTTGATCCCCTCTGTGATTTTTATTTTTTGCGCTATAAACAAAAACAGAGCAACATTTTTTTTAAAAAAAAAACATTTTTTACTTTCTGCTATAAAACATTTCCAAAAAAAAAGTAAAAAAATCAAATTTCTTCCTCAGTTTAGGCCAATATGTATTCTTCTACATATTTTTGGTAAAAAAAAAAAATTGCAATAAGCATATATTGATTGGTATAGCGTCTAAAAAATAGGGGATAGATAGATGTATGGCATTAATATATATATATATTTTTTTTTACTTGTAATGTCGGCGATCAGTGATTTTTAGCCGGACTGCGACATTGCAGCGGACAGATCAGACACCTAATTGACATTTTTGACAGTTTTCTGGGAGCCAGTGACATTATTACAGTAATCCGTCTAAAAATATGTAATTGTACTAATGGCACAGGCAGGGAAGGGGTTAACATCAGGGGAGATCAAGGGGTTAAATGTGTTTCTAACCATATGGGGGACTGTGTGACAGGGGAAACACACAGATCCGTCTTCCTGCTTAGCAGAAAGACAGGATCCTTGTTTACACAGGCAGATCCCCGTTCTATCTCTGCGGGGAACGATCGCGGGTGGCCGGTGGGCACTGGGTCCGCCCCACCCGATGATTGGCTCCCCCGCGCGCCCACAATACCTGTTCCCGCGACCGGGGACGGGCGGAGGGGTTTCCTCGGCTAAGCAAACCCTCCTGCCTGCATACCTGAGCTAAGGGCAGATGGATATTCCAGGAAATGAATGTTGCATGAATCATCTGCCCTTACTCAAGATGGCCACAGCTAGAAATACTAGGGGGGGGG
>BLSH010179556.1:826359-839402 GCA_018402905.1 Glandirana rugosa
ATCATATTGATTTCCGTTTTGAAAAAAAAAAAAGTCAAAACCTAAATCATCTCTCCCTAATCGTTCGAACAGTTATAAATAATGACAAACACGAGGGAAATCCCTCTAAGTAGAAGAGAAAAACAGGACAAATGGTAATAGTAACTTTCACTTTCATTTTCTTTTAGGGTTTAAAACCCAACAGGGGTCTTTTCATTTTCTACCTTTTGGAAGGTTACCCCTGTAATCAAGAGGGGTTCTTTAAGGGAATTGAACGTCCCTAAAGGAGAGTGAAGGACAAACCGATATCCTGTTCTTCACTTCTCTTTAGAGACGTTACCCTGTGTCTACCGCCTGTAGAACTTTTTTTTTTTTTTTTTTTTTTTAAATGGATAGAGCAAGAGGCGGTTATAACCCCTGTCAGTTTTTTTTTTCCGCCATCTGTGTCCCATTGCAGAGATTTCTCTTCACTTCTTGTCCTATAGCCAAACAGGAAGTGAGAGGAAATCCCTGCAAGTTAAGGGAATTTCTTGGGGAGAACTAATGTCCCCATTGGAAGGTTTTCCATCTTTTACTTTTCTGGGGACAACCCAAAATTTGGGATTTTCTTTTACTTTCACTTTCAATGATAATGGTAAACAGGACAAAAAGAGAAGATGAATCTCCCTAAAGGGAGCACAAACAGTAATAAATATTGACAAGCTTGCTAATCCCTCTCTACTAAATCCAAAACTGAAAAAAAAAAAAGTTTTGCCTTTAGTTATACTAAGTAAGGTAAGGTTAAGTGTTAAGGCTATATTCACCTTTAAAATAAAAATAAATGCACGGTTTTGCATTTAATACTGTGGTCAGTTTTTAATAGGAAAGCAGAGGCACCGACAGGAACACCAGGGATTTCACAAAGAGGAAGAATACAAAGAGAACAGGATACATCCTCATACAAGCACATGGTACGACGGGTACATATCAGGAATATAAAGTTTTGGGGTAACAAATGCAATAAATATTTTTTACAATTGCATTTTTTTAAGCCTTGACCATAGCATATAAATAAAATCACTATACACTGTAATAGTAATAGTTTAAAATAAGTTATAAATAAAGCTTTCAGGTGTGGGAAGGGAAATATGCAGCAAGTTTTTTTGTTTGTTTTTAATAAAAGAGCGCCACAATTTCTGCCACACAAAAATCCCCCTGGAAAAACAAGTAGACTTTTTGAATCTGTAAGCTACTACCCCATTTCCAAAAAAGTTGATAGGCTGTGCAAAATCTACATAAAACAATGCAATGATTTGCAAATCTCATAAACCCAAATTTTATTCACAATAGAAAACATTTCAAATGTTTAAATTGAGAAAATGTACAATTATAAGAAAAAAATAAGGACATTTTGAAATGATGGCAGCAACAAGCCTCAAAAAAGTTAGGACAGGGCAACAAAAAACTGGCAAAGAAAGGAGCAACAGGCTCACAGGAAAAAACAAAAAGACCAATGGGCCCAAAACAAAGTGTTAATAGTAGAAGCAGGTAAAAGTGTCATTTGAAAGAGGTAATTAAATCTGATGAGAAAAAAAAGGAAATGCTATTTCAAGAGGAAAAGGCGTCTGTCACCGAAGGATACTAGCAAAAAACTGACGTAGTAGGCTGGGCAATATGGGGGCACTAGGTGGCAGGCCCAGCAAGGCTTTTGCCAGTGTCCAATGACCTGAAGGTAGCAGACCACAACCCATGATCTTTGAATCGATTCCTGTTTCCTGAGCTGAAAAGAAGGCTGGGGGATCATCGGTCCCCCTTCAATCACTCATGGGGAGAGGGTTATATAGGGACTCTCTCGGTACCAACTTGGACAGCATAAGCAAAAGTTTGATAAAAAAGTTTTTCAATTCTTTATTTATACAAAAAGATATAAAAACAGGATATCCAAACAATAAATGAAGAACAATATAAAAACTACACACAGCAACAATCCATGTGTATCACCGACATTATTATCCCCTGCTGTGGGGCTGAGCTGCAGACAATTTGTTTTTGGAACGTTCGTTTTCAAACACAGTAATAAAGAAAAATGAAGAAAGAAAAATTTTTGTTTGGGAAACTTTGCACTTATAGTAACGGGCATGTGCATCCTGAGATCGAATGTAGAATTCAAATCCTTTGCATGGCAATTGTAACAACGTTTTCTAGGGTTTTTATACAAGATTTGTCGAGTCCATAATGGTACCATAGGGAATGCTCTGGCTAACGATTTTTCAGAATTTCCTTTTATCATTAAAAAAACATCCATTATGTACCTGTAATTCAAAACGGTCAACTAATTATTAATTAGGGATTAAATGAATAATACTGCTACACATTAAAACGTCTTATAGCAGAGCCCTCAACACACAAGGCCAATAGCAAGTTATAATGAAAAGACTCTGAATGCATGGTGCACAGTTGTCACACTTCAATGGATTCATTAAACAAAACAAAATAAAAGATGAGAAAAAAAAAAAAACAATTGTAGAAACAGAGCGAGCACATGTCCTAAATTACCCTGCCACACTCCAGTTACTATGAACACACAATGCGGAGCCCTATACTTTGGACAGAAGACCACTCGTTGGAAGACAGTTAACAAGACTGACACAAAGGATGCTGGGTTACAGCAATGCAAATGAGACATCTGTCTGTCTGGGGAAGGCAGTATGGGCCGTTATACACAGAAAGCAGAATGCTCTGGAACAGAGGCTGGAAGATCTCCATAGGGAATGGATTCAAGCAAAATCCCCCACCGTGTAGACACACAACTCCTGATGTGGGCAATTCAGGTTTAGCAACTCAGATTAACTCCTCGTTTTAACATGCATATTTTCATATTTTTTAGATCACTGTTGCTGACAGCTTTTAAGGCAAATGTGGAACCGCAGTCATCGATCTGTCACAGCACAATGTGTGAAAAACACTAACATATGGCTTTAAATCTATACCATACAATGCAGTTACACCTAAATCTGCTTAGGTTCCATGTGTGGAACTAATACATATAAAAAGAATATCTGTGAACTTTTTTTTTTTGTTTTTTTTGGATAGAGTAAGGAAGGGTTAAGGTTCTGTTAGGTAACTCTTGGCTTTCACCTCATTTAAATTTTTTTTCATATAATCTTTATTTATCCTCAATCAATAGACAGTACAGAGAGCCCCCACACAATTAGAAATCCCCAGGACAAATAACTTTAATACATCATGAAAAAAAGAAAAAAAAACCCTGCAAACAAGACAAAGGGAGGGATGGTCCATAAATCTCTAATGCAGTAAAATAATGATTCCCGAATACATAATAAGCAGAAGTTAAAGTTGCCCCCTTTTACAAGATATTCAGCTCTTGTTCTTTATACTATTTATATATATAATATTATATAATAGATTCAGGGTTCCCATTTAACATATAACTCTTCCAGTCTATTGCTATAAGCATATACCCATTTTTCAGCTTCCATGATTTCGTTAACTTATTTCACCCAATGTTCTGTAGTAGGCGTCTATGACTTTTCCCAAAAGACCAGAAATAGCCCCTTAGCTGCATCCAACAGGTGAGGGACTACACTCTTCTTATATACCAGGGATATGCAATTAGCGGACCTCCAGCTGTTGCAAAACTACAAGTCCCATCATGCCTCTGGGTATCATGCTTGTTGCTATCAGAGTCTTGCTATGCATCATGGTATTTGTAGTTCTGAAACATCTGGAGGTCCGCTAATTGCATATCCCTGTTATATACCCTGATGGAGCTTAAAGTGCCATGAAAAAGGCACTCACTGTACAGGGTCACCCTGAATCGAGATCGTAGTTATTTCAAATATTACGTTCCGGAGCACAGCCCTAAGGAAGCTTAGGGCGCTCCTACCAAAAATGCAGACCAGAGTTTTTTTTTCCTCCTTCAAAGTGCATAGTGTGAAGTTTAGTTTAAATTTTGGTTCCAGGGTGATTGCATTAGCATTTGTGTCACTTCTGGTTTGGCCAGTGATGCCATTTCTGGCCCATGGACATGCATGGGGTGCAAGCTGTTTTCCCATTTATTAGGATTTTCATTTGCTTCTTGGAGACTACACATTTTTGTTAATCATGGGGGTATTTTTTGGCATCTTTTAGGTGATTACACTGCACCAATATGGGAGCGAAGCAAACCAAGCTTTGGACATCTTTACGTACACAAGTAGGTTGTGTGGAAATTATTGGTGGGGTTGGATCTGGTTTGTAGGCATGTGGTTTGTGTGAACCACAGTGTCTCAAAGACATTGGTGGTTGTACACTTTTTGCTGCGTAAGCTATGATGTTATTTTGATTAAGGTCCAAGTAAAGATTTAACATCCATCATTTCTGTGGCCATTGATGGTCATTTCTTTTACTTTGGGTTTACTTGGCACCCTTTTCAAGGCGTGAACGGTGAAGATGTGGAATAGATTTTAGTTTAGGTGTTTCTTGCAGTCTGTGTTGGAGCGTTAAAGTTATGGATGTCAACGTAACAAAATAGTAGAATATTGACACATTAAAGTAATTCTCTATCTGAAGTCATTTGTTTGTTTCCTGTTGGGAATCAACACTCACACCGGTTGAAAGTGAAATCCACTGGATGAAAGTCAATTGTGATAATTCACTTACAGGGGCCTCTGTTATGGGAAATCTTGGCACTGCAGTTCAGTCCTGGCAAATGCAAGAAGCCAGTAGATGACTGAAGACACCCTTAGTACAGCTTTCACAAATAAGTCATGTAATTATTTTTACATGTCAAGTAATAAGGTTTTTTTTGTTTTTTGTTTTTTAATTGTAATGCTATTTTGTGCTTAAAGCAGATCTTCACTCTCTCAATCAACATGGACTATTTTTAAATCCTTATGCTGCTAGCATTAGTAAATAGATAGGAACGTGTACAATATTGACTTGTTTTAAACTGTATTTTCTAGATTTCTTCCAGTACCCCCTGGTTTCCAGGCCTAGGCAAATGATGTCATGTATCTCATGAGTCTTCAGGAGGGGTTTTCTCAGCTAAGCACACCCCCTGCCTGCATACCTGAGCTAAGGGCAGATGGATTCCAGAAAGTAAATGAATCACCTGCCCTAACTCAAGATGGCCTCAGCCAGGAATGATTGGGGGTGGTTTTTAAAGTGATTTCTGAGCAAAATAAAGCAAGGAGACATTGATGGATGGGCAAGTTTGCCTTGACTATAAAAAATGAACCAACATGATTTTTGGTTTGTGGTGCTCAGATGCAGTGTAGTTTCACTTTAATTTGCCCTGCCTTTTCTGACTTCACATCAAGTAATCATTTTGAAAACACTGGTTCAGACTATAGGTTGAGATAATGATGCTAGTTGCATCAGGCTTTAATACTTTTACTCCCTGACCAAATCCAAACATCTAGAAAGTGAAGTTGGAGTGAAGTCAGAACCTCTGGTCTGCATCTGCTTGGTGCTAGTAAGTGACCCAGAAAGAACTTAAATCAAAGGATCAGCATGGAAGCTGAGCAACTAGCATTTTCATAGACTCGGCAAATTTCAATGCCCAGATATTTCTCATGACAGGCTTACTTTACCAGACAGACATTACAGACATTCCCATTGTACTCATTTTAATCAATTTATAATATAGGAGCAATCTTTCACTTTCTTTTAGCAGAAGTTTTTAGCAGTCATCTGTAAATTGGTAGCAGTCTTCTGTAACATTCATCTATTCCCAACAAGACAGTCTCTGATACAATGGAGTAGTCTCATGTAGCGTTAGGCTGGCCATACATTATACAATTTCCCTATAGATTTACCAAAACCATATAATATGAGGTCAAACCTAAACACTTTCAATGTGTATGCAATCAGGCAGGCCCTTGCACTACATAGTTAAAGGTAAATCTAAAGGAAATTGAATAAAAAAACTGTATAAAGTATGGCCAGCTTAAAGTGGGAGTAAACTCCCATGCATGAACTTTACCTATAGATAAGCCTATAATAAGGCTTACCTATAGGTACAGTATATATCTCCCAAACATGCAACGTTTAGGAGATATTTACTGTAGATCCAGCCGGTGACGTCACCGGCGCATGCTCTCTGAAGGAACGGCATATACCCATGCCGTTCCTTCAAAATCCTGTACCGGAAACGGTGGGTCCTGCGTGCATGCGCGGGAGTAAAGTTATTGCGGCTCCAGCCACTCACACAGCCAGAGTCCGCTAACCCAGAAGGAAGACCGGGTGAAGATGGAAGTGCCTTCAGCAGTGACAGTGCACCACTGGACATTTAGGAGATATTTACTGTAGCTGCAGTCGGTGACGTCACCGGCGCATGTGCTCTGAAGGAGAGGCATACCCATGCCCTTCCTTCAGAGTCCTGTACCAAAAATGGCGGGCCCTACACAGGAGTGATGTTATCGCGGCTCCAGCCACTCACACAGCCAGAGTCCGCTAACCCAGAAGAAAGACCGGGTGAAGAAGGAAGTGCCTTCAGCAGTGACAGCGCGCCGCTGGAGGGCTTCCTTCAAAGGTAAGTTTCACATAATGTGCTAGTATATGATGAATACTAACACATTATGACATTGCCTCGCAGGCTTAAAGAAGAAACGACAAAAAAAAAAAAAAAAAAAAAAAAAAACAACAGTTTAATAACCGCGTTAAGCTTTTTATACATGGAACTCTCTCTACCCTGTAGCTTTTGGGGCCTATTCACATGTGTATGTTTTCCTGCAGTAAAGCACATGACTTGTACTGCATGAACATGCAGTATAAGGCGAAATCCCATTATTTCCTATGTGGTCGGTTCACATTTATACTGTCAAGTTTAGTTTTTATTTTTAATCCTAAGGTAAATTAGCAGAATAAATTCACACCTATGTATGTGTTACCACATGAAATGCCAAATGTTACTATAAATGTGAACGTGTCCTCCCAACAGGATGCCCTCCAGGGTGGCGATGAAGTTCTTGGACTAAATATACCGTTACCAGGCCAAGCTGTTGTATGATTTGTTATACGGCTATAACGGCCTTTGTCTATTATACATATATACTTACATCTACTTCATGTACCATTTTGTTCCTTTTGTTGCATAACCCTCTATTCAATAAAATACTGAACAGGAATGTGAAGAACTGGGTGGTTCTGCCCAGCCCCTCCTGTCACAGCTTGATCCCCGCTGGGGTGGGCTGGAGGCGTGGGGCAGCACTCACCATTACATGCCGTACGCTCATAAAGTTATTATGACACCCTTGTTCTGTAACTGCTCCTCATTAACAACATATTACTCCTTGTTTGGGGACCTCCCTATCCTACCTTAGCTGTATGCCACAATGTATGACAAGTTTTCAAACATACATTTTTGTTACTTGTATTTAAAATACCAATAAAATTTCTGAACAGAAAAAATAAAACAACAATAAATAACACCTCAAACAAAAAAATATTATTATTATTATTATTGTGGTTTTTGTTCGAGTTTGGGTGCGGTTATATTATTATTAGTAATAATAATAATAATGTGTTTAATATTTTTTAAGGTTAGAGGTTATTTATTAATGTATTATTACATATTATTCATTTATTTTACTTATTTATGATGATTTTTAGTTATTTGTGTATTTATTTTACATTTATTTATTCATATATTTCCATTTTATTTTTTACTTTTTTTAATTTGAGCAGAAAATTGCGCAAAAATGCACGAATGGAGCATTTCCATTAATTTCTATGGGAATGCAAACACGTCAAAAACACCCAAATCTGCCCCAATTCGAGCGACAAAAAAGCTCCACAACTAATTTGAGCTTCAGGCATTTGGCTTCAGGTGACTTGGAGTGGAGATGTGAACCATCTCCATAGAGAATAATTGATTATTTTCTCCTCCAGCATTTTTGAGCTTCAAGCAGATAATTGCTCAGGTGTGAATGGGGCCTAATGAAGTCTCTTCAGAAACCAAGACGTCTGGCAGTGTCCATATCCCGATGCCTGCTGCACTCATTGGTTACTCCCACCAACCCCTACACTGTCACTACAGGGCAAAAGTAAAAATATAGGGGTTGACAGGAGGAAGCACCGAGTTGTAGACCAGGAAAGTGTTGGATTTCAATAAGACTTAATAGGATAATTTCCCTGCATTAAAGCAACATTAAGTGTTGGGGGCAGCGGAAGAGGTAACTAATAATGAGCTTCTTTTAGGGAATCCTTTTATAGGCATTTCGATTTTAGTCACCAGTCAACTTAAACAAATATTAAATTGAAAAAAAAAAAAAAACAGTGTCAGGTATAAAGTGCAGACACCTATAGGTGCCTACATATCCAGTACATATAAAAGTCTACACATCCCTGTTAAAATGTCAGGTATCTGTGATGTAAAACAATGAGACAAAGATAAATAATTTCAGAACTTTTTCCACCTTTAAGGTGACCTATAAACTGTACATCTCAGTTGAACAACAAACTGAAATCTTATGGGGGGGTGTAAAAAATAAATAAAATAATTTGGTTGCATAAGTGTGCACACCCTCTTATAACTGGGGATGCAGCTGTGTTCAGAATTAAGCAATCACAAAAAATCTCTCATGTTAAATAGGAGTCAGCACACACCTGCCATCATTTAAAGTGCTTCTGTTTAATCCCAAATAAAGTTCAGCTGTTCTAGTAGGTCTTTCCTGACATTTTCTTAGTCACACCCTACAGCAAAAGCCATTGTCTGCAGAGAGCTTCCAAAGCATCAGAGGGATCTCATTGTAAAAGGTATCAGTCAGGAGAAGGGTACAAAAGAATTTCCAAAGCATTAGATCTACTATGGAACACAGTGAAGACAGTCATCATCAAGTGGAGAAAATATGGCACAGCAGTGACATTACCAAGAACTGGACATCCCTCCAAAACTGATTAAAAAGATGAAACTTAAACTGGTCAGGGATGCTGCCAAGAGGCCTACAGCAACATTAAAGGAGCTGCAGGAATATCTGGCAAGTTCTGGCTGTGTTGTACATGGGACAACAATCTCCCGTATGGCTGGGCTATGGGGTAGAGTGAAAAGACGGAAGCCTTTTCTTACAAAGAAAAACATCCAAGACTGGCTACATTTTGTAAAAACACATCTGAAGTCTCCCAAAAGCATGTGGGAAAATGTGTTAGGGTCTGATAAAACCAAGGTTGAACTTTTTGGCGATAATTCCAAAAGATATGTTTGGAGCAAAAACAACCCTGCACATCACCAAAAGAACACCATACCCACTGTGAAGCATGGTGGTGGTGGTCCTGCTTTGTGGCGGTTTTTCTTCAGCTGGAACAGGGTACTTAGTCAAGGTAGAGGGAATTATGTATAGTTCCAAATATCAGTCAATATTGGCACAAGACCTTCAGGCTTCTGCTAGAAAGCTGAACATGAAGAGACACTTCATCTCTCAGCATGACAATGACCTAAATCATACATCCAAATCAACAAAGGAATGGCTTCACCAGAAGAAGATTAAAGTTTTGGAATGGTCCAGCCAGGGCCCAGACCTGAATCCAATTTAAAATCTGTGGGGTGATTTGAAGAGGGCTGTGCACAGAAGATGCCCTCACAATCTGACAGATTTGGAGTATTTTTGCAAAGAGTGGGCAAATATGTGCCATGCAGATAGACCCATATCCAAAAAGACTGAGTGTTGTAATAAAATCAAATGGTGCTTCAACAAAGTATTAGTTGAAGGGTGTGCACACTTATTTCAGTTTTTTTTATTTTTACTTCCCTCCACCTAAAAGATTTCAGTTTGTTTTTCAACTGAGTTATACAGCTTATAGGTCACATTAAAGAGGAAGTAAACCCTGATGGGTTTTACTTCCTCTTTGTTGCTCTGTATTACCCTGCAATGTAAAAGCATAATAGGCTAGCATGCATCGCATACTAGATTATTATGTGACACTTACCTGCATTGGAAGCCTGCACTGTCCCCGCAGAAGGAAGTGTCCATCTTCACCACTCTTCCTTCCGGGAAGGAAGAGTGGACATGATTGGAAGCCAGTCCTGCTGGCTACTGATCTTTATTCTGAACCAAGAGTGGTCTTTGACAGTCTTTGTACAGGGAGCGCACAGTGAGAGAGCTCTGACCACAAACATTGGCTGTCCAGCGACGTACAGTATCTCACAAAAGTGAGTACACCCCTCACATTTTTGTAAATAATTTATTCTATCTTTTCATGTGAAAACACTGAAGAAAGGACACTTTGCTACAATGTAAAGTAGTGAGTGTACAGCTTTTATAACAGTGTAAATTTGCCGTCCCCTCAAAATAACTCAACACACAGCCATTAATGTCTAAACCGCTGGCAACAAAAGTGAGTACACCCCAAGTGAAAATGTCCGAATTGGCAAGGTGCTGTATATGTGCAGCACCTGGGCATTAAAGCACATCCTTTTGCTGCAGCACATGTTAGGTGGTCGCAAAAGGGTTAAGCACCAATGATATTTTCCCAATGCTATACAATAAGCAACACTCATGAAAAAGAATATATAAGGCGTTATTGCTGTCCTCTTCCTGAAAAAGTAAGCTGTCTGGCTGTCTCTGGCCTCATCATAGTCTTAATTGGAAGAAACATGATGATGCGAATGGTCTGAATTCTTGATTTGTAAACTTGTTCTGGACTAATGACCCAAAGTACCAGGTGCAAGCAGATCAGTTTGATAGCCAAGAAATACATTTTTTTTTCTGTAGAGGCCAGCAGTGGCAGCCTCCATACTGTACTTCAAAAATACAGATGTCCTGATTTTCCAACACTGTTTTATTAAGAAAAAAGCCAGTGTGTGTGTGTGTGTGTGTGTGTGTGTGTGTGTGTGTGTGTGTGGTTCAACATACTTGTGTTCAAAATGTAGCAACTCCTGACAACCACATGTTGTCCTCAAGAGGAAAGGATCGCCACTACTCCTGCTCAGCCCAGTAGCGGCGATCCTTCCACCAGGGCTGGTCGAGAGTAGTGGCAATCTTTTCCTCCTTACATTTACTAGCCCTCTGGATTGGTATCAGGACAAGCCTGCACCCCATGCTCTGGGACACAGGGATTGGCATCCACCTCTACCAAAGCAATATAACAGGTCATATGTTGTTGTCAATCTTACTTGACTGCTGTAAAATTGTTGGAATAATAGGGTCAATACTGCTGCATGACAATTTCCCAAAAAGTAATCCCATAACACACCTGTACTCCTTCATTCTAGGGAATATAGCTATTCGCTTGCTAGAGATGTAGGGCAAAACATAGCATCTGTCATGTCAGAATAGATGATGGCGAAGAGGAGATCTGAGAGCAGGTCAGTATACTATCAGGGGGATTTTGTGTCATTTTTATGTAACGCTTTCGGCTAGCTGGTGACCAAAAATCTTTACCTTGTCAGCCTAGAGTGACCTCGGTGTTCTATACACTGTACAGTTCTTCTACCTGAATGTCAGCTAGCTATGAAGACCGCTGTCATAAAGAAACATTTAAAAGCTGAAGCAGCCAAACTCCTTTCTTGAGAATTGGTTACGTGCCACACACCTTTTGGCACAGGTTCTCAATCAGTGTCAAGTGTATAACTGGGAGGACTTTGACAGCTTCATGATGTACACATGCTTTTTAAAGTAAATTCAAATTAGCAATTCAGAACTTATCTCCGATCAGAACATAAATCAAATAGAAATGTAATCAAAAGTATAACTAAGGCCCCTTTCACACTTATGCCACTGGAGCCACAGGACAAAAGACGCATGACAAGTCATTCCCCATGATTTCCAATGACATCCGTTCATATATGTATGACTTCAAGTCATATCGACTTCAAAGTAGGCCCTGCACTACTTTGGTCTGACTTTCATGTGAGTTGAGGTCCATAGACTTCAATGTTAAACCCTCAAAGTCTCATGCACCTGAATAATATAGGTGCGATTTCAGTACTACTTCTCTACGACTTTGTAAGCATTGGTTATATGCCAAAGTTGCGACAAAGTCATACTGATCCCAAATCGCATTGAAATTGCGCCAAAATCACGTCTAAGTTGTATGAAGTCGTATTGTTGAATCACAATGGAAATTGCACAATTTTGAAGTTGTACAAGTGTGAAAGGACTCTTAAGGAAAACGTTTTTGTAATATTGGATAGAGTTGAGAGGGATTGGAAGATCTCTCAGGTTTTTACTGCCATCTGTGCCCCCGTTAGGGAGAATCAGCCTCTCTATTTGTCCTGTTTACCATTATCATTGAGTGAAAGTCCAAGAAAATTTCAAATTTTGGGTTGTCACCAAGAGAGAGAAGACATCTTCCAATGGGGACACTAGTTCTGGTGACCTTGGTGACAACCATGGATTCCCTCGCTTTGAAGGGATTTTCTCTCACTTCCTGTTTTGGCTATGGGACACTGATGGCAAAAAATCTGACAGGGGTTATAAACCCCCGCTTAATGTGGATGTAAACCCTCACATATACCCAGTGATGTGAACAGCCTTAGATGATACACAGAGATTAACTAACTCTTCCTACTTAGGTTTTACATGCATATCTGCTGTCTTCAGCTTGCTATATTCTTTGGAATTCTAACATCAGGATGGAATTTTTACTTTCTCATTCAGCAGTAGGAGAGGATTCTTGGCACACACTGGGAGACAGCTGATTGGAGGAAAGGCACTTTCCACAAAGGTAGAGGAAGGAAGGAATGTGCAGAGCTGTGTTGTGACAAGACAAGCTCTCTGTTAAACTATTTATAGCAACCCTATCCGACAGAAATTTCAGGCTGGTTTTATCTTGGTTGACGGAGAGCTTGTCAGGAGTTATGCTGATAACAGAGCAACAAAACAGCAGAATGACATGGGACTTAGTGCTTCGGAGAGAGATAAGCAAGCACTGCAGATATATGTTCCAAGGTCAGACTTCATGAATCGGGTTTACATCCACTTTAAGCCTAGTACAGACAACTAGTTTTGTTTTTTTTTGTTCAGCCCAGCAGGGCTAAACAAAAAACAACTGACAGCTTAGGAAGAGACACTGTACTAACTATGCAATGTTAGTACAGTGATCTCCCCTGCAGTGCTATTGTGTTCTTATAGGGGGATGGGGGG
>BLSH010179556.1:897531-928461 GCA_018402905.1 Glandirana rugosa
GTTCTATCCCAACCCATTGAATACCACTTACAACGTGTTCAGAGTTCGACCGGTATGTAATATGTTAAAAGAACAAGTGGAAGTAAATCTAAATGAAAGGTGATACCTCACGTAGCCTCTTTGACAGACTACGCACCCGCGCGGCTCTCCCTTCACTCCTCACTGACTGACTGCTCACTCACTCCTCACTGCTGACCGTGTATAAGACGCCCCTCGATCTACAGCACTGCAATTTTAGCAAAAAATGGCGTCTTATACATGGAAAAATATGGTAATATGATGTCAAACCTAAACACTTTCAATTTGTATGCAATCAGGCAGGCCCTTGCACTCCATAGTGGAAAGTAAATCTAAATGAAGGTGAACAAGAAAATTGTATAATGTATGGCCAGCTTGAGACTTGTGCAACATTCACCATAAGTTACCCAACCCTATCTTGCCTGTCTGCATGCCTGATGCACTGATGCAGCCTAGGAAAATTGCGACTTCCAGGTAAGGGGTGAAGCTGCACACACTCCCGCTAGCCTTCTAAAAAGCTGAGCTCAAAGCTTGGGCGGCCACCCACTAAGATGGGTGCAGGGAAGTTTGGATTGCCTTATGCAAATGCTATTTGATCACACTGTCAGAAGAGAAAGACCACTGGAGAAGGAAATAATGTTTGGGAAGAAACCAGGTGAAGAGGAAGAATGACTATTAGGTGGTTGGATACATTGACTTCTTTTTAGAGCTCTTATTCCTCAAGTCACTAGAACCCTAGGACTTAAAGTGTTACTAAACCTACAACAGTAAAAAACATCTATTTATGCAGTAAAGCCCTGAAAACTCATCTCTTCAGAGAAGCCTATCTGGCTCCCACCTAACAACTGTACATTTATTTTCTCCACCAGCACATCCCCCACAGTTATTACCTCTTGTATCTCTTGATCTTCCCTCTTAGATTGTAAGCTCTAACGAGCAGTGCGCTCGGTTTCCTACTGTATTAAAGTTTATTGTATTTGTACTGTCTACCCTCAAATTGTAAAGCGCTGCATAAACTGTTGGCGCTATATAAATCCTGTATTATAACAATAATAATAAAAAGCATGCTTGTTACAGTATACTTACTGTGGAACCTAAGGGGTTAATCCTCCGCATTGTGTAAAAAGGCAGTGTGCGCCTGTCTTCTCTGATCCTCCCCTTCTTTTACTGTACCCAATCCATCTGCTGATAGAACAGAGCCCTAGGAGGCAATCTGCACATGCTCAGTTTGGTGTGTATTGATTCTTTTTGGGGAGGGTGCATGTGATCAGTGCAGGGCCAATAAGCACTGACCAGACAGAAAGTCAGGGGTGGTGCAGCCTCATAAGACAGTCAAAGGCAAATAAAAACGCCTCCTACAAGCTGTAACCAGTGCTCGGCTGGACACCGATAGAAGTCACAAGACTGCTATATACTGCTGACAAGAAAAAGGTATTTAGCAGTTTATATTTACTAAAATGATTGCATTTCCATATTCTGTGTACTGTGGGAGACCAGATATAGTGACTGCAGGGTCCTGGGTTTAGTAACACTTTAACTACTATGCAAAAATGATAGCTGTGTTGCAGGCACTATAGGGTTCCTGCTTACAGCTAAAAATGTAGCTCAGTTTGTTTAAATAGTTTGCAGGTTTAGTTTAAGGGCCCGTTAACACCAAGTGCACTGGGACTGCCCCAATGCAAGACAACACAAAATCCTTGTTCCCTGTCATGCCAGTTTACACCACCACATTGCACTAAAAAAAGTGTGGTTAGATGCAATCCACCGCACTGCACTGTGTTGTGCTCAAAAGAACCTGATGGAATACACTGTTGAGACATTTTAATAGTTTGCCCACAAAAAAAAAAAAATAAACAGTGTGATGCATCTACACCACTGTCCTCATACCACACCCCAGTGTACACATATTAATACAGTTGCTGGTATAAACAGGCCCTTAAAGGATAAGTTCACTTTTACAACAAAAAAATTAAATGCACATTTTTTCTGCAGGTAAAAAAATATTAATTTATTTTTTTTGCTAGGGACCTGTAAAGCATTGCACCCACAATCAGCAGATTGTGGGTGTAATGCCATGGCCCTAAAGACTGTCTGTGTAGCTGTCTGCCCATACCCCCGAAGGGTGTCAGGACTTGCAGTTTTCCCATTCACAGAACACTGCGTTCTTTTAATTGTGACAGCGTGCGGGGGGAGAAGATTCCTTGCTCGCTGTCAGTTCGGGGACTCGAGGGGCGGGGCTTGGTGCATTGGTAGCATGTTACACCCTGAATATAGGTGCAACATGTAACAAACATGTTACAAAAGGTGAACTTATCCTTTAAATATGAACTTTACACCCAAGCAAGCTGCCATCTTAGCCTGTGGTTGATGTGATCGGTTTACAGCATCAGCCATCTGATGCTTGACAGTTCAGTTGACAGCACAAGCAACTGTGACATTTATCTGTCAGGCTGCCAAACAACCTAACGATAAGTCCTGGGCTTGTAATTCATGCTGCAAAAATACAATTGTAGGTCTGGTTCACTCCTGGTTTGTTCACAATGTTGACAGTCAAGACCTGATAAAGGGGCGCTTGGACTCCTGAAACATGTTGGCTACTTTTTTGGATTGTATCCCTTACTTTTAATGGAATAAAGTTGTATCTGGACCTTTTATCAGTGGTGTGGTACATCAAATTCAATTCTCGTTATATTACACTACAAGCCAAGGAGACTGTGGAGATGCTCTGGGGTGTAGAAGCCCCTACCCAGAAATCAGATCATTTACATCAACATCAATACATTAAGTTACCTTAACAGCAGTAAGATAACCCTACAGGTCCAGCGCCATCTTTCCACTTCAATTTATCTGCCACTTAACTGTGATTAGTTCCACTCATGTATTCTACATGATGCCTCAGTTGCTTTACCCTTGGCCATATCTCCTTTGTGATGTTCTTCTAATTTTATTCATGTTAGACCTTTACATTCACCATCGTCCTGACACGTATGATTGATACGCTTCTTTTATTTCCTAATGTACTATAGGGGTAAATTTAAACCAAAGATTCTTATTTTCATCAGTTCCTTTATACGTTTACATAAAAAGCCAACCGGCAGAATCAGAAGTAAGACTAGTAACGGTGCCAAAAAACACAGCATACCCCTTTCCAAACCACAGAGGTAACGGCACAACGTTGGCTGTGGGGAAAGTAGATAGTTTGTCTTTGTAAACATTTTTCTTAACAAAAGGGGATGATTATAAAAGCAGAACTATATTGAAAAAAAAGCTTTAGATCTGTTAGCATGTGATGACAAAATAATTTAAAACAAATGTGATTATTGTACAGGGGTCACATGCTGAATCAAATTGAACCTTCTTCAGAACATTCTGGCAGGGTTGCTGTGGTTTAAATCTCTTATATATATGCTTTTTACAGATGGTTTAAATATTGGATCATTTTCCTTAAATCCGGACTTACCTCGGACAATAGGTTTTATATTTATCAGACTTTCAGACAGAAAGTCTGTAAAAATGTGAAATATATCTTAATACTCCATCTACTTTCTCAGCGTATTTATATTCGGTAAAAGTAATTAAATAACTGTTACAGTATGTTCCCTTCATATTATTTCAATGTTGGCTGTTTACTCATAATTCGTTTAAATTTCTATTACCAGAACTAGTTTTATAAGCACAACATCAACAGGGAGATTCAGAACTAAAACATTTCCAATGTATTAGGTGCTATCCGCCTTTCAAATCCCCAGATATTCAAGCATGGGTAGCAGAATGTTAACATACAGCCAACGCCAAGGTTGGTTCAATTTCCCACTAACTAGAACACCTTTGAACTACATGGACGGAGGAACTGATCTGTATCTTAAAACTGTCATAGATGGTTTGAATCTCAGCCGGCAAGGCAGGGCCCATTTATGGGCAGGCTGGTTGTACCCCAGTCAATCAATCGATCAACCTGGATACAACTAACCAGTGTTGCCAACCTACCAGATTGAAACTTACTAACATGACACCCAAAATTTACTGGCACAGCCAAATTTTTAGTAAAGAGAAGAAAAGCGCCTCTAAGTGCAGTAATTAAGAATTTATTCTGTGCACACAGGGTTAAAAATCACATACAATGTGACAAGTAGTACAAGCATGTAAAATAGTGATGAGGTCCTATTCCTTCATCTTGGTATGGAGGTGGGTGATCTGGGGGATGAAAAAATCAGAAACAAGTACCTCTAAGTGCAGTATTTAGCAGTGGTTATAGCGCATAAAGGATTACACTTACTAAATGGTAGACGTGTGCAGGCACGTAGAGTAGCAGGAGGAGGTAGGAGACAGGTCTCAAGTGGCCAGCAGCTGTCACTGTAGCATCCAATCTGGTGCTGGTGTCTGGAGGCGCAGCGTAACAAGTTCAGGTTCCTGATTCCCGCTGGAAAGCACGTGGAGAGTCCATTTGACATCAATTCCTGTCGGTGGGCGGTAACATGTTTCAGAGCAGCTCCTTCATCAGACAACGCCCATAATGGTCAGAGTGGCTTATGAGGGCAGGGGGGAAGTGGAGAGGGTGGGGGCTGGAGGTCTGTGTGCCTTGCTGGCATTGCTGCTCAGTACAGTATTCATGTGAGATGCCAGCAGGCAGGTAGAAAGATCTGGCGTTATACTGTTCTGTATGTGAAGCGGTGGAAATCAATATGAATAAAGCAGATGATGCTGTTGAGTCCTGGAACCATACAGTTGGGAACCCACATACTCCTGGCTCTCCCAGGACGTCCAGTCACTCTATACATCCATCCCCCATGAGGTAGGCCTGGAAGCAATATGTTTATTCCTGTCTACGGTCATTACATTGAAGATATTATCATCATCTGGGATGGAGACATCAACAACATAGAACAATTTGTCACTCACTACAATAACAATAACATGGGCCTTACTGTCACCTCCATTCATGACAATTCACACCTTGCATTCCTGGATCTTGACCTCTACCATGACAAGGACCAAATTCATGCCAAGTACTATAACAAACCTACTGCAGGAAACTCTTTCCTGTATTACAAGTGCTGCCATCACCCTTGCTGGCTTAACAATATCCCCAAAAGTGAATTCTGCCGTCTCAGACACAATTGTACCAAACAGTGGACTACAAGAACCAAAGTGAAACCCTAAAGAAAAAATTCCTCGACAAGGAGTACCCTCCTATGCTCATTGATCAAGCCTGCACCATGTACCAAAACAACCATATTCTCACCCCCCAAGCAAACAAGAAATCAAACATCCTTCGGTACACTACCCAATTCCACAACAAAAATAGACAAATGGAGCACATCGTACTGAAACACTGGCCCATAATTCTGCAAGACCCCCATCTAAAAGATACCATATCAGAGACCCCTTAGTTTTCATATAGAAAAGCCCCCAACATCAGAGGAAAGATAGCAGCAAGCAAACTAGAAATCCAACAGAGACATATCACCATCCCTAAAATTCTTTTCAATCAATGGGATGTACCAATGCCGCAAGCCACTCTGCCTCACATGAAGCTTCATACACCACGGCCAAAAAGAATAGACTGCAAAAGGAAAAATCTGCAAGATAAAATAATTCCACACCTGTTCCACAGAATATTAGGTATACTGCCTGTCCTGCCTCTGTGGCCTCCACTACATAGGAAGAACGATACGCACTCTACGCAAATGTTTTGGTGAACACCGCCGCACCATCGAAGCCAAAAAAGATGACCACAGCATCCCTCGGCACTTTAAAGAACATCACAATGAATCCACCAAAGGCTTTAAATTATGGATAACTGAATCCATCCCTGCCAGCCTTTCCAAGGCGGAGAGATTCCAATGTCTATGCCAGAGAGAAACATACTGGATTTATGCCTTAGATGTACTATCGCCGGGTGGCATCAATGAAGAACTGGACCTTAACACCATACTATGACCTCCACCCCCACCCCAGTACTCCACCCATCCATCCTCTACCTTGTCATTCGCTATTTTTCCAAAATCTGGTCATCTAAGAACCTCTTTCTTTCCTTGCAAGGAAGATGTATTCCCAAGCACACCCAGTGAAGGCTCATTGCTGTCAATGCAACACAGAAATGCTGTTATGTTAAAATGTCAATATAATTTTTTTTTTAATCAATGCTACCCCATCATATTCAAACATGGTTTGAAACTAGTGACACAGCAATAAAACATGTATTTTTACTCTTTTCTTATCCTTTGTAGCTTCCCACTGCTTTCATTTTATGCAGCCTGTTTGCATCCACTATCTATCTACATACACTCCTGCTCAGACCTCATTGAGCCATTATCACATTATCAGGCAGTGTTCTGCACACCACATCACCTTATGTGTCCCTGCATGCAGTCATCAGCACAGCTGTATGGAGAGCAGCTCATTGACCCAAGAAAGCACAGCCTGCCAGGCAAGATGCCGAAAACTGTGGAGTCTAGATCATCAACACTGGACTATGGACAAAGGAAGAGATCACCCGGCCACCACACACCTCGCCCGGCCCAAGTGAATAGCAGGTAAAAGCAACCTTAGCTCATGCCCCCAACACATTTCACCCTGCCCCTGGAGCTTAATCATGCAGGCGTGGCAAAACATGGTGGGGGCACGGCCTGGATTAATCAAGCTGAGGCTGCTTTTACCTGGTAACCACCCGGGCTGAGCGAGGTTTGCGGAGGTGCTGTAATAGTACTATTGTCTATTTAGCTCTGGGACAACCCTACACTTGTACTTTATGCAAATTAATTCATCCAATTTTCTAACTTTGCATTAAAGTGGTTGTTAAGCCACTCTGTTAACGTTACACAAACGTCCCTGTTTGCTAGTGACAACTGTCCCAGTGTCTGTGCTTTATAAATAAAATGTCACATTATGATTTAAAAAAGAGTAAACACAGTTGATTGATAATAAATGGCTTCAGCCAAACACTAAACATTGAGTGAAAGAAACGTTTTTGTGTTCTCATTCATATTCTCTGAAAAATGGCCAAGAAATCATAAATTCTGCCAGGGTATGTAAACTTATGAGCACAACTGTATCTGTGAAGAGTATCAACTATGCAATTTATTTAGCATTAGGTAACAGAGCAGACTTACCTGGTAGCAGCCCTATCCATTCAAATATTTTATACACTAGAAAACCCTAAACATTTAAAAGGCAGTTAAAGGTTTGTCACATCCATGCATTGCACTGCCTATGTTCATATTAACATGTTGTGGCATTGGACTTTGTGCTGTATGTCCATCCACAATGAACTGTTTGTTTAGAATTTTCATATGCCAAGCTCTTATTTTTGGCATTCGTATGCATAAAGCTTTATATGATTAGCATAATGCATGGCCTATTAAATGGCAGGTACACATGATCAAATGCCACTGACTAAGGATTTTTTTTTAAATATAATCATCTTTATTTGCCATTATGGCCTTTGTTTGAAACCCAGATATTTTTTTCCTCTTTACTTGATCTTTAATGATTTATTAGCATTCCCACAGTCCACGCCATGCAGAGCCCTTTCCAGTTAAAATCAATGCTGTATGTGTTAGAGCTTAAATGACCAAAAGCAGGATATTCTGCAGGATTTAAGTTCTCACCAATGACCACATTGTAATGTTCGTTTCCTCAATTTATAGCTCTCACATCAAAACAGTTCTTTGATCATTAAAGCCTGCTAAAGACCAAAGGTAGCATGGAACATCTTGTTAGGCCCTAGCACATTCTGCCTTGTTAGTAACCACCTACAGAAAGCCCAAATTGCGTTAGCGGATGAAAATAACATTGAGCGTTCAGTTACCTTGCCTTCTAAGTGTTGCATTAAACATATTCACAACTGAGCTGACGGTTAGATCGGCAGCTACATGGTTAAACCTAGGAAATTGGCTCATCCATGATTAAACCTTCATTTCATACACTGACCATTTAATTGCAAAGGGCGATGCTACTAATCTGCAAAGCAGCTTCGCTAATTTGCAGCATCATTTGTAAGAAATGCCTCTATATGGCTATAGAAACACACTTCAGCTTCCTTTGAAGTAGTAAAACGCATTATTATAAAACAGGAGTCCCTGCTAACCGCCATGACAAATGCAGAATGCTCATTGCTTCTGTGTTCGTCTCCTTGGCGAGTGAGGGGGAAAGATGGTGTCACTTTGCTCCCGCTTGGGAATACCAGCTATTGAATAAGAAGCCGTGGCAGTGTGTGCTTTGCTCAGACATGGTCCTCCGAGAGGCAGTATTGACTCCACATGACAAATTCACTTTGTTACCTCTAAGCGCTGCTTTGTGAGGTCAGGGGTGATTTACCGATCTCAAGTCAAGGTTCAAAATTAACTATTTCAGCTGAACATTGGGAGGAATTATGCCATTGTGCTTTATTTCTTGTGCAAACGCTTTTCGATGGAAAAAAATTCAACATTTACCCAGCTTCCAGACTAAGCTTACTGGGTCATTCTACCCAAGGCTAGCAAAAGACAGGTCAATAAAAGATCTCTCCATCCTTGGCAAAGTTACTGCTTGCCTGAAGCTGATTCAACTTTTTCTTGGATGTGTTAAAGGCTTCCATTTAAAAAAAAAGATATTCCTTAAAGAGGAACTGCAGTCTGCTCACATAATTTGTAATAAAAACAGCTTTGCCATTCTAAAGCTTCCCTCCAATCACTTTGCATACTATTTTATATATACTGTGATTCTGTACTTGCCAAATATGCTGCACACCCCAAGCTCTGCAGCTCTCATTGGCACTTTTATGACTCATCCCCCCTCCCTCACTGACAACTGAGCATGTGTAGAGCCGCCAAAACTGCACTGCAAAATTCATAGCTGAATTGGGGACTTGGATAGGAGGGGGAGATAGAGAACAGCAGGATCAACCCGGTTTTTTGCAGAATACAGAAAACAAATCTCATGATGGTTGAGTGAGTATGAACAGCATATAATACAGCATTTATTCATAGTTTTTTTATGAAGTGGGTTTAGTGACACTTTAACCACTTCCTGCCTGTAGGACGTCCATGCACATCCTCAGGTTGCAGTAGTTATACCGGGATGCCTGCATATACAGGCATCATCCTGGTATGAAATGTTTCAGACAACGATTCCTTTTTTAGCATAAGTGATTTGAGTGCCTAAATAGCCACTCGATCACTTCTGCAGGTGGCAGGGTTAAAACTTTGCCTATGGAGAATTTCAAGCGCCGTAGTTTGCCGCCACTGGCAAACACAATCTTAAAGGGATTGTAAAGTCAGAAGGTTTTTTTTTTTTATCTTATTGTATACTATGCATTAAGATAAATAGCCTTCTGTGTGCATCAGCCCCCCTCATACTTACGCAACGTCTCTCTCTGTCCAGCGATGTCTACTAGTGTTTCAGCTGTCAGAGATTCTCCCTCCTGATTGGCTTAGACACAGCAGCAGCGCCATTGGATCCTGCTGCTGTCAATTAAAGTCAGCTAGCCAATCAGGAGAGGGAGGGATCGGGCTGGGTTGGGGCTCTGTGTCTAAATGGACACAGGGAGTTGTGACTCTGCTTGGGTGCCCCCATAGCAAGCTGTTGCTGTGGGGGCACTCAGCAGAAGGGAGGGGCCAAGAGCCCAGAAGAGGGACCAAAGAGGAGGATCCAGGCTGCTCTGTGCAAATCAACTGCAACAGAGAAGGTACGTATAATATGTTTGTTATTTTTATTAGGGAAAAAAAAGACTTTACAATCACTTTAAAGCATGACATGTTAGGTATCTATTTACTTGGCGTAAGATCATCTTTCACATTATACAATTTAAATTCATTAATGTGTATGTTTTCCACAGAAAAAAGTGAGCAAACACTGTGTAACATAAAAAATTGCAACACCCATCATTTTATTCTATAGGGCCTCTGCTAAAATATATATGTATATATATATATATATAAATAAAATGTTTGGGGGGTTCTAAGTAATTTTCTAGCAAAAAAAAGTAGTCGATTGTTACATGTAAAAGCGAAGCGTTAGAATTGGCCCAGATGCGAAGTGGTTAAGCCAGAATGTGTACTCTTCAACCTGCCAGCTATACTGTACCTTTTTCATGGCATCCCCACAATATACTTGAACACCTGATTCCACAAAATAAACATAAAAACTTGGCACGATAGCTGCTCTGCTAAACCCGTCTTTATGGTTACAGAAAAACCCCCAGAGCAAAACACAAGACTAGCGATGCCAAGCAGGTGAGCGTAGTAGTAAACTGCCAGGACCTGCAAGAGCAGGATTTCCACACTGAGTCCTGTTCCAGTAAGGATGTCCCAGGAGTTCAACATGATATGTCTTCAGCAGATACCATCATGCGTTATTTGAAAGAGAAATGTACTGTATATAGGCTGCCATTGCCTACCTGCTTTTTAAAATACTAGATACCAAGTTACTGGAGCCAGACAGGCAACTAGCATGTTCAGAGGATAAAGTCTACTATGAGGCGCAAGCTTCTGTTAAGAAGACACTACAAAGGGCTATAAAGTGTTGTTGCCCAAGGCAACTGATTATAGTAGCAGTTTAGCCAAATCAGGCAATTTGTGAGCAGTGGCTATGCCCCAGAGCTCTCTGTGCCTATTAAATATATCCCGATTCCCCATGGCGTTAGAACATGTATAGACAAAGCAACTAGAATTTTAAAACTGCAATAAACCAGTCATTTAAAAAAAAAAAAAGCGTACAAATAATGTGATTCCCTTCTGTTGCAATAATCGTTCATGTTTACTTTTTAAGCGATTGAAAATCTCAAGTTGCCCCACAGAGATCTGCTCTACCTCTGGAAAGAGACCGACTTAAAAAAAAGAAATAAGAACTTCACACATCTGGAAGAAATTTCAACTTTCCATGACACGGTTTAAGTTTTGGAAACTTAATTTCCACTATATTTCACATCAACAGATGGCAGGCAAACACGGCCTATTTTTAGCCCATTGTATCTTTTGATTGGAAGTTTACAAAATGCCACAACATATAAGAATCAGACTCTGGTAACATTTAAATTTGTCCCTGTATAAAATCAAAGTAGGCAATGCGATCTCCCAACAATTATCTGTTCTATTTCATTGGACTCTCCCGAGGAAACTCGTCTTGGAAGCATCATACTGAAATATAATCCCAGTTAATCACATGAACGCCATGAATAATATTAATATATGTATTTTGTTTCTGAAGCAGCAGTGTATTTAGGTTTTGTGCTGCCCTAGGCCTGACTAAACTCGTGCACCCCCTAATTTAAAAATGAGCCACCCCTTCCTGTCAAGGCCACACCCCTTCCTATTTAGGACCCACCTTGAAATTTTCCAGTGGGGATACTAGTTCTTAGGACTTTAGGGGGGCAATGGTTCCCTTAATTTGCAGAGATTTCCTCACACTTCCTGTTTGGCTATGGGGTAGCACAACAACTCATTGGTTGGGGTTCGCCAACTGGGCCCCTCAGGATGCCCGGGTCCCCTACATATGTATGGGCTGCCCCCCTGATGGCGGCCCTGCACAGCTGCTTTATGGGGGTGCCAGACCGATTTGCCTCACGGCCCAGTCCGCCGAATAAGACTGGTGCTACACTAAGAGCCCAAGCCGGCAGGGACTCTTCTTGTGCTGCCCCCCTGCAAAGTGCCGCCCTAGGCCTGGGCCTTGTTGGCCTAGGCCAAGATACAGCGTTGTTCTGAAGCCCAGTGGCTCATGTTATCAAAAGATAAACTGCATTTTACAAACAAATTACACCGATTTTCCATTTTAACTGCAAATGAGGAAGACCTATTCAGTTGAGGTTTCATAAATAGTAGACCTAAACCAAGTTATGGTTTGGACATGAGCTGGCAGCTTAAAGCAACCCGTGCTTTGACCACCCAGGCTAAAACAAAAATGTTTGCTTTAATACTTCAGTCCTCCCAGCAGTACACAGATACCTTTCCTTCTCTTCCCCAAGGCTACATTCAGCACTGGAAGCTGAAGGAAATGTCTAGTAGTACTTCCAGTCATGGAAGACCATGCGACTCTATGTAAAAGCTCTGAGACAACCCACACTTTCACATAATGGGTTCATAGCCCTTTGTAACCTTTGATTCCATTGATTCATAGATGATACAAGGCTCTCCACTGGGCAGCATAAAATATAGACACATCTCTAGAGGTATTCCTTAAAATGAACCTAATGCTTTGTCATATTACTAATTAGCTTAAAACAAAATATCTGCATATTTGTTTCTACCATAGGGGAACACTAATGATTGCATATGTTGGGGTCATTATAATTAGAATACAAAGGGCATCTACTACACTTCTGTCAAGAAAGGAAGGGGAGCAACATAGTTGCAAGTAACTAAACTTAAATTTGGGAGGTTTGAAAGAAACTTTTTCTGCTGCTTGATAAGTAAGCGAAGAAATTCCTTTACAGAAAGTAGACTGTTCTTCACATTTTTTGAATTCACCCTGGTCTAAAGCAAAATAAAATAATATATAACACCTGATTACATTAATTGGTCAACTTAGTATACGGTTTCCTCGTGTACTCCTGCTCTCCAATCCAAAAATGGCAGCCAGTGCTCCTAGGCTTCCAGAAGAGCCCCATAAGCACTGTGCTTGGGAGGCAAGCAAAAATGATTGGGCAACTATAGTCAATCAAACATGATAATATCAGCAGACTTTTCTATGTTTGCAGGCCTCCCAAGCATTCACCTAGATAACCTATTGAGTAATCCAGCCCTAAACCTCTTATGCTTACGCTATAAAGAGCAGTGATAGTGCCTATCCAAAGAATGCAATGGCAGAAACACACACATACAGTACAGTGGACATAAAAAGTCTACACACCCCTGTTAAAATGCCAAGTTTCTGTGAGGTAAAAAAAAAGAGACAAAGAAATAATTTCAGAACTTTTTCCACCTTTAATGTGACCTATAAACTGTACAACTCAATTGAACTAACGGAAATCTTTTTTATTACAGCACTCAGTCTTTTTTGGTATGAGTCTACCAGCATGGCACATCTTGACTTGGCAATATTTGCCCACTCTTCTTTGCAAAAACACTCCAATTCTGTCAGATTGTGAGAGCATCTCCCGTGCACAGCCCTCTTAAGATCACCCCACAGATTTTCAATCGGATTCAGGTCTGGGTTCTGGCTGGGCCATCCCAAAACTTTAATCTTCTTCTGGTGAAACAATTCTTTGGTTTATTTGGATGCATGCTTTGGGTCGCTGTCATGCTGAAAGATGAAGTTCAGCTTTCTAGTAGAAGCCTGAAGGTTTTGTGCCAATATTGACTGATATTTGGAACTGTTCATAATTCCCTTGACTAGGGCCCCTGTTCCAGCTGAAGAAAAACAGCCCCAAAGCAGGATGCTGCCCCCACCATGCTTCACTGTAGGTATGGTGTTCTTTTGGTGATGTGCAGTGTTGTGCTTGCGTCAAAGATATCTTTTGGAATTATTGCCAAAAAGTTCAACCTAAGTTTCATCAGACCATAACACCTTTTCCCACATGTTTTGGGAGACGTCAGATGTGTTTCTGCAAAATGTAGCAGGGCTTGGATGTTTTTTTTCCGTAAGACAAGGCTTCTGTCTTGCCACTCTATCCCATAGCTGAGACATATGAAGAATACAGGAGATTGTTGTCACATGTACCACACAGCCAGTACCTGCCAAATATTCCTGCAGCTCCTTTAATGTTGCTGTAGGCCTCTTGGCAGCCTCCCTGACCAGTTTTCTTCTCATCAAGTCTGGAGGCATGTCCAGTTCTTGGTAATGTCACTGTTGTGCTATATTTTCTCCACTTGATGATGACCGCCTTCACTGTGTTCCATGGTAGATCTGATGCTTTGGAAATTCTTTTGTGCCTTTCTCCAGACTGATACCTTTTAACAATGAGATCCATCTGATGCTTTGGAAGCCCTCTGCAGACCATGGCTTTTGTTGTAGGATGCAACTAAGAAAATGTCAAGAAAGACCTACTAGAACAGCTGAACTTTATTTGGGGTTAATCAGAGGCACTTTAAATGATGGCAGGTGTGTACAGACTCCTGTTTAACATGAGTTTGAATGTGATTGCTTAATTATGAACACAGCTACATTCCCAGTTATAAGAGGATGTGCACACTTATGCATGGTATTTATTTTTACTCTCCCTGTAAAAGATTTCAGTTTGTTGTTCAACTGAGTTATGCAGTTTATAGGTCGCATTAAAGGTGGAAAATGTTCTGAAAGATTTATCTTTGTCCCATTTTTTTACATCACAGAACCCTGACATTTTAATGGGGGTGTGTAAACTTTTTATATCCACTGTATATATAATGATTATTATTATTATACATAGAGCAATGCTTAACAATGTGGAGGGGGGACAGTACAATTAAAATACAGTTAAATACAGAAGAAATAGGAGGGCCCTGATCATGGAGCTTACAATTTAAAGGGAGGGGGTGTCCCCTTACGGAAATCTCTCTCCTCTTCTTACGGTATCTTGCTTGCAGTCACATTCCAGCATGACCCTTCATATTTAGTCAAATACGCAAGAGACCCTAACACTACATTCTTAGAGGACCAAAAGAACCGGATACTCCTATTTGCTCACAAGTCTTCCCTTTGCAGTAAATATCAGGAGATTACATTCAAAATCTTAACACACTGGTATCGCACCCCGTCAGTACTAGCATAACTTTTTCCCAGACACAACCCAATATGTTGGGGATGTGGCGTCTAGACCAGTGGTTCTCAACTCCTGTCCTCAGGACCCACTAACAGGCCAGGTTTGCAGGATAACTGAAATACATCATAGGAGATATTTGCTGCTCTGTGATTGCAGTATTATAGTCTGCATCTCCCCAAGGTAATACTTAAAATCTGGCCTGTTGGTGGGTCCTGAGGGCAGGAGTTGAGAACCACTGGTCTAGACTAACACACTACTCCACATCTTCTGGAACTGTCCAAAGCTTCACCCTTTCTGGCAACAAGTCCTACAGATCACTCAAACTTACGGACATCTCTCTTTGTGATAACCCAGCTGCAGTGCTCCTGAATTTAACCCCTATGCCACGCAAGAAATACCATAAATCTTTATTGAAACATCTTCTAAATGCTGCTAGGGCATGCATCCTCAGCTTGTGGAAACAACAAACCCCTCCTACAGTATTGCAATGGTTTGCCAGACTGAGAGATATCCAACAGATGGAATGCTTGACCGCTGCCCTCAGGGACAAACCGCAGAAACATGACGCACAATGGTTGTACTGGGATTTGTTTTATTTCTCAGAAGATTACTTGACCTATTCCTAAATTGATAAATAATAAAACAGTTGCGCTCTTATACAGTGAAATGGAACCATATGTAAATAAAACACATATCAATAAAAAAGTCCCAGTGAGTAATCTACAATAGATAGTGGAACAATGGTCCAATAAAAGATTGGGTGTTTCAACCATAAAGTCCTATTACATCCCGTGGTCCAAAGAAGTGAAAAGGTAGAACAGGAAGCAGAACCTTCTTAACCAAAGTGAAATCAATCCACAAAATGTTCATCAATTAGGTTTCACCCAGAAATGTGTGGAGCACCAACACCGATGATAGGCACACTAATGTGGTCACACAGAGGTACTCTTACCAGAGCGAGGGGACCCGTTATCGCTAACAGATCAATCGCGTGAGCAGAAATAACCCTCTGCGGGGTATAAATCTGATGGCGTTCCACTCCCTCCTGCAGTTAGCACTTCTCCGCAGTGTCACATATTGATCATGGTCCAAGTGTCATAAAAAGGAAGAGACCTCATAGCGTAACTCCATCAATTACATTTATTTAAAAAATAGGAAAGTGGGTACTCACATAAGTAGCTAAAACAATCGCTTTTGCCGGCAATTTTAAACCCAATGCGATTGTTTTAGCTATTAGCTTTTCACTGTATAAGAGCGCAACTGTTTTATTATTTATCTTTGTTGGTGACATTATCGCACTAGTTGTTGCTGCTTTTTTATCTTAGCGCAATACTCTCCCACCTTAGTATATTTGTTTATTCCTAAATTGAGATTACTCTCATATGGGAATCAGACTTCTTGAGCCGTTGACCCTGTCGTTACTCCCCACTCCCCACACCCCTTTTCTTACTTACTTCTTCCTCCTTCTCCCCTTTTTCCTAGACACCTAGTGTGTCTATTTCTTTCTCTCAAAATCAAGAAAAAAGCTACCCGGTATGCTCTGACCTTTGGGCAGCTGCTTTGGGGCCCGGACATGGTTACCTTATACTAAAGAAGGTTTTTTTTTTTAACCCCCCCCCACGTAATGGTAGTTATGTGCCTACCATTATGAGCCATCTTCTCAGTATGTACATGACAGACATGTTCTCCTATGTGACTACAAAATACAGGATATATGCACCGTGGATGCCACGCCCTCAGCCTTTAAGCAGTGTATGTTATTGGGAGGATATTGGCCTGCAGCTTCAGTGCTATCTTTAAAACCCTGTTAGTGTTCACTTTTTGTATCACTGTTAATGGTTATCATCAGGAATGGACTGTCTTGTCATACTACATTGTCATGTTGCACACCTTAAATAAAGAATTTAAAGGGAGGGGGGAGGTGGTACAAAAGGTAGTAGCTGCGGGGGTGATCTGATGGAGGTGGCTCGAGTACAGTTGTTAGGTGGATGTGGGATAGGCTTCCCTGAATAAAGGAGTTTTCAGCAATACATCTTAATCTTAACAAAATAAAAGCTCCTGATTGGTCAGCAGTTAACCTGTTCACATGGAATTTTTATAAGTGTTGTTTAAATGGTTTCAACCATTTGAAATGGTGAGATATGAATGTAAGCATCCCACTGCTAAGCACAACACAATCTAAGCAATGTCAACCGTAATGTGTCTGGACAGGTTTACATAACATCTTTGCCATCACATAATACACATGAAAAACCAATCCAAATGACATTATATATATATAAAAAAGCAACTGAGCCTAAGGAACTGAGCATGAAAAAAAAAAAAAAGGAAGAAAATGTATGGCGAATTATGCTGTTGACATCTGAAGGGCTGCAGGTGGAGTCTTGCCTGTGGCTAAAGTGTGGTACATTACTCATCATTTGTAACAATTAACTTCATAGTAAAAGAAATAAGACAGACGGAAGCAGCGCCAGTACACGTAAAATACACAGTGATGGAAGAAAAAAAATGGTTTTGAGGGTTAATAATTTAAGAATCAATATTTCTGTACTATGAATGGTGGCCCAAAAGTTATAAACCGTTTTTAATGAGTTTTTTGAAGTACAACACTAAAGGTAATGTTCTGTTAATTGTAACATCTGTTACAGAAGTTTTCTGCAATTTAAACAAATTAGAAAAAGATGAATATATAAAATATGCATAAAGACATACCCAGAACATTGCCAGCTGGTACTTCATCCAAGTCTTCTAGCTCACGACCCATAAGAAGATAGAGGTTTTCTAAAGTACAGCAAGCCATGTGAGGAATGGCAGAGATGTCAGCAGAGAAGGAACACTCAGATGGAAGCTAAAAGGATTAAAACATGAATGTCATCAGCTTTATTTCCCATACAAACATGTAGTACCATTGTGCATTGCCTTGTACATAATACAAACACTTAAGCTAGACATAGACAGTTCGAATCTTGGCCGGTTCAGCAGGAACTGGCAGAGATTTGAACCATGTATAGGCAAGATGAAAGTCCCCAAGTTGATTGATCGATCAACTTGGGTATAACCAGCCTGCCAGATTTTACATGCAATTATCGCTAGCGGCTGTCATAGCCACTAGCAATAATCACTATGTTCTCCTGGTAGGGACGGCTTCCCGCCGGGAAAACACAATGGCTTGATGGGAGGGATTTCCTTGTCAAGACTGACTGTGTTGATGGGGGAATTGAGCGAATTTCTTTCCTGCAACCCGTGGCTGCAGGAAAGAAATTTGCTCTGCCTATTGACTGATTTACAGAATGCATCAGTCATGTCTTCAAAACAGTTTACAGCAAGACTGGACAAATACCCGGAGCCAGGTAGCCAATGCACCTTTAAAATTTCAGCTGGCTCCTGCATTCTATATTCATTTTCCCATCCCTGGCTTACAGTGTAGTGTCTTTTCCAACATACAGAAAAACTCACATACACAAAGGTCAGTTTAGTCACAACCATATAATATACACTTAAAGGCCAAGTGCTTTTGAACAGCTAACAATCACACCTACATGAGCTTGTTGGATGTCATATTCCATAACCTATAGATATGGAGTACAATGTCCAAAAAGCTCATGAAGGTGTGATGGTCAGATGTTCAAATACATTTGGCATGTCCAAAAATGCTTGGCATTTATATAAAGTTGCCCCCCTCTTGACATCTCTAACAGCTTCCACTCTTCTAGAAAGGATTTCCACAAGATTTTGGAGTTTGTAAAATCTGCCAAAAAAGCATTTATGCGTTAAGGTATCGATGTTGGACAGGAAGACCTGACCTGCAATAGGCACTCCAATTAATCCCAAATGTTTTCAGTAGGGTTGAGGTCAGGGCATTGTGCAGGCAACTCAAGCTCCTCCACACCAACCTTCTCAAACCATGCCTTTTTTAGACCTGACTTTGTGAATATGGGTACAGTTACACAAGTACAGAAAATGGCCTTTCCGAATTCTTACTACACAGCTTATGGTGCAAAATTGTCTAAATGTCTCTGTATGCTTTAGAATATCAGTGCCCTTCAATGAAAAGACCTGCACTAAATAATTTGATCAAAATTTTGGCCTTATAGTGTATATATACTATATACACTTTCTCTGAATGCAGTCATAAGCATAAAAAAGCCAGCCACACTAACAGTAGCCTATCTTTACAGCCATCCATCAAAAGGAAGAGGAAACTGATGCTTATGGCTGAAGAGGAGTGATATAGTGGTAAGTACTTTCTATCCATAAGTGCTTAAAAATATTACTGGACAAATTGTCGAAAAAAAATAGAAGTCCCATATTTGACTGGATTCTTTCCCTTTAAGAGCATGCTGAACAGTTTTATCTACAATTAAAGGACATATGTTTTCATTTTAAGATAAATGTCAGAATGTTAATAACTTACCAGTAGTCTTACCAAAGTATGTTAGTGATTTATGAAGTATATTGGCATACACAGTACATACTACAGTTTTGGCTTAGCATTGTAACATAGTGTTGTGCTTCGTGGCTCTTCTTAAAGTATCACAATGAAAGCCTGCAGGATCAACTCAATCTAAAGCTGGTCATAGATGGGTCGAAATGAAGCCTGATCAGCAAGAACCAGACAAATTTAGATCCATGTATGGGCAGGCTGATTGTACTCAAGTCGATCTCCCAAATGACTTCAGTAGAACCAGCTTGCTGGGTTTGATGGGGTGGGGAATCAAGCAATTTTCTTTCTTTCAACCATAATGTATGGCCTGCTTTACTGAAAACAATATACTTCTTTCATGCCAATTACACTGCCAGTTTAGTCACTACAAGGAAAATCTACATTTTGCAAAATGAAATACAATAATGAAAACATGTAAGCATGTAAAAGTCAACCCTCTTAAAAATTATATTCTGTTAAACTTCAAAATACTAAAAAAAAACCTGTTTACTGAGACACATTCCCACAGGGAACCATTTTTTTTTTTTTTTTAATGAGGTCAATTAAATTTTTACATGCTGCTTAAACATTCCGCCCTGGACAGCTGCCAATGCTTACACCACTACAGAATACACAGTGTGTGTGTATGTATATATATATATATATATATATATATATATATATATATATATATATATTATATATATATCTTCTTACAAAAACAAAAAAAAAATATATAAAAGGCACCGTATTAAAAAGAAAATAAAGCAGTCGCAACTCAAGTTCGCATTCATCTAGCCTCGTGCTGCCGTTCACTAATAGGATACAATTGCTGTAACAAGATCTTTGCACAATGCCAGCCTCATTGCGAAGCTCCCAAACTGATCTGCGGAGCAGAGTAAGGACCTGGCAATGTAAAGATCCTGCCACTACTGAAATCACAGTAAGTAATGGAACTACTCAGCTCCAGCACATAACCTTCTGCTATAACATACCCTGCAACCTTACAACAGATGGTGTCCATTACACATTGGATCAAATTATTTTAGCTTCTTTTTAAAGAATGCCAAGCAGGCTTGCTAGCCAACTACCTCTAGCACGTGTGCATGGATCTCTTCCAGCCTAAAAAGGCAGAATTCATACAGATTTGTAAAATAGATTTGAATGAGCAAGCCAATCCATTAATACAGAGATATGACATTGCCAATTTGAATTGTAGCCCAATGCTCCCAATTTCCTTGTTTCTCTTTACACTGTTAAAGCTGAACTTCAGGTACAGATTTTTTTTTTTTTTTTTTGCATTGTTACATTGCTGCAGCATTGACCAGTATGAAAAATGCATACACCATAGCTCTGGGGCCACTAGGGAAATGGAGAAACACGGTAGTAGGTACCAATACTACAGTGATAGCTACTGTCCTTCAGGTCCCGTTCTGAGCGCCAGCTCTGCTACATAGTAACCACAGGGTGTTGCTCCCTCAGCATAGGTGCCATTCACAGAATGTCTTGAATGTATTTCAGTGATCGCCAAGCATTCCCTGATTGGACAAGGCAGAGAATGTGAAATCACCTCTCTGCCTCTCCCTCACCCATTCAGAGAACACATGATATGAAGCGATAAAAATTCAAGGCGTTCTGTGAATGGCGCCTGGGACACAGGAACCAGAAGACAGCAGCAACCACTGTAGTATCGGCACCTACTACAGTTAATACCACACCAGTATGGTATATGCATATTAGCACTGGTCTTAAGCCTCGTACACACGGTGCGACGGTCGTATGACCGAACAGCCCAAATCGTATGTTGGCTCATGTATCTCGCGTACTGACATGCACTAAACAATCGTACAACAAAGCTGAACGTAGTGACGTGTTACGAGCGTATAAAGATGAAGTTCAGGTGCATGTAATTTGTGAATTAGGAACGAACAGACACTTCCGGCCGTTCCTGACTTCTGACCATGCGTGTTTTTCACAGTACAACTTGTTGGACCAACTTCTCTGTACACACGATACAACGGTCGTACGACCACTTGTTGGTACAACCAAAGTTTTCTAGTTTGCCCATCCAACTCCTGTTGTACGACCGTCGTATGTCGGCTGTTCTAATCACGCATCGGATGATCGTACAACGAGCGGTCATACGACCGTTTTCATACGACCATTGCACCATGTGTAGGAGGCTTTAGTTGGACCTATGTAACTATACAAAAACAAAATCCACATATGGAATACAGCTTTAAAAAAATGCCACCTCCTAAGATGACAGCTCTGCACATGGAATGGAATGCTCAGTTAGAAGTTTGTGAGTATGCAGATTTTTTTTTTTTTGCAAAATCTTAGAGTTTTTCACAATTGTAGAGCAGAAAATATCCAGAAAAATGCAGAAATTTTAACTGCATATATATATATATGAGCAAAATTATAAGAAATATGCAGTACATACCGGAAGTACAGAAAATACCTGCTGATCCTGCCAGAAGCCTCTAACTTCCTGCAGCGAGCCGACGAGATCTCAAACATAATTATGCAAAGTATTGGATGGCACAGACATGTACCATGTGCATAGCAGCAGGCAAACCTCCGGATATTAAAGAGACATGCCTTCTTATCTAACCACTGTTCTGTACAGTGACCACCACCAAAACGTGAACGTAGCGCACAAAAAGTCTCAGCAAAGTGAAGAATTACAACAATATAAAGGAACGGTAATATAGAATGATACTGATATATGTAGCAAGCTGCACTGTACAGGCCAACCAAGCAACATAGCAGAGAACATATGATAGACCTATGCAACAGGCTTCTTTCTAGCACCATCCATCATAAGTAACATGAACATTTGTATAAAGATAACATTTTCTAGACTTGCCATCTTCTCCTTCTGTTAACCATATGGCAAATCAGCAGTTACAAATCTGTATCAATTACAAGCTGCAAAATAAATGTCTCTCTATTGAAAATTTAGCTAAGTAGTCTGTCCACTTCCTACTGCCTCCTACTTGTCACATGCTGAACCGGGCCTTTATTCTGCCACATATGTAAGCGGTTACAGTCACCAACAGAATCCTGTGTGTGATACTTTTAACGGTAAGATGAAAGTCTGCATTCCCGTACATTAATCAGTGAGAGAAATATGTATGAGCGCTCTGAGCCATTATGAGAACATATGTTTGTTTGGCGTAAGCTTGGACTAGCATCTCCCACTCACCAAATTGTCACCACAGCACATCTGATCATAAGAAACAACAATATTTGAAGTGGTGTAGATCTGCTAGATGAGACACAGAACTGAAGCCTAAAAGTCTATCCAACTTCCCTTTCAGCTATCTTACATTAGAAATACCAGAGATGTAAAAAGACAATATGAATATACAGTGAGGGAAAAAAGTATTTGATCCCCTGATGATTTTGCACATTTGCCAGCTGACAAAGAAATGATCAGTCCATAATTTTAATGGTTGGTTTATTTTAACAGTGAGAGACAGAATAATAACAAAAATATCCAGAAAAATGCATTTAAAAAAAGTTATAAATTGATTTGCATTTTAATGGAAAAAGTATTTGATCCCCTATCAATCAGCAACATTTCTGGCTCCCAGGTGTCTTCTATGCAGGTAACAAGCTGAGATTAGGAGCACTCTCTTAAAGGGAGTGCTCCTAATCTCAGCGTGTTACCTGTGTAAAAGACACCTGTCCACAGAAGCAATCAATCAGATTCCAATCTCTCCACCATGGCCAAGACCAAAGTGCTGTCCAAGGATGTCAGGGACAAGATTGTAGACCTACACAAGGCTGGAATGGGCTACAAGACCATCGCCAAGCAGCTCAGTGAGAGGGTGACAACAGCTGGTGCAATTATTCGCAAATGGAAGAAACACAAAATAACTGTAAATCTCCCTCGGACTGGGGCTCCATGCAAGATCTCATCTCGTGGAGTTTCAATGATCATGAGAACGGTGAGGAATCAGCCCAGAAGGGAGAATCTTGTCAATGATCTCAAGGCAGCTGGGACCATAGTCACCAAGAAAACAATTAGTAACACACTACGCAGTGAACGATTGAAATCCTGCAGCCCCCACAAGGTCCCCGTGCTCAAGAAAGCACATGTACAGCGAGTCTGAAGTTTGCTAATGAACATCTGAATGATTCAGAGGAGAACTGGGTGAAAGTGTTGGGGTCAGATGAGACCAAAATCAAGCTCTTTGGTATCAAGTCAACTTGCCGTGTTTGGAGGAGGAGGAGGAGGAGGAGGAGGAATGCTGCCTATGACCCCAAGAACACAAATCTCCACCGTCAAAGATAGAGGTGGAAACATTATGCTTTGGGGATGTTTTTCTGCTAAGGGGAAAGGACAATTTCACCGCATCAAAGGGACCATGGACGGGGCCATGTACTGTCAAATCTTGGGTGAGAACCTCCTTCCCTCAGCCAGGGCATTGAAAATGGGTCGTGGATGGGTATTCCAGACTGACAATAACCCAAAACATAGGAGTGGCTCAAGAAGAAGCACATTAAGCTCAAGAAGAAGCACATTAAGATCCTGGAGTGGAATAGCCTGTCCCCAGACCTTAATCCCATAGAAAATATGTGGAGGGAGCTAAAAGTTAGAGTTACCAAACGTCAGCCTCAAAACCTTAATGACTTGGAGAGGATCTGCAAAGAGGAGTGGGACAAAATCCCTCTTGAGATGTCTGCAAACCTGGTGGCCAACTACAAGAAACGTCTGACTTCTGTGATTGCCAACAAGGGTTTTGCCACAAAGTCATGTTTTGCGAAGGGGACAAATACTTATTTCACTCATTAAAATGCAAATCAATTTATAACTTGTGAAATGTGTTTTTCTGGATTTTTTTGTTGTTATTCTGTCTCTCACTGTTAAAAATAAACCTACCATTAAAATTATAGACTGATCATTTCTTTGTCAGTGGGCAAACGTACAAAATCAGCAGGGGATCAAATACTTTTTTCCCTGACTGTATATGCCACCAGCACAATGTGAAATTTGGGTAATCCAGCTTGAAGCTGTAGCTGAAATGCATGTGAGTTCTATTAGCTGGAGGACCCCAACTGTCCTATTGGCTTTCCTGTTGTATAGTTTGCAGCCCCACCAGCAGTGACTAAACATAGTGTATCTCCATCCTAATCAACTTGAATGTGGACTATTAAAAGCAGGTCAATGTCTTAACGGGTTTAAAGAAAATCTATTATAATACATTTTATTGTTTGTTCCTAGGGGACCAATTGTATATTGCACTTGGTCCCCTTCAAATCTGTCCCTTAGTTTCTAAGCAGCATAGTGTCCCCTTCCTGTCAGACAATGCTACTAGAAAGGAGACTGATTTTTGAGTGACAGTTCTGGATGGTGCAGCTGCATGATCTTTTAGTTTTAGGAGTGAATACAAACAGCAACGACCCAACATTGTGAAACCCTCATTCAAAAATTGTGAAAGCTCACACAGCACTGCAGTGCCCTATGATCCATCGGCGGGGCTGTGTAGGTGTATAGCTGTGACCAAAAGTTTTGAGAATGAAACAAATATTACTTTTCACAAAGTCTGCTGTCTCAGTTTTATGATGGCAATTTGCATATACTCCAGGATGTTATGAAGAGTGATCAGATGAATTGCAAATATTTGCAAAGTCCCTCTATGCCATGAAAATTAACTTGATCCCATAAACACATTTCCACTGCATTTGTGAAGAAGGCTTCGGGGCGCCCCCAAGAAAGTCCAGCAAATGCCAGGACCATCTCCTGCAGTTGATTCATTTGCGGGATCAGGGCACCACCAGTTCTCTCCAGGAAAAAACATCAGAGACAGACTGATATTCTGCAAAGATGCAGGGATTGGACTGCTGAGGACTGGGGTAGTCATTTTCTCTGATGGATCCCCTTTCTGATATTTTGGTGCATCTGGAAAAAACCTTGCCTGGAGAAGAAAAGGTGAGCGCAACCATCAATCCTGTGTTATGCCAACAAGTAAAGCATCCTGAGACCATTCGTGTGGGGTTGTTTTTCAGCCAAGGGAGTGGGCTCACTCATAAGTTTGCCTAAGAACACTGCTATGAATAAAGAATGGTACAATAACATCCTCCGGGAGAAACTTCTCCCAACCATCCAAGAACAGATTGGCAAAGAACAATGTCTTTTCCGGCATGATGGAGCACCTTGCCATAAGGCAAAAGTGATAACTAAGTGGCTTGGGGAACAAAACATTGAAATTTTGGAGGTGAATGCGAGAAGCTCATCGAGACGGACATGCCGCTATAGAGCTCCGCTCAGCCCGAGCACTCTCAGCTGATTGGCCCTGCAGCCAGTAGCTATCCACGGCTTCAAATAGCCCCTGCCGGCAACCAGAACCCCCATGAGTCGCGCACAGCAACTGCGATGGTCGCCACTGGATCCAAGCCTAAGCTCCGGACTAAAAACATACGCGAGGCCCTGGCTCGGGCCTCTGCTAAGATGTCGTCGCCGCACACCTCCCATTCGTTTTCCCCCCGGACACCAAAGAGGCCACCGCAACATCCGAATGAGGGCGAGTCCGACACAGAACTCCTTGCCTCCCCCCCTCCTCTCTCAGCAAGGAGACCCACAAGCTGACATGCTATTACAATTTGAACGCATGCTTCACCGTGCATTAAAGTAAACGTCTGACCAGATTACTGAGCACCTAACAAGGGAGATAAGGGAGCTAGGGCAACGTACATCTGAGCTTGAACAGAGGGTAGATGAACTTGAAACCCCATTGCCACTCAAACAGATGAACTTGAAACCCTTAGAGAGGAAAATCTTACTCTTCAATCCCATCTGGAAGATTTTGAAAACAGAGCCAGAAGGTTCAATGTGAGGATCAGGGGGATCCCTGAAGCGATCAATGACTTGCAGTCAACAGTCACAGCTCTTTTTCAAGAACTGGCCTCGTCCATTCCTATTGAATGCCTTGAGATGGACCGGTCCACAGGGCTTTGACCCCCCGAAAGCAAGATGGCCCACCACGGGATATTATAGCGAAGCTACACTTTTTCCGCACCAAAGAGCCACTCATGCAAGCTGCGAGACAAAAGAATTCCCTCACTTTTCAGGGCCATCGGTATCAGCTTTTCACTGATCTCTCCCAAACTACCATCGCTAAAAGAAGAGCATTCAAGCCCTATCTACAAACACTGCAGCAACGCCATATAAATTACTCATGGGGTTTCCCCTTTGCTCTACGATTCACGTACCAAAGCCGTAAATACACCTGCAAAACAGTGGAAGCCCTACAGACCTGCCTCCAAGACCTCCACTTGGCTCTTGGAACCCCAACACCAACTCAAGGAACCCGCAGACGCAAAGCCTCGGGCTCTCCATAGAAGACTGCCCCCTCACCCTCTTCTTCTTCTAAAAGGAGCAGAATAACTGTCGTCCATCAGGACCCCTCAGACTCTATGGATTGATGATAAACGCTGACCTCCAGGGATTTATTTACATGCCTTCTTCAGTGCGCTTATTCGCGCAAAGGAAAACTGTTGAATTAATATCATCACCCTGACTGCAGTTTTAGCTAAGGAACTCAATTGCACCCCACATGAGCCTTGTTTTTTTTTTTCTTTTCTCATTTTTTCCGGTTCCTCTCCTCCCTTCCTTTTTTGGGACGAGGGAAATGGAAGGCATCCTCCTTCCAGATGTTCCTGTTACCGCATTAACTTCTTAATTTTTAGGAAACGGTTTCCATGTTCCTGAGAGCATCCTTGAACGCCTCCAAAGATAGGTAACGAGAGACACTCCTCTTGCTGGCTCCCTTCACAAGGAGCCAATGAAACAAGCGTTTTGACATACGCTCCAATAAGGTTAATTAGTTATCTTTACCATTTTATGATTGTTGAACTCTTACTGTTCACTGTTTTGGTTGAATTACAAACCTATGATCGTGACCCCCCAGACTACTTTCCCCACACTTTACTGTAACACAAGCCAATTTTGGCCTCCCTAACCCTAATTCTTCAACCACCACAATTGTCTCCCTTTTACTTCTTCACATAAACTGGTAATCCCAAACCTGGTCCTGGGTGCCACGATCAGAAATGATATATCGCCCATAATGCTCTACTTTTCACGCCTAAATTATAAACTTTCAACAGCTAGCCTTTTTACTTGATACATGTTAACTGCACTCAGAAAACAAGACAAGACCCACTACGTGCAGTGAATATGTAATTGACCTAACTTTCCAACTGGCTGCTCTATATTGTTAATATTAACCTGACCTGTCACTTGCCTGGCGACTCCCCTTTTCGGAGACTCCTCAGGTAACATGTTTCCCTCCGGACAGGCTTCCAAAGCCTACCTGGACAGTACACAACCAGACTTCTGGTTTTCTCTTTATCTCTCCATCTTCTCATTCTATCTCTACACCTTGCTCTATGCAGGAGACCCATTTCACAACTTTACTCACTCCAAAGTACATGAATCCTGCACACTCTCAATTCTATACAGCCTCAGCGGGCACCAAACAAAGAGGAGTTTTAATCGCCTTTCATAAATCTGCCCCCTTCACGCTAAAAACAGAATTGCGAGATCCGGAAGGCAGGTATTTAATCCTCATAGGTCACCTAATTGACACGCCTGCCACTATAGTTTCCTACTACGCCCCTAACCGCAACTCTACCCCTTTCCTTTCCCATCTCTTTCAAATTATAGACTCCCATAAGGCACCTTACTAATTGGCGGAGACTCTAATAAAGTTCTCTTCCCCTTCCTTGATAAGTCACCTTTTTCTCCCCCCTCCAGTCCCTATATATTCACATTTCAGCAATTACTACAAAGACACTCTTCAGTTGACACATGGCGAGAACACAATCCTACCAAGAAACAATACACATTCTATTCACATCCACATAACACATTCTCTCGAATCGACCACATCCTAGTTTCTGTAGGAACAGTGCCCTTGTTGTCATCCTCCATTATAGTTCCGATCCCATGGTCTGACCATAATGCCGTTCTATCCTCTCTGTCTTCCCTAATACCGCTAGGCAATAACAGTGTGGTCTCTGAATGACACTCTTTTAACTCACCCCTCTAATATCCATGATGTGGAAACTGCTCTTAAAAATTATGTTTCCTTTAATACTACAGGGGGATGTCTCCCCACTGTTACTCTGGGAAGCCCACAAGTCAGTAATCCGGGGAACTCTGATCAATCTAGCTACCCTTAGAAAGAAAGAACGTCAATCCAAGTTCCAGACATTGGAACAAGAATTCACCCAAGCACACACTAAATTTCAAAATTCCCCGACCCCTCCAACAAAAGTAGGTTGGATAAAGCCAGACTAGAATTAGATCTCTTTCTGACAGACTCCGCTGAAAAAGCCCTCTGGCGCTCGAACCATCGGATTTACACAAAAGCTAACAAACCGGATTCTTTTTTGGCCTGGTCTCTTCGCAATCTTGAAAAACCTTGTAAACCCATTCGTCTAAAAAACCCTTCTGACTCCTATACCAGTAATCCCATTAAGATTCTTCACTTATTTCACAAACACCTATCAGACCTATACTCTGCCCCTCCTGACTCTCACAATCAAACCCAAATATCAGACTTCCTAAGCCCCTTAGGTCTGCCCACACTCACCCCTGATCAACGAAACCAACTTGATCAGCCCATAACTGAATTAGAGGTCCGCACAGCGATTAAAACGCTCAAAAATAACAAACGCCCTGGCCCTGATGGCTTTACAGCTAAGTATTACAAATGCATAGATATCTTGGCCCCTCTCCTAACGGAAGCCATAAATTCTATTCTCAAAGGCGCCTCCTTTACTCCTGACTCCTTTAGAGCCACCATATCCATGATTCCGAAACCTCGAACAGACGACACCACATGCACTAATTTTCAACCTATTTCTATACTTAATAATGATATCAAGTTACTTGCAAAAATACTCGCCTCTCGACTTAACACATTCATAGGCACTTTTATCCACAAGGACCAGGTGGGCTTTATGCCCTCTAGGCAAGCGAGTGACAACGTTCGCAGAATACTACTTCTGACACATCTAGCGCGCTCACGCAAAATTCCTACATGCCTCCTCTCTCTAGACATAAAGAAGGCTTTTGATAGCCTGTCCTGGCCGTACTTGCACTCTGTCCTACAAAAACGGGGCTTTGGCCCACATTTCTCAAAATGGACACTATCCCTCTATTCCAATCCTACAGCGCTCATCACATACGCAGGTCAATGGTCAGATCCTTTCCCCATTAAACGGGGAATGCGACAGGGCTGTCCACTTTCCCCTCTTCTATTTGCTCTCACAATTGAACCACTGGCCCGGAAAATTTGCGACGACCCTAACATCAAAGGCCTAGAAGCAAATTATGCCTCTTTGCGGACGATGTCCTTTTATTTCTCACTTCTCTGTTGACTTCTGCACCAAATCTTCTGACTACATTGACGAAATTCGCTAGAGTTTCCGGACTAGTGGTCAATGCTCACAAATCTAAAATCCTTAATATATCCTTGTCTTATGCACAACAAACAGTTTTACCATTCTCATGGGCTCCCTCCTCCCTAACTTGCCTAGGTATTAAATTGACCCCCGACCCGGCTAGCTTATTCTCAGCCAACTACCTCCCCATGCTAATCCACCTGACCAAACTTATGACATCTTGGGCAACCCTCCCCCTGGCCTGGCTAGGTCGCATTACAGCCGTGAAAATGGTGATCGTCCCGAAAATTCTTTATTTATTCAGGGTGCTTTCCATAGCAGTCCCCACTTACTACCTAAGAATCCTACAACGTAGGACCCTTTGCTTTATCTGGGGCAAAATTAGAGTCTCTAAATCCCTGCTCTACCTTACAAAATCCCACGGGGGGTCTAGCCCTTCCATCTTTTACCAAATATAACCAAGCAGCTCAATTGTCTACTCTCACGAAATATCACGCTACTAAAGAAACTCCTCTCTGGGTCTCTCTAGAATTAGTAGACTGTGACCCCCTTTCAGTTGCTAACCTACTTTGTTTACTCCCTAAAGACTGTAAAACCATTCGCAACCCAATCACTTCTCACTCCCTTCGCCTATGGGATGCACTTAAATTTAAATATAAGCTGCAATCCCCGCATAATCCCCTCCTCTCATCTCCATAATCCTTCATTCTGCCCAGCCTGGTCATCGTCTTCCTCCTTCCATAATTGGTCATCAGCTGGTCTCATTAGGGCATATTCATTTACTACCCCGGATGCACGCATCCCATTTCAAACGCTTTCAGCCACGCATACTCTCCCCACTACGGAACTTTTCCGTTACCTCCAACTAAAACACTTTTCACCCCGTGTATTCCTTCCAACTCCTCCCTGCCACACAAATCAATATATAAACGGCCCTGCGATCGAGATCCACACATGAAAGGGCTTATCTCTACCTACTCCTCTTGAACCCCCCTCCATACAACTCTCTCCCGTACGTTTCTAAATGAGAATCCAATTTAAACATACGTATGGAAGCGGATGAATGGAGGAAAAAAGGGATTTTATTATAACTTACCGTAAAATCCTTTTCTCCGAGTTCACTGACAGACGCAGCTCTTCTTGACTTTGTGGGGTTTTATGTTCGTCTTACCAGGAGTTAACTAGGCAGGGAAAGAATTCAGCTGGCCCCTCCCCTGGGGGCCGTCCTCCTTTCCTACATTAAAACCCCCCCTCACAGAGGAGCTCTCCAGTTTGTACACAAGCCGTACCAAAACAGAGCCCAGAGGGGTGGGTGCTGCGTCTGTCAGTGAACTCGGAGAAAAGGATTTTACGGTAAGTTATAATAAAATCCCTTTTTCTCCTACGTTCACTGACAGACGCAGCTCTT
>BLSH010179556.1:944259-957617 GCA_018402905.1 Glandirana rugosa
TATGTCACACAGTATTTGCGCACCAATTTTTCAAACGTGCTTTGAAAAAACAGCCCCCCCTGCCCCAAACACCCACCCCCCCCCCCACCATGGTGAGGGCATGTGGCCTGGCATGCTAGGATAAGGGTCTGGTATAGATTTTGGGGGGACACCATGCTGTGTTTTTGTTTTTTTCATTTTGGCATGGGGTTCCCCTTAAAAGCCATACCACACCCGAATGGCCTGGGATGGATGGAGGGGACCCCACGCTGTTTCTTTCTTTATTTTTCATTGCCATGTGACCATTGATGAGTCAACGGTTGTTTAGGAGGTGCGGCCAGCTTTCCAGCCTGAATCCTATATTAAATCCTATAGAAGGTAAAACAGCTCCTTTTTTTCCACACACTGATAAATTAGGCTAGATTTTCCGCAACATGTTGCAGGAAAGAAAAACATTTAATTTCCCCATCAATACAGTCAGTGTAGAAGGGGAAAATCCCTCCTGCGGAGCTCCTGTGTTCCCCTGGCAGGCAGGGGTGGGGGCGGTGTTGAGAGGGGAGTCGCCCCTGCCAGAACACAGTGATTACAGCTTGCAGCAGTAGCTGCTGGCAATGATCGCATGCTAATAGTCGAATGTGCTGGTTGTAACCAAGATGATCAACAGATCGACTTGGTTACAATCAGCCTTCCCATACATGTGAAAGCATTTGATACAGTTCCCCATAAACGTTTACTGTACAAACTAAGGTCCCTCAACATGGATCAAAGGGTGAGCACCTGGATTGAAAATTGGCTTCAAGGGCGAGTCCAGAGAGTGGTGATAAATGGGGAGTACTCAGAATGGTCTGGTGTAGAAAGTGAAGTTCCCCAAGGTTCTGTCCTGTGACCAATCCTATTCAATTTATTCATAAACGACTTGGAGGACGGATGAAGAGCTCAATCTCAATATTTGTGGATGATACCAAGCTAAGCAGAGCAATAAACTGTCCACAGGATGTGGAAACCTTTCAAGAAGATCTGAATAAATTAATGGGGTGGGCAGACAAGTGGCAGATGAGATATAACGTAGAAAAATGTAAGATAATGCATTTGGGTACCAAGAACAAAAAAGCAAAGTAATCACAAGGGGGAGAGCCTCTGGGGGAATCTAGAATGGAAAAAGACCTAGGGGTCCTGGTGGAGAACAGGCTCAGCAGTGGCATGCAATGCCAAGCTGCTGCAAACAAAGCTAACAAAGTGTTGGCATGCATCAGGAAAGGGATTAACTCCAGGTATAAATCAATAATTCTCCCACTATACAAATCTCTGGCGAGGCCGCACCTGGAGTATGCCGTCCAGTTCTGGGCACCAGACCTCAGGAAGGATGTCCTGGTATTGGAAAGGGTACAGAGAAGGGCCACAAAGCTTATTAAGGGATTGGAGGACCTTAGTTATCAGGAAAGATTACAAGCACTGAACTTATTCTCTCTGGAGAAGAGACGCTTGAGAGGGGATATGATTTCAATGTACAAATACTGTACTGATGACCCCACAGTAGGTACAAAACTATTCCGTTTCAGGGAGTACACAAAGACACGTGGCCATTCACTAAAAATAGAAGAAAGGCAGTTTAACCTTAAAAAGCGTAGAGGGTTCTTTATGGTAAAAGCAGTGAGGATGTGGAATTCTCTTACACAAGCAGTAGTTTCTGTTGGGAGTCTAGATAATTTACAAAAACTATTAGATGCACAGGGACCACAACATTGAGGGGTATACAATTTAATACTGATATTAAAAACACACACATAGGTTGGACTTGATGGACTCATGTCTTCTTTCAATCTCGTTTACTATGTAACTATGTAACATGGATCGAATCTCAGCCGGTCCCTGCTGAGATTCAATTCATCTATGGCTGGCTTAACTCGGTATGAATTGCACACATGTGGCTAGCTACCAGGGCTTTCACCAACTTGCCAGTGCTGTGATACATTATTATTCTGAAGAACTTCATGAAGGGGGTGGGGGGGTTCATACAAATCATAGTAATTAAAAATGATCCCTCCTCTGTTACATCGGGCCTTATGTTTAAAAATATCAGAAATAATTTTAGTACCTCGGAGCAACCAAAATCAAACTCTTATTCTCCAAATTTCCAGTTTACCTTTGAATCCTTTGAGCCAATACATTAGGCCCTGTTTGTTAATTGCAACCATACATCCTGATTGATCAGATAAATAAATTTAAAGTGATAATAAAGTCTTTTTTTTTTTTTTTAAATAACAGACATGCATACATGCTATACAGAGCAGCCCAGATCCTACTCTTCTCATGTCCCCCACTACCACTCCTGGCTCCTCCCTACTGTCAGTTGGCCCCCACAGCAAGCAGCTTGCTTTGGGGCACCCAAGCAGGCACACTCTCAACCCGTGGCTCTGTGTCTCCATTCACACACACGGACCTGCAGCTTGGCTCCACCCCCTCTGTCTCCTGATTGGCTCACTGGCTGTGATTGGCTTTTGGCAGCAGTAGGAGCCATTGTCAATCAGGAGTGTGAGTCCCTGGAGAGGCAAGGCTCTCGTGGACATCACTGGATCGAGATGGGGCTCAGGTGAGTATTGGGGGGGGGGGGGACTGCTGCACACAAAAGGTTTTGTACCTTCATTCATATAATTATTATTATTATTTTACAGGATTTATATAGCGCCAACAGTTTGCGCAGTGCTTTACCAAATGAAGGCAGACAGTACAGTAACATCACAATTTGGTACAAAAGGAATCAAGAGGGCCCTAATATGCATGAAGATATTGGGGCGGCACAGTGGTGTAGCGGTTAGCACTTCTGCCTAGCAGGACTAGAGTCGTTGGTTCAAATCCCAACCATGGCAATACCTGCCTGGAGTTTGCGTGTTCTCCTTGTGCCCATGTGGGTTTCCTCTGGATACTCCAGTTTCCTCCCACACCCCAAAGACATGCTGGTAGGTTAATTGGCTCCTGTTTGAATTGGCTCTAGTATGTGTATGAATGTGCGTTAGGGACCTTAGATTGTAAGCTCCTTGAGGGCAGGGACTGATGTGAATGTACAATGTATATGTAAAGTGCTGCGTAAATTGATGGCGCTATATAAGTATCTATAGTAATTAAATAAAATAAAAAATGAAGGTAAAAAATCTTGTGCCTTTACAACCACTTTAAAGCAAAACTAAATCCAAGAAAAACAAGATAGCCCATTAAAAGATAAAACTAGCTTTTCCTGTAATATTCACATGCATTGCAGAGTTTCCTTGCACAGTACTTTTTTTTTCTACCAGTAGATGTCCTCACTCTGATGCCCAAGCATTATTCCCCCCCACTTCCTCAGACCCCAGGTCATCCTGAACCCACACCAGCCTGTGACTGCAGAGTGAAAGGTGCAGCACACAGTGATGAACTCATCTGTCACTCTGCTCTCTCCTCCTATCAGCACAACTGGTTGGCTCTCACAATGCTGCTTCTGCTGTACAGAGACTGCAAGAGGCTGACACCGTGTCAAATTCAGGTACTCACACTCCATGTAATGAAAAAATACATTGCAAGACATATTAAAGATTACATAGCTGCAATCTGTGTCTTTTATTTCAGCTTAGAGTTCAGCTTTAAAAATAGAATATAGATATTTCTACAAAACAAGACTTTTAACAACAAGGCAGCATTTACAAGACAAAGTCTGATAACGATGTATAATAGAAATAAAAAGCTTGTACTTCTGTAGAAGAACTTTAAGGTAGGGTCATGCAAGGAATCCAGCATGTCAAAACACTGCAGCAAAGCTGAAAGATGCCGAAAGCTCTGTCATTTCTACGCAAAGCTCAGTGGCCCCAAACCCGTTAAAATGTTACATTCTAGCAGATTAATTAGGGAACTGTTTGGCAATTGTGTGAAAAAAAAAGAAAGAAATAAAGGAACGGCAACATGAAAGCAAAGGCCACATCCCGAATAAAGAGGCAGTGTGCGTTGCTGTCAAGCCTCGGAGGAATATTACAAACACCTAGTAAAGCAGATGAAGTAAAAACACATGTATATTAAATGCCCCTTTTATTGCCATTAAACAAACCCTGCGTGCCTTTCCAAGCAAAGGAGCTTAGCGTGACATGTAAAACGCACAACCTGATCATTTTTCCAGTTGCCATAAACTGGGAACATGAAAGGGAACGATATGAAAACGAATACAGAGAAGGGCTTAACAGACTGACTGCAAAGTTCAGCATGTAGTGCATTCCGCTGATCCCAAGTCACCCGATGCCCATTAATATGCACGTGTCACCAACACACCATGGCACTTTCACTATTTAAAAAAAAAAAAAGATTAGGGTGCCACCTATCAATGTAATGAGAATTTGTGGGAAGTTGACTTTAAAAAATTAAAAGTTGCAGCTACAAACTCTATAGCTACCAGTGGTGGCCCATGTATAGTGGGCGCGGGCGCAAACCCCCAACCCCGTTGCCGCCCCTATCCATGTGCCCAGCCCCTTTCAGGATGCCGGGCGCATTAATTACAATTGCGGGTATGGGACGGGGGTTTGTCTTTTGAAACACCGATTAGAGCCAGAGGCTCTAACAGGCTTCAAAAGAGGGTGGGCCTGGGGCACAGATCCCACCCAATTGTGTGACGATAGCGAATTAATTTTTTCCCTATTTTCAGACTAAAGTTCCTCCCCGCCAATCATCAGGCAGGTCGTAAAACCTGTTTCCCAATTGGCCAAAGCGTCAGGTGATCCTACTGGATGCCTAGAGCTTTGGGAGGAAGCTTGAGGAGTGCACACCGAAGTTTCCCGCTCTCGGAGAGAACACTAAAGCCCTGCACACGGCCCGCTGAAGGAGGAGCAGGAGAGCCCCGCCACACCAGCGTGTAAGTGTCGTGGGGGGTGCACTGTCAGTACCGGACCGGCGGCGGGGGGGTGGGTTTGGGGTGTGTGCTGTTAGATTTTTGCCACCCCCCAAGAGAAGAACCCACCAGCCGCCACTGACAGAACGGCAATCTGCCTTGTTTACATAGACTGCTGTTCTGCCTCTGCAACAAATGATCAGTGGGTGCCGGTGGGCATCGAGTCCGCAGTACATGCTGATCAGCTACCGCTGTGCATAATCCCAGGGGGAGCGAGCCGCCAGCAGTGCGGATTCGCACCTGCTACCCAGAAGTGCGGGATCACGTATACATACGTCTGGCGCTCAGCGGTCTCCCTGTAGCAGTAAAACTGCTATAAGGCTGTTGTGAAGAGGTAAAACAAAAAAAACAAAAAACAGACAGGCTGGACTTATTCCAGTCTGTGCCCCTGCTGTAGATTTTCCCTCACTTCTTGTCTGGTGAAACCCTTGTCACCAGGACAGAACAGCAGATAGCAGTAAAAACCAGATGGATGTTTGCACTCTACATAAAACTATAAAAAAAATAAGGTTAAAGTTTTACTAAACCCACAACAGTAAAATCAGTCTGTATATGCAGTAAAGTATGCTTGTTATACTCACTGTGGAACCTAAGGGGTTAATCCTCTGCATTGTGTAAAAAGGCTGTTTGATCCTGTCTTCTCTGATCCTCCCCTTCAACTGACTCCATAACAGGTCCGGATAAGACAGAGTTACTGGAGTCAGGTTGCACATGCTCAGTTTGGTGTGTAGTGCTAGAGAGTATTTATTTTCTTTGGAGCGTGCATGTGATCAGCACAGGGCCAATTAGCACTGTCCAGACAGAGGGTCAGGGGTCCTGAATCCTGATAGGATAGCCAGTGCAGTATGAAAACTCCTCCTATAAGCTTTAACCAGCTACTGATAGAAGGCACAAGACTGCTATATACTGCTGATGAGAAAAGGTACTTAGCAGTTTATATTAGGGATGCACTGAAATTTCGGCCACCAAAAATGATCGTCATTTTCGGTCAAAATCTGTGTTTTTGGTATTGGCCAAAAAAAAAATAAAACGGGCCGATACAGTTAGGGGGGCTGCCTGTCAGTGCCAACCAGTGCCACATGCCAGTGCCACCTTCCAGTACCATCCAGTGCTGCCTGTCACTGCCAACCAGTGCCACATGCCAGTGCCACATGCCAGTGCCACCTGTGAGTACCACCCAGTGCTGCCTGTCAGTGCCAATCAGTGCCACCTGCCAGTACCATCCAGTGCCGCCTGTCAGTGCAAATCAGTGCCACCTGCCAGTACCATCCAGTGCTGCCTGTCAGTGCCAATCAGTGCCATATGCTAGTGCCACCTGCCAGTACCATCCAGTGCCAACCAGTGCCACGTCATCTCCTCTGTCAGCTACCATCAGGGTAACATGTCAGTGGCACCTATCAGTGCCAATCAGAGTCACCAACCAGTGCTGCCCATCAGTGCTTTCAATCAGTGCCGCCTGTCAGTGCCACCTATCAGTGGCAATCAGGCACAGGTAGGCTGCAAATGATAATTGTATATAAAAATAGGAATATTTATTAAAAACGGTGCATTTTTGGTTTCGGCACCAAAATTTCCATTCGGTGCACCACTAGTTTATATTGCCTAAAATAATTGCATTTCCATGTTCTGTGTACTGTGGGAGATCGGATATAGTGAATGCAGGGTCCTGGGTTTAGTAACACTTTAATTTAAAGGTTTGTAAAGCTGAAAGAAGATGTGGTATGATACAGTTGCACTTTTAAGTAATATCGACCCGACTTTGTACAACATGGCAGACCTAAACACTGCCACGATCGATTAAGTATATTACATTTATCTACACGGCTTCCTAAACAGAAAATCATAAATCTGTACTTTTACAAACTAGTCAAGAAATGCAAAATGCTCAAACCCTGTATTGATTTTACAATCGCCTACTGTGTTCATGGCTGTAAAAGTTCTCAGGCACAGAGACAGCTTTTCAACACGGCAGATGATCTTCAGATCTATATTAGAGCCTCTTTTAAAATTAAAGAAAAATAAGTAACTTTAAGCACTTCCTTACTGGGCACTTAAACCCCCCTCCTGCCCAGACCAATTTTTGTCTTTCAGCGCTGTCACATTTTGAATGAGAATTGCGCGTTCGTGCGACGTTGTACCCAAACTAAATTTATACCATTTTTTCCCCAAAATAGAGCTTTCTTTTGGTGGCATTTGATCACCTCTGCATCATTTCTGATCGCCGCTATAAACAAAGAGCGATGATTTTGAAAAAAAAAACATTATTTTTTCATTTTTGCTATAATAAATATCCAAAAAATAAATAAATAAAAAATATTCAACAGTTTTGGCCGATATATATTCTTCTACATATTTTTGGTAAAAAAAAAAAATTGCAGTCGGCGTATATTGATTGGTTGCGCAAAAGTTATCGCGTCTACAAACTATGGGAATTGATTTATGGCGTTTTTATTATTATTTTTTTTTTTTACTGGTAATGGCGGCGATCTGCGATTTTTATCGGGACTGCGATATTGGGGCGGACATGTCGGACATTTTTGACACTTTTTTGGGACCAATGACATACAGTGATCAGAAATTTAAATGTCCACTGATTACTGTTTAAATGTCATTGGCAAGGAAGGTGTTAACCTGCAGGGGGCAGTGAAGGGGTTAACTATGTTCCCTGGGTGTGTTCTTACTGTGGGGGGGTGGGGCTGGTCGAGACATAACAGATCTAACTGATCCCAGTGACAGGGATCAGTAGATCTGTTTGTCCCCTGTCACAGAATGGGGAACCGCCGTGTTTACATCGGCGGTTCCCCGTTCTGCAGGTCTTACAAGGGATCGCGGGTCTCGGGCGGACCCCGGGCACGCCCAGGCAGTGCCAGGAGCACACACATGGCCAGGACGTCCATGGACGTCCACCCAGAAATTCAGATCCGCGCTGGAGCCGTACTTTGGCTATAGCGCGGATCTGAACGGGTTAAACAGAACCTACAGAGCTGATACGCTTTTCCAAACTAGCCGAGATATGATAAAGCTCACCAAAGTAATCCAAAGGGCCTTAGGCTCGGCTCACACTTGGATGGGAAGCAGGAACACAAAATCATGCATATTCCTGTGGCGCACAAACATCTGCATTTTTTTCCTGCAGGTGCACTGTTCTGCCATTACTTCTGAAAGGCACCATGCACATGTGCAGTCTTGTGTGTGTGTGAGATGTCCACCAAACTGCACAGTAACATTGTTTTAAAAAAAGGTACCAGCTTCTTTAATGCAATTATTGAACATAAAATGAATGGGCTTCCTTATGATATTTCTTACAGTTACTAAACCCACAGGAGTAGAATCAGTTTGTATACGCAGAATAGCATGCTTGTTATACTCACTGGGGAACTTAAGGGGTTTAGCCTCTGCATTGTGTAAAAATGCTGTTTAATACTGTCTTCTTTGATCCCCCCCTTCTTCCACTGTCCCCTGATAATTTCCTGATAATATGGAGTCTATGGAGTCATGCCGCTACACACACTGTTTTGCTAATGACATCGCGCAAGGGGGGGCATGTCTCAACCCCCCCCCCCCCCGGAATCAGGGATTGGCAAGGTGTTTGCACAGGGAGAGGTCCTTGCAGCGCCGCAGATTTTTTTTGTGAGTCTGCTGTTCTCTGACACCGTCCCTCCCTCACCCCCGATGCAATGGCTCCAGCCCTTCCTGTGTACTGTGTAGAGAGACTACACTGTAGTTTTAGTACAATGCTTAAATGCACTGTTGCATTCGATATAAGTATTATACAACTAAATGCAAATGCATTAGTGCTATTTTGTGTATACTTTTTTGGGTTGATGCTTTCTAGTCTTGCATGCCACACACTAATGCCTCGTACACACGTTCAGATTATCGTACAACTTATTGTTCACATTTAGTTGTATAATACTTATATCAAATGCAACAATGCATTTAAGCACTGTACTAAAAGTACGATTTTTTCGTACGATTCTTGAAAACCTTTGCATTGCTACATATCTGAAATGGTCCTATTTGCGTAGCTACATATCTGAAATGATCCTAATTGCATAGCTACATATCTGAAATGATCCTGTTTGTGTAGCTATGTATCTGAAATGATCCTGTTTGCGCAGCTATGTATCTGAAATGATCCTGTTTGTGTAGCTATGTATCTGAAATGATCCTGTTTGCGTAGCTACGTATCTGAAATGATCCTGTTTGCGCAGCTATGTATCTGAAATGATCCTGTTTGCGCAGCTAAGTATCTGAAATGATCCTGTTTGCGCAGCTAAGTATCTGAAATGATCCTGTTTGCGTAGCTATGTATCTGAAATGATCCTGTTTGCGTAGCTATGTATCTGAAATGATCCTGTTTGCGTAGCTATGTATCTGAAATGATCCTGTTTGCGCAGCTACATATCTGAAATGATCCTGTTTGCGCAGCTACATATCTGAAATGATCCTGTTTGCGTAGTTATGTGTCTGAAATGATCCTGTTTGCGTAGTTACGTATCTGAAATGATCCTGTTTGCGTAGTTACATATCTGAAATGATCCTGTTTGCGCAGCTATGTATCTGAAATGATCCTGTTTGCGCAGCTATGTATCTGAAATGATCCTGTTTGCGTAGTTATGTATCTGAAATGATCCTGTTTGCGTAGTTATGTATCTGAAATGATCCTGTTTGCGCAGCTATGTATCTGAAATGATCCTGTTTGCGCAGCTACATATCTGAAATGATCCTGTTTGCGTAGTTATGTATCTGAAATGATCCTGTTTGCGTAGCTACGTATCTGAAATGATCCTGTTTGCGCAGCTACATATCTGAAATGATCCTGTTTGCGTAGTTACGTATCTGAAATGATCCTGTTTGCGCAGCTACATATCTGAAATGATCCTGTTTGCGTAGCTATGTATCATGATCATGCGTAGTGTTTGTCTATCTATTCTTAGCAGACGCATACTGTGATTAAAAGATTATCGTTCTCTGGGCTATCGTCCGAGCAAAGTTTTTGTGTTTGTCCCTTCGGATATTGTTGGACGGACTGTCATCATCGGCTGTCGAAAGCTCTGTACGAACGATCAGACCATGGTACGATTAGTCCGAAAGCGATTTTTATCATCCGATAATCTGAACGTGTGTACGAGGCATAAGTCCTTTTGGTCTGTATTACATTTTAGAATGGTGACAATCTTGACTTACTATTTCAAGGCGACTTCTATCTGACTTGTGCCCATAGAATTCAATGGAAATCGCCTCCAAGTTGGATCCCCATCTATATTGAAGCGACTTTACAGGTAAAAGAAAATAATTTACCCAGGTAAAAGGAAAGATGTCAGAAGAGCTATATTCTCTGATTGCTACAAATATTGAACCTTGTGAGCTGCTATATACACACCTGCTGCCAGCACTCACCACCTCCCTTCAATGTGGTCAATCAAGCATATAATCAATATAACTAAAAGTTATATATATGAGTGCAGCGCTATTTGTAACTAAATCAAGTGCAAACTACAGATGCTAATTAAATACAGTACATACATTCATAAAGTGCAAATAAATATATCCTCCTTGTAGAAAGACTACATAAGTGCAAAGTGATACATTAACCACTTGCCGACCGTCAACCTGCGGTTGACGGTGACAAGAAGGCTCGATATCGCAAAGAGATCGCTGTATAAATGCCAATGGTCCCAAAAAAGTGTCAAAATGGTCCAATATGTCCGCTGCAATATCGCAGTACCGCTAAAAATCGCAGATCGCCGCCATTACTAGTAAAAAATAATAAAATAAAAAACCCCCAGAAAAGAATTCTCATCGTCCGTAAACGTGGCCACTTTTGCGCAAACCAATCTATAAACGCTGATTGCGATTTTTTTTATCACAAATATGAGGAAGAATATAAAATCGGCCAAAACGATGAAAAATAATTTTTTTTATATATTTTTTTTGTAATTGTATTTTAGCAAAAAGTAAGAAATTTGGGGGTTTTTTTGCAAAATTTTGCTCTTCTTTTGTTTATAGCGGCGATCAGAAATGACTCTGAGAGGTGATCAAATACCACCAAAAGAAAGCTCTATTTGTGGGAAAAAAAAGGACGCACATTTCGTTTGGGCACAACATCGCACGACCGCGCAATTGTCAGTTAAAGCGATGCAGTGCCGAATCGCAAAAAGTGCTCTGGTCCTAAAGTGTGAAATCCTTCCGGGGCTGAAGTGGTTAATAAAGTGCAACAAAATTCATTCCTAGAGTTCAGAGTTCATGCAATAGTCCATATAATACAGTCTTGATAGTTTATCCTGCTCTCCACATCAGTTACATAAATCATCAAATTTGTGACAGTTGCAGCTACGTGAAGCGATAAGCACACAACACCCTGTGCCCGTCACCAGATGTGCCCTCACCTCCTGGGCGTTATTAAAATGCCTTCAAATATCCTCCTTTGAGCAGATTAACAGACACCAAGATATCCTCCTCTTCATGTATTGCGCACCATTTTCTCCTCATTATGCCCGAACCTCTTAACCTCCTTCAGAATCTTCACCAAAGGTTCGATGAGGTTCATGCAAAATGATATTACACCAACATCGCGTGATTCCGCTTAACATCAGGGTTTATTAAAAACTTGAATAAAAACACTCACATGCTTATAAGTAAAATACACATATACTCATCAGTGGGATAATTCAGGTCCCTCCTATCCCTGAGATCTGCAGCTCTCCTGGGTCAGAAAACGGATCCCTCACTTGCTCTCCACCTCTGAGTATAACACTCCCCGCACACCGTCCATCGACCTGGATGGGGCTAACCAGGTCGATGGACGGTGTGTTAGGAGCGTTCTGAGGAGTGAGGATATTATACTCAGAGGTGGAGAGCACCACTAAGAACAATTGCCTGCCACACGATAAGGAGGCAGGAGATTGCCTTGCAGTGATCTGCTCTGAAAATAGTAGTACATGTAGTACTTTTTCCTGCGCACCAGGGGCGTAACTACAGGGGCTGCAGGGGGGATGGCGGGGGCGGTATTTAGAGGAAATCTCCTCCATTTTCCTTCTAATGCAGGAGATTGGTTCCTCTATATGCTGCCCCCGCCGCCCCTCCTATCCAGTTTACTTGTCTTCTGCTATTCCCAAGGTCCCTGTGGGCTTCCCTGGTCCCCCCACAGAGCTGCTGTCTTCCCCCCTCCTCTCTCCTGCTAGCTGCTGTAGAAGATGTGTCATGGAGAGATGGGAACGGGTTGGTAAATTTGTCATTTACCGGGTCCTTCCTTTTCTGAATGGACAGAGTCAGTGATTGGTACCGACTGGTTCATTCATAACTGAAGCATAGTAAACTGTGTTTACTATACTTCCATTTCTGAATGAATGGGATGCTCGGTACACAACTATGCGTTTATTAGGTGGGACCGTAATAAAGGGACCCGAGATGGGAGTAAATGGCCCCAGGATCAGTGGGAAGAGAGAAGGGCCTTGGCCAGGGGGGCCCTTCATAATTTCTTGCACCGGGCCCTGAAGGTTCTAGTTACGCCTCTGCCACGCACCATACCCACACACTACTGCAACATGGTGGCGTGAACTGGGCAGATAAGGAGACCAGGCATTTTGCCTTTTCATATGGTGGGAGAGCACTGGAAAAGCAGTTCCACCACATCTTCTATTATTCATCTATGCAATACCTTTATCCAAAACAAAAAAAGTATGCTGTAACTTCACATAAAGTGTTAGCTGGAGTAACGCTTCAATTTGTTAGTCAAGTCCATCAAATCTGCTGGTCTAACACTACCCCCCTCAGCTCCCAAAAAGCTGACAATGCCACTATAAAAAGGCGTCTGCTTTACTACTTCATCAGAAGTGTGTTACTGGCTCACCGAGTGAAATAAATGAAAAATAACCTAAAGAAAAAAGAAAATGAATGCAGGCACCACATCTGAGGATTGGTAAGTTGCAATATATTACATTTTTGTTTTGGTTTAATTCTGCTTTAAGCTGGCTATACACTGTGTGCAGAATTATTAGGCAAATGAGTATTTTGACCACATCATCCTCTTTATGCATGTTGTCTGCATGTTGTCTTACTCCAAGCTGTATAGGCTCGAAAGCCTACTACCAATTAAGCATATTAGGTGATGTGCATCTCAGTAATGAGAAGGGGTGTGGTTTAATGACATCAACACCCTATATCAGGTGTGCATAATTATTAGGCAACTTCCTTTCCTTTGGCAAAATGGGTCAAAAGAAGGACTTGACAGGCTCCGAAAAGTCAAAAATAGTGAGATATCTTGCAGAGGGATGCAGCACTCTTAAAATTGCCAAGCTTCTGAAGCGTGATCATCGAACAATCAAGCGTTTCATTCAAAATAGCCAACAGGGTCGCAAGAAGCGTGTGGAAAAACCAAGGCGCAAAATAACTGCCCGTGAACTGAGAAAAGTCAAGCGTACAGCTGCCAAGATGCCACTTGCCACCAGTTTTGCCATATTTCAGAGCTGCA
>BLSH010179556.1:961332-972467 GCA_018402905.1 Glandirana rugosa
GTGGAGGCTCGTGAGGTGGAACTAAGGGACAGTGCTCGGAGGTGGAACTAAGGGACAGTGCTCGGAGGTGGAACTAAGGGACAGTGCTCGGAGGTGGAACTAAGGGACAGTGCTCGGAGGTGGAACTAAGGGACAGTGCTCGGAGGTGGGTAGGGGGTGGAACTAAGGGACAGTGCTCAGAGGTGGGTAGGGGGTGGAACTAAGGGACAGTGCTCGGAGGTGGGTAGGGGGTGGAGAAAAGCGGTGACTCAGAAAGGATGAGCATCTGCACCTATTCGCCAAGAAAAAAGCCCTGGTGGCCACACCGCGCAGGATCACGTCTATATATGCAATCCTGCACTTCCAGGTATCCGGTGCAATTGAGCACTGCCACCAGCTTGCTCCCACTGTGATTTTACACCGCAGGAGCTGATCAGCGGGTCCTGCGAACCCGATGATCGTTTGGTACACCGACAGAAAACAAAAGTGTCAGTTATGTGTCCAATTTGTCCGCTGAAATATTGCAGTCCCGCTATAAGTCGCTGATTGTCGCCATAAGTAGCGAAATTGTCAGTTAAAGTAACGCAGTGCCATATCGCAAAAAATGGCCTGGTCAGGAAGGGGGGTAAATCTTCTGGAGGTAAAGTGGATATTTATCGGGAACTAAATAAAATTTGAACCTTGTATGACCAACTTCAGAGTGTAATCGCCTAACGAAGGCATGCTAACAAAACTCAGTGTCAAACAGAAACATGTAAAAAAAATAAAAATATTACACAATTAAGAAAACCCACAAACATAATAAAAATGTTTCAGTGACATAACCACCAAATTCTGCAGATGTACAGTTTATCCCCAGCAATTTCTATGGAGGTTCTGGCAAAACAAATGGCATTGCCTCTATAAGTAACACATGCTCCTTTCATTATAAATGAATCTGTATGTGCGGAGATGGACAGCATCAAAGGGACCACATGAAAATGATGGCGTTTCTTTGTTTTCACTCTGCCATGAATGAGAAGATAAAAATAAATGGTAGGTGTCACCATCCACAGTGAAAACATTGTCAGAACTTCCCAAGGTGCTTTGTAATCACTTGCAAGAAAAGTTAAAAGTAGTATGATGAATGGTGGAGAAAACTGACAAATGTACCCAAGACAACAAAGGGCCTCCGCATCCTAAGAGACCCTTAGAAAAGTTAAGTAAACAAAATAAAAAGAAAATTCCTTTGAGTTCAGATTATACTTGACTGTTCTAATCTTATAAAAAAAAAAGTCAACTTTTTCCGCAAAAGTACAGAATGGTGAAGATCTAATTGCTACAGGTTGCCACATATCCAGGTTTGAGATCTGAAACCAGGAAGACAAAAGGGAAAATAATGGTTGCTTTGTTTATAAAAAATACAGACAAAGCATTTTCCCATAGAAAAATGTCCCTTCGTATTTCTCTGTTTGAAAACTACCCATCAATTATGATCGGTGGCTTCCAGGTGCAGTCTTGACGCAGTGAGAAGAGAGACCTCTTGCTATGGAAGAAAAAGAGCACAAATCGCTAAAAACACCGCAACGCATGAGCTGCATCGTGATCGGATCCATGGCCGGCCAGTCTGGGCACAGGCAGTCCCTGGGTTACAAACAAGAGAGGTTCTGTATGTTTGTTCTTAACCACTTCATTTCTGGCACTCCTGTCCTACATGTACAAATCATCATTTCTCAGAACTCCCAAACATTATATATGGTTTTTTAGCAGAGATCCTAGCTGCAACTTTTTGTCATGCAGTATTTGTGCAGCAATTTTTCGAATGTTTTTTTTTAAAAAAAAAAAAGTTCATGAATTAAAAAAATAAACAAAATTCAGATCAATTTTTTTTCATAATGTGAAAGATGATGTTACGCCGAGTAAATAGATACCCAACATGCCACATTTTAAAATTGTGCAAACTCGTGGAATGGCGCCGAACTTTGGTACTTAAAAATCTCCATAGGCGATGCTTTCAAATTTTTTACAGTTTAGATGTTTAGCGTTACAGAGAAGGTCTTGGGAGGAGCCATTGGCTCCGGCTGCTGTCAATCAAATCCAGTGACGCGGGAGCAGGGGGATGGAGCCGAGTCTTGCTGTCTGTGTCAATGGATGCAGCAGCAGGACTCGGGAGCGCACCCACACAAGTGCCCCCAGGGAAAGCGCGTCTCTGGGGGGCACTCGAGAAGAGGAGGAGCCAAGAGCACCTTGGGGCCACTCTGTGCAAAACCCTTGCACAGAGGAGGGAAGTATAACATGTTTGTTATTTGTTTAAAACAAACCTTTACAACCTCTTTAATCACTTGCAGACCACCCGCTGTCGGTATACGGCGGCAGGTCAGCTCTCCTGCGTGAATCACCATAGCTGTACGGCGGCTCACGCAGGCACGGTTGCAGGGTGGGCGTGCAATCACAGCGCTGCATGCCCGCAGGATGGGTGGACTCTATGTGCGCCTAGTACAGAGGCAGAACAGAGATCTGCCTTTGTAAACAAGGCAGTTCCCCATTGTGACAGGGGACATGACAGAAATCTACTGTTCCCAGTCATCTGGAACAATGATCTCTGTCATATCCGTCAGCCCATCCCCCCTACAGTAAGAACACACTTAGGGAATTCAGTTAACCCCTTGATTGTCCCCTAGTGTTAATCCCTTCCCTGCCAGTGTCATTTATACATTGATCACTGTATTTTTATAGCACTAATCAATATAATAATGTCACTGGTCCCCAAAATGTGTCATTCGGGGTCAGATTTGTCCACTGCTATGTCGCAGTCTTGCTAAAACTCGCAGCTCGCCGACATTATTAGTAAAGGCAATAAAAAATAAGTCCCTAAATCTATCCCATGGTTTGTAGATGCTATAACTTTTGCGCAAGCCAATCAATATACGCCTATTGCGATTTTTTTTTTTTTACCAAAAATATGTAGAAAAATATATATCGGCCTAAACTGATGAATACATTTGTCTTTTAGTTTTTTTGTTTTTTTTTGGATATGCATTATAGGAAAAAGTAAAAAAAAATGTTTTTATCGCAATTGTCAATCTTTTTTTATTTATAGCGAAAAAAAATTAAAATCGCAGAGGTGATGATCGAATACCACCAAAAGAAAGCTCTATTTGTGTGAAAAAAAGGGCGTCAATTTTGTTTGGGTACAACCGCGCAATTGTCAGTTAAAGCAACGCAGTGCTGTATCGCAAAAAATGGCCTGGTCATTAAGGGGGCAAATTCTTCCGGGGCTGAAGTGGTTAAGGTATAGATACATATGGGAGGTGGATTGAGGAAGGCTTACTGTAGAACGGGTAAGCTAGGCAGGAAGGAGAACAGCGTTCAGTAAAAGTACACTTATCCATGAAGTTATATGAACAAACATATTTTCTATATATTTAGTTTCAGCTAATTTTTGACAAGTTTAGGAAATTACTGCAGCTATAAATTAAAATGGATAAGTAATTTGTAATCACATCTAAAAATGACAAAACCATTTATGTAGCAATTATTTTGGGTACTTTATTTTTTAGAGAAAGTGGAGTTTTTCTTCTTGAACAAAAATATGCTTGCTGGGTTTTCAAATAACACTATGCATAAAATAACTGGATCATTCGAGTGCACATGCTATACTGCATAACTCCACATGGGTCATAATCATAAGAGTTTTACAATCTCTGTAATAAAAAATAATACTTTAAAAGGTGTAAAACATATGTAGACCTGAAAGACGTGAGCTATGCAACCGTTGCCTACAATGTGTCAAACTGTAATTTCAATCAATGCTTCAACCAAAGTGTCAGAGTGCTGACTTCTGTAAGGTCCTATGGACTTCTCAGTCTTGGTAGGGCATATACAGAAATGCTCACCCTGCTCTTGGTTTACAATGCCTACTCTAATTTGATAGTGAAATATTCACCAGAACCTACAGCGCTGACATCAGGTTATTTTTTTATGTGTCTTTGTGCACTTAGTTCTTTTTTTGCTTCAAAGGATCGGCCTTTGCACATCAACCCCCCAGCTTCCAGAATTTGCCTAGGAGAATGCACTCCGCAGAGCCGGCAGTTGTCACAGGCAACATGGAGGTGCCGGATCCATGCAGCGGCTGCAGAGAGGAAGATCCCAGCAGGTCAATACTGGATCCTCTGGCTAGGTGAGTATGCTTACTATGCAGAAGACAGTAAAAAGTAAGCATGGAAAATAACGAGGGGGGGGGCTGAGGTTAATCCAACATTCTTGATATGTGCCTGCTGTACCATATATTTGTATGAGAAAGTATCCTGTTCTCTTTGTATTGCTTCCTTTGTGTGCAATCCCTGGTGTCCCTGCCAGTCCCTCTGTTTTCCAATCAAAAACTGACCACACTAACCAGGAGAACACAACATGGTCAGTTCTCTAGCTGTGCTGGGAACTTAGCCTGCTCTCCTCCAATGATCAGACTAGTCCTGAAATCCCCCCTCCCCCTGCACAGCCATTCACTGGTAAGATCAGTGTGCTTTTGCTTCTCCTCACCCCAGCTCTTATGCAGCTGAGAACAGAGGGAATGTGATCAAAAAAAAAGGATTTGTAATTTTTTTTTATCTATTCACATATGTGTTGCCTTTCATTTTTACTTGAGGCTAGGTTCACACCTGTGCAAATTGGATGCGGCTTTCTCCGCATGCAATTTGCATAGTGGAAGATTGTGACCGACTCTCTATGGAGCACGGTTCACATATCTCCGCAGCAAGTCCGGTGCGGTTTTCACCGGCCTGAAATCAGACCTGAAACTGTGAACCAGGATGCACCGGACCCCTGCTGGGAATCGCATGCGGGTTCCAGTGTGAACCCAGCCTTAAACGGAATGGGTTGTTTTACAAAGTGATTGTTTACAATCACTTTAAGATCGTTTTATTTTCTGGGTCCATTTCTAGACTACACTAGCTGCATAAAAATAGATAATAAAAAAAAATCACAATTTCCTGCGGTTTTTTTTTTTGTCTAAATTTTTACCTAATTAAAACAGATTTTCGTTTCTGTTAAACAAAAACACTGCCTGCACTAAAAATGTTTGCTATGCTATGAGTGCACAAAAACAGATTTCAAGTAAAACTTCTAAACCTCAAAAACGAAAAAAAAATAGCTTTGGCCAGAAAGGGAAAGAAAACAATCATTATATGAGCATAAAAGTAGCAGGGCAAACATCAACCATACCTGTCTAAAAAATACAACTACCACAAAAATAACCTAAAATACAAATTTGAATAAAATCTAGAGTCAGGCATGCGGAGATTACTTTCAAAAACTCAGAATATTGAAGGCTAATAATATAGAAGTTCACCAGCCAAACAGCAGCTTCTGAATCATTTCCAAGAAAAAAATGAATAAAAGTAATTCTAACTTTCAAAGCTAAAGTTCAAGCATTTTCCACTTCAGTTTCATTTGACAAAACAAGGCTGCCACTTCCAAATGGACAATAAACACAGGTTAGACAATTTGGTGCTCCGCCGTGTGCACACAAGCAAGTGAACAGATGCAAAGCCTTTACATCCAAGGTAAAAACAAAGTGATTTTTTAGCCTTAAATGCTAGTTTATTCTAGAGGTGCATGGATGAATTATATTACTCACATTATTTCTGGCTCCACTGATGTTCTCAAGCTCCAGGCTGTGGGTGGTGGGCTTAATCACTTGCCCCTGGGTTGACATCATATGACATTGGGGACTTGAAGTGGGGATATCTGAATGATGCCCGCAGTTACAGGCATCATCCAGATCTCTTTTTTCAGCAGGTGAATCCCTGCAATGTAAAAGCCATCATAGCGGCTATTTAGCTCTCCGATCCCTGTGCGATCAGGAAGCCGGGAATGAATCCTTCGGTAGCAGCGGTTTACCATAGAGCTGGCCACAGACCAGATGATCCTAGACCATCTCTATGACCCTCGGACATCATTACGTCACTTCCGGTGCCGGCAGATGTAAACACTGTTTTTTTTGTTTTTTTGATGAAAGCCTGAGATTGATTTTTTTTTTTTTTTATCTCAGGCTTTCCAGCAAAGAGGACAGATGGTGGGGACTTATAGACCCTAGATTTCTTTGTAAAGAGGACCTGTCATGCCCTATTCTTATTACAAGGGATGTTTACATTCCTTGCTATAGGAATAAAAGTGATTAAAATAAAAATCGTCCCCTCGTGCTTGCACGCAGAAGCGGTCACTTACGTAGGTCATGCCCGCATATGTAAACGTCATTCAAACCACACGGGAGGTATCGCCGTGATCAAGAGCAATATTTCTGGCACTAGACCTCTGTAACTCTAAATTGGTAACCTGTAAAAATGTTTAAAGTGTCTCCTAAGTACTGTAGTTTGGCGCCATTCCACAAGTGTGTACAATTTTAAAGTGTGACATGTTTGGTGTCTATTTACTTGGCGTAACATCTTTCACATTATACAAACAAATGGAGTAAATATTGTTTTTTTTAATTAATGAAGTTTTTTTTTTTTTTGAAAATGCGCAAATACCTTGTGACATAAAAAAAATTGCAATGACCGCCATTTTATTCTCTAGGGTCGCTGCTAAAAATATATTATATATATATATATATATATATATATATATAATGTTCGGGGGTTTTCTAGAAAAAAAAAATGATGATTTTTTATATGTAGGAGAGAAGCGTCAGAATTGGCCTGGGTGGCAAGTGGTTAAACCTGCATTGGGCATGAGGTAGTGAGCATGCAACCACGCTCTGAAGATTGTTAAGCAAGGACGCTGTGGAGGACTGGTGGCATGGATTGAGGAAGCCTGCTGGAGTCAGGAGTAGGATACCTTATCCCTGCACCCCTAATGATCATTTAACCCACGCAGTGCGGCGTGGGCCCCACTGCAATGGCAGATTTGCTCAAAATCCCGAACTTCAGTTTTAAAGATGCAAGTCTTCAGGACCCATCAGGTTCCTTCTTTAGGGGGTGTGAACTTCCTTCCGGAGCCAAAGCTCTAGGAGAGGAAGTGATCCAGGGACCCCGTGAAAACAGGGTCCCTGGTCCCGTCCCCCCCAAAAAAATGACATGCCATTTGTGGCATGTCAGGGGGTCATCTTCCCTTTTGAGTAGAACTCCGCTTTAACTGGCAACAGTTTTTAAACTGATCAAAATATATCAAAATTGTGTTTTATTTTACCCTACAAACTCTCAATAGCTGTACAAACCAGTTACAATGGCAAATAACAGGAAACAAATTTAAATGTACACCTTGTACACTACTGGTCAAGTAGTTAACTTCTTTCCTGTGCAGTAGCCTAGGAAACACAATTTAGTGAGACATGCCGTATGTTCTCTACAATGATGCAACAGCTGGAGCAAATGAGCCTTTAAACATTGGGGTGTGCAATAGAGCTGGAACTCAGGTGTGCCAATAAGTCTGTTATCTTCAGACAGGAAAACAAAAAAGATCAACTTTTCTTTATGAGTTGCTACTTCCACCTTTTCCCAGCTAATGAATCTATTAAACACATTTTTATTTTAAGTCTCATAAACGCTAAACAGATCTGTTACAAAAGTCTACCGACTCAGCCAACACACTGCACTGTGGGATGAAGACTCCAAGAGGGCCAATAAAACTTTATTTGTACGCAGAGTACTGGGAACATTTCTCTAGTAGGTTATTGCATACAGCTTTAGTGATGGTTAGCTCACTACAGAAAATGTAACTCAGACTTTTATACTTTTTATCTTAAGTGGACCATAAATGGATCGAAATTCGGACAGTTTAGCAGGGACCAGAAGAATTTTGATCTACACTAGAATAACAAAAGTATTGGGACACTTGCCTTTATACGCACATGAACTTTAATGGCATCCCAGTCTTAGTCTGTAGGGTTCAATATTGAGTTGGCGCACTCTTTGCAGCTATATCGGCTTCGATTCTTCTGGGAAGGCTGTCCACAAGGTTTAGGAGTGTGTCTATGGGAATGTTTGACCATTCTTCCAGAAGCACATTTGTGAGGTCCGACACTGATGTTGGATGAGAAGACCTGGCTTGCAGTCTCTGCTCTAATTCATCCCAATGCTGTTCTATTGGGTTGAGGTCAGGATTGTGCAGGCCAGTCAAGTTCCTCCATCCCAAACTCACTGATCCGTGTCTTTATGGACCTTGCTTTGTGCACTGGTCAAAATCATTTGGTAGAGGGGGGATTATGGTGGGGGATTGTTTTTCAGGGGTTGGGCTTGGCCTCTTAGTTCCAGTGAAGGGAACGCTTAAGGCGTCAGCATACCAAGACATTTTGGACAATTTCATGCTCCCAACTTTGTGGGAACAGTTTGGGGATGGCCTCTTCCTGCACACACAAATATGTATTCCTACACTATCTCACAAAAGTGAGTGCACCCCTCACATTTTTGTAAATATTTTATTAGGTATTAGAGTGTACAACTTGTGTAACAGTGTAAATTTGCTGCCCTCTCAAAATAACTCAACACACAGCCATTAATGTCTAAACCACTGGCAACAAAAGTGAGTACACCCGTAAGTGAAAATGTCCAAATTGGGCCCAAGTGCCAATATTTTGTGAGGCCACCATTATTTTCCAGCACTGCTTTAACCCTCTTGAACATGGAGTTCACAGAGCTTCACAGGTTGCCACTGGAGTCCTCTTCCACTCCTGGATGTTAGAGACCTTGCGCTCCTCCACCTTCCGTTTGAGGATGCCTCAGAGATGCTCAGTAGGGTTTAGGTCTGGAGACATGCTTGGCCAGTCCATTACCTTTATTCTCAGTCTCTTTATCAAGGTAGTGGTGTGTTTGGGGTCATTATCATGTTGCGGCCCAGTCTCCAAAGGGAGGGTATCATGCTCTGCTTCAGTATGTCACAGTACATGTTGGCATTCATGGTTTCCTTACAGAACTGTAGATCCCCAGTGACAGCAGCACTCATGCAGCCCCAGACCATGCCACTCCCACCACCATGCTTGACTGTAGGCAAGACACACTTGTCTTTGTGCTCCTCACCTGGTTGCTACCACACACGCTTGATACCATCTGGACCAAATAAGTTTATCTTGGTCTCATCGGACCACAGGACATGGTTCCAGTAATCCATGTCCTTGGTCTGCTTGTCTTCAGCAAACTGTTTCAGCAAACTGCTGGCTTTCTTGTGCATCATCTTTAGAAGAGGCTTCCTTCTGGGACGACAGCCATGCAGACCAATTTGATGCAGTGTGCGGCGTATGGTCTGAGCACTGACGGGCTGACCCCCCACCCCTTCAACCTCTGCAGCAATGCTGGCAGCACTCATACGTCTATTTCCCAAAGACAACCTCTGGATATGACGCTGAGCACGTGCACTCAACTTCTTTGGTCGACCATGGTGAGGCCAGTTCTGAGTGGAACCTGTCCTGTTAAACCGCTATATGGTCTTGGCCACCATGCTGCAGCTTCGTTTCAGGGTTGTGGCAATGTTCTTATAGCCTAGGCCATCTTTATGTAGAGCAACAATTCTTTTTTTCAGATCCTCAGAGTTCTTTGCCATGAGGTGCCATGTTGAACTTCCAAATTTAACATACCTGCTCCCCATTCACACCTGAGACCTTGTAACACTAACGAGTCACATGACACCGGGGAGGAAAAATGGTTAATTGGGCCCAATTTGGAGTGTACTCACTTTTGTTGCCAGCGGTTTAAACATTAATGGCTGTGTATTGAGTTACTTTGAGGGGTCAGCAAATTTACACTGTTATACAAGCTGTACACTCACTACTTTACATTGTAGCAAAGTGTCATTTCTTCAGTGTTGTCACATGAAAAGATATAATAAAATGTTTACAAAAATGTGAGGGGTGTACTCACTTTTATGAGATACTGTATATCTTAACTGTATATCTTAAAGTGATATTAAAGGCAGATTTAAAAAAATAACAAACATGTTACACTTACCTGCTCTGTACAGTGGTTTTGTGCAGAGCAGCTCCGATCCTCCCCCCTCCCGCTGAGTGCCCCCAAAACAAGCTTCCTCCTAAGCTGCTGCTGTGTGTGTCCATTCACACACAGATCACGGCTTGAGCCTGCTCTCTCCTCAGTGGCTTACAGCCGATAAGGAGGAAGAGACCCAGCAAAGCTGTTGCTCTCACGTACATTGCTGGATCGAGATGGGGCTCAGGTAAGTATTAGGGGGCTGCTGCGCACAGAATGCATGAAGGTAAAATACCTAGAGCCTTTATAACCACTCTAAGCATGTGAATCATTAAGTAACCCCTCAACTTTTTGTGTTGGGGGGGTTACATAACGCACCCCTATCTCCCAAGCATGTCTACTAAATTTAGTTACTGGGCCTGCAAACTTCTAGTTAATTCTTTCCAATAAATCATCATACTGCCCTAAGGGAATATCTGAAGCATTTGAAAAAATTAACCTTCTGGTCATTTTGTGCAAGAAACTGCCTAATGAGTAATATATAATACAATTTTCACACTTTGCAGTGAAAGGGCTCCAAACCTCCTACACACAGCTGATACAACTAGTGCGTCAAATACAGTATGCACTAGGTCAATTATATCTTCAACAACGGAGTTTGCATAGAAATATGTACAGTTGTGCTCGTAAGTTTACATACCCTGGCAGAATTTATGATTTCTTGGACATTTTTCAAAGATTATGAATGATAACTAGTGTTGAGCGAACCCGGACTGTAACGTTCGGGTCCGTACCGAACTTTAGGGTGTCCGTGGCACGGACCCGGACCCGGACATTTCAAAAATCGTTCGGGTTCGGTCCGGGGTTCTGCTATTTTACTCCACGTGTTGAGAAGCTGCAGGGCAGCCAATCAACAAGCGTTTCACTGGTTTGCCCTTAGAAGCCATCACAGCCATGCCTACTAATGGCATGGCTGTGATTGGCCGGTGCATCATGTGACCCAGCCTCTTTATAAGCTGGAGTCACAGTGCTGCAGTCACATGCTCCTTGGGTTAGTATAGGGAAAGGTAGCTGACGGCGTGAGGGACAGATTTTAGCCATTTTAAGACCTGATCCTGCATCCTGAGATAGATTACTTTACTACTGCTGTCTGTGCTGTTGCTCTGAGGACAGATAGCAGAAATTAGAGATTTCACATACCGCTGCTTTGAGTTGCAGATCAAGCTCTGCATAGAACAACGATCGCTACGATCGTGCTCTACGATC
>BLSH010179556.1:978450-1003020 GCA_018402905.1 Glandirana rugosa
CAAATCACATGTTGAGACGCATGTACAGTACCCTAATTTATAACTCCCTTAACAGTGTCGGGACGGGTCCTTTATAGTTCCGGGCAAATTTGACAAAAACCGTCTAAACAAAATGTATCACCAGTTATTTTTAATTTCACTATGATTTCAGAGAAAAAAAGCAATTTTTATTGTTTTTACAATATGAATGGACGAGACACGTCACCAAAACGTGTCTCGTCGGACCTAGGAGGAGAAGAGTCCAGGGAGAACCCACGAGGACCGGGGAGGGAGGACAGCTCACGGGGGTGTCGTTCGTTGAAGGCTGGGCTGCAGCTCCATGTTTGAATGGACATAGGGAGCTGTGGCTTGGCTTGGGTGCCTCCATAGCAAGTTGCTTGCTGTGGGGGCACTCGACAGGAGGGAGGGGCCAGGAGCACCCAAGAGGGACCTGAGAAGAGGAGGATCCAGGCTGCTCTGTGCAAAACCACTGCACAGAGCAGGTAAGTATAACATTTTTGTTATTTTTAACGAAAAAAAGAGACTTTAGTATCACTTTAATTTTTATTGACCACTATGTAAAACAAATCTGCCAAAAACAGTTTAAACGGGCCTTGATATTTCCTGGGCAGGGCTGTGACAATTCCCTCAATATTTAATCCCATGACATGTACGCAGAGTTGTACACTAAACGCCTAGTTAAGGAACTGCATGACATTAGAAAGTCATATGTAATTTGCAATAATAGGCCTGCAATAATTGGCAAAGCATTTCAAAATTCAAAAATAACCTTTACATACAAGTCGCCAGCAACAACCTGTTTCATGGCTGTATTCTCGGGAAGAAAAGGACAGACATTTAGAGCAGAAGGGGTGAATGTCAGAGCTCGCCTTAGTCATATGCAATGAGCTGACACCAGACTGAAAGGATACAGGTCTCATTCACAATCCCCTAGGAGCCATCTAGTGCTGCACAACGCTGGGAAAATTGCTGCATTTACTTAAATGTCCCTATTTCTCTAACTACCACTACGGCAGCAGGCCTGATGTTATTTAAAGCCTGAACCAATTCAAGTTTTTTTTTTTTTTTTTTTTCCAAGGTAATGGCTTATAAATGAGCTCTGGATTTTCTTCCTTTCTTTTCTTTCTTCTTTTCCTGTAAACTGCAGCCAATGATAAATGTTGTTATCGGTGTAAACACTTGGTTTTCCACACATTAAATGATACCAAGGCTTGTCTTAAAATTCAAGTGGTTTAAGAGAGATAATGGAATATAAATGAGGACGATTTTGTTTCGGAGATGAAATGACTGAATGTAGAATGTTTTGTTAGCGCATTTACAGAAAAATAATGGAAGGCAAAGGAATTTTATATACGGATTTCAATGAAAAAAAAAATCTTGAAAAGGCCTCCTGGAGCTGAGACATTTCTAGATCAGTCAATAATGACAAGTCAGCCTCACCTGCTGAAGACCTCTCAACAATACTGACATTTAAGAGTTCTAAAGAATTTGCTGTAGCTGCCTTCATTTACACCGGACACAGTAATAGCGGAGTGCCATGCCCCCTGAGCGCGCCATATTTATTATTACTGTTTTGTATAGAGGGTCACCATAGCCATAGACAGCGATTGTTAACCAGTGATTGCTTAAAGTGCACAGATAGTAGCAGATAACACGCTGTTAGAGAGTTTGATGTTAAGGAAAGCCATCAGGAGAGTAATATGGTTGCTGCCATTGCCGATTTCTTTTTTGAAGGAGAAGTGCAAATATGATAAAAAATCAATACTGCCCCTCCTTCCCTGCCATCCACAGCTAGAAAAAAATCATTTTACAGACCAGACTGCTAAAATGTTTACAAGCTTGGATCAGATCCAGCTAAGGCATGGCGTTGGGAATAAAAAAAATGCCATTTTTTTTATTGATCGGACCCCGGATTGCACTGCTGCCTATGGAACAAGGCACAAAGGTGCATAAGGATCAGTAATGCAGCAATAAATACAGGGCTGTAAAATAAAATGGTTTTACTGTTAAAGGGTGAGAAAGGAGTTGGGACTTTAGATGAGGTCATATAAGGACGTCAGCAAATTATGGTTTTGCTAAAAGTATTTATTTACCTTCCAAAATGGTGAAGGGCATGGTGAATACCATTATTAAATATTCATGGTTTACACAAAACAACAGCATCGGAATAATGATTGAAAGGACATATGTACATATCAGATCACAAAACACTCTGCCTGATGGTAGAGGTGGAGGCTTTCCCATGGCGTGAAGTGAATGGCAAATGATCAGTGTAATTGAATCAAAAGGCCATAAATGTGTATGAAGTCTATAGAGTTGCGGCATCATTGTATACCCCCATCCTCCTTAATTACCCCCAATGAGTGTCCATCTGACTCATGGGATGAGTCCTCTGGTCTCCCATAAAGAGAAGCGTTTGCTTCCATGGTTTAAGAGATAGGATCATTCACTCTAAGGTTAGTGTAGGAACCCACTGTTAAAATGGGGTACTTTGCAGCAGTCAGTGGGATTAAGCACTTCATGGGCATTCAGTGTGACCAAACCCCCGTATTTTTGAATTTTTGTTATATATGTTTAGATGCTTTTAAACAGCCTGGCAGGAGTAAGTATCATCTGTTCTCAGTAATATGCATTTATTTTATCATTGTATACCCGACGCGTTTTAGGGGACCATGCCCACTCATCAGGGGTAGATGCGATCATGTGCTATACAAAATATATATATATATATAAATAATTAAAGGGCCAATAATCAAGAGATATATCTATATGTTAAAAGTTCAAACAAGTAGGTATATAACCATCATTTGCTGATGTCCTTATATGACCTCATCTACATTTCCAACTCCTTTCTCTCTCTGAGAACCCGGGATGCAGATGTAGAATTTTCTACATCTCAAAGTCCCACTTTCTTCCATTTTTTATTACTTTTAAAGGGTAAGTTCACCTTAAGTCCTGTGCGATGTGGGAACCATCACGATTCCAGAGCCATTTCCCGCATTGCACCTCTCCTGTAGGCAGTTCACACTGCCTTCTGCCAATCTCTGCGAGTATCATTAAAAAGTTAATGACACCCCCAGATTTGTTCACAGATCGCAGTGCGAACTGTGAACTGGCACATGAATCGGATCGCGTGGGTGAGAACACCCATGTGATGCGATTTCAGTGCAGGTCTCTGCACCTTTTTTAGTGCAAATCCAGTGCGAGTTCAGCCATACAAGTGTATGGCTGAACTCGCACTGCTCAGACATTGCATGCGATCGGCACCTGCGGTGTGGGTGCGATTCACATGCGATGTCTAAGATCCTAGAAATGTGAACCAGGGCTTACAGAAAAATTTAAGTTCTAGCATCGAAGTCCATGGTAAAACTAAATTCCTTGCATCTATAGCCACCCACAACCTATCTAACCCGGTGAATAAAAAAATCAGTATACATACCTTTCGTGGAGGCGATCCGACCCGATCTCCAGTGGCGGAAGCTCATCAGAAATGAATGGGAAGTGAAGCCACCCATAGACTTACTATGGGGCTTCCGTTGTCGTCCGTGTCCTCTGAACCTGCCTACACACAGAAGCCGTGGCTGACAGATCAGCGTGGGATTGGGTCGGATCGCCTGCAGAAAAGGTATGTATGCAGAATTTTTCTTCACAGGGTTAGATAGGATAGTGTTAGAATGTGGGTGGCTATAGATGCAGGAATTTTAGTTTTAGCATGGACTTCTACTTTAAGGCTTTAGAGCCACTTTAAGTGTATTCATTTACATGCATATGCCTGTATATTGCAACAGTAGAATTTTATGTATGTACACAAATGTTTACGCACCAATAGGAGTGTATACACAAGGTCTTTATGGAACACTATATGGGCTCATTAAGACATGCAGAGGTGAAAGTTCCAGACCAGGAATTGAACTTGGGCCACAACGGTGAGAGCATCAAATCCTAGCCACTAGACCACTAACTGAGATGGGCAATCAAGTCCATCCTCCATGCAGGGCTGCTGACCATAAAAGTAGATGTAGAAGTAGCAGCTGCATGGATGCAATTGCATGTCAAAGCTGACATGAGCTGGTGTACGGATCCGAATACACGCACATCTGCTGGTGGCTCTGCACAAAGGACAGATTAAATCACCCGTCTGAGTTCTGCGTAGCTTAACAGACTTTGAACGTATTTGCCACTCCGGGGAACCGGTGCGGCATACTCTCTCGTTAATCTACGCTCTGCTTATAGACCCGGGGAGTGACTATATACCACCTTTCCTCCAGAAATGGGAAACGGACCTGAACACACATTTCTCCGATACCCAGAAAGTGAAAATCCTGCACCTAGCCCAAAAGTCTTCGTTGGCTGTTAGAATCCAAGAAACCGGGTATAAGATTCTCTCGCGCTGGTACAGAGTCCCTTCTCTCATTCACCGATTCGCCCCGGCGGTCCCTAACTCATGCTGGAGATGCGGAGGGTCAGAAGGTACGATGCTCCACATCTTTTGGTCATGCCCCAAGCTTGTGGACTTCTGGCGGGATGTGGCATGTATCATTAAGCATCTCACGGGAGTGGAGGTGGAGGGCAACCCCGCGGCCTGCCTGCTGCACTTGTCCCCCCAGCCAGTCGGTAAATATAAATCATCACTTACGATCCATTTACTGAACGCAGCTAGAGCGTGTGTGCCCCTTTGCTGGAGATCGGAGAACCCCCCTTCGAAAGCGATGTGGTTCAGGAAGGTCAATGAACTGTGGAACATGGAGGACCTCACAGCGACCCTTTATGGGCGCGAGGAGGCCTTTCGCGAGATATGGAGACCCTGGAATTACTATGTTTATACTGAACCCTACCTCGATGTGATGTCGTGATTCGTTCTATCCATTGCAAGTCGAGCGACTCGGCCCGGGCAGGGGGCGATGGGTTGACCTCCTTCCCTTTCTCTCCACATTACTCCTCTCCCACACCCCCCTTTTTCTTTCACTCGGTAGGGAGGCCCCTCTTTCTTCCTGGACCTACCCCCCCTTTTGTTCTTTCCTTTCTAGATATTCCTTTCTCATCCCTCCCTCCCTTCTCGTGCCCATACTCACTCCCCTGGTAATCGTTTCCACACTGCCCTTCAACATGCTGGGAGGGGATGGGAGTCCAGTTCCCGATCCTTTTTATATGTACTCCTAATTTGATCTTTACTACTCTTTTATCTGTATCTGCACTGGAGCACCCCACTCCGGTGGGCCTTTCCCCCCCAGTTGCCAACTAAAATCTGAAAAGAAACAGTAAGACCTGATTATCTCTCAAAACCGATGGTACCCTGAGTGGATTGATGCTGTGGCGAGGGGCTAATACCCCCGCCCTCGCAGACCAGCTGATTTTTACCCCTTTTCTCACGGGGCCCTTAGTTACTCCACACTAATAATGGTACAGGGTTTTCCAATCCATGATTGAGTGTTTGTGATCTGATTATATACAACTGTACCTGCCAAGTGTCTTTATTGTTATGACGAGATTGCTGGATACTGTTGTTTGTTTCACATTTTGATACTTAAATAAAGGAATTATAAAAAAAAAAATCACCCGTCTGAATGAGCCCTTACTCAAGATCCTACATATAAACCTCAGTAAATGATTATTTCCATGTGCAAGAGGCCTAAGGCGAGATCTTACCTTCTTTGGCTCTGGTTTGAAGCATTAGTCAAATCTAATCCAGCCTCAAAGTGCCGCAGATGGTAGAAACTGCATTGATACTGTGATATGAATAAGAAGTCCTCTACATCATAATGGTTTAGTGTCCTTTGAGGGTTTTCTTTCTGGGCCCACTTCTTTCCAGTTGGATACAGTGCATTAGGGCATGTGCGTTGCATTATGCTAGCCTATTCATTTTGAATAGACTGCCAATGCATGGGAATGGATGAAACATATAGACCTGCACCTTTGTTAATGTTTGAAGTTGTCTCTATTCAGATTACAGGTCTAAACAGGGAGAATGTAGTTATTATGTTTAGCATCTGTCAATGACTGAAGCTCTTGCTGTGATTAAAGGAGAAGTATGGCCAAAGCTTTTTTGGCTATGCTTCTCCTATGGATCACAGGAGTGCAGTTCATTCTGCTCTCCTGTAACCAGTTTTCAGCCGACAGCGCACTAAAGCATCACATGATGTCACTCAGCTTGTGCAGGCTGGGGAAAGTTCCCGAATTTACAGTGGGGATCCACCCAGATACCTGGACCCGCAGATGGCTTAGCCTCTCAGCTGTGCTGATGTGAGTCTGAGCCAGCAGCTCCCTCCCCTCCCCAGCCCAGCGCTCCAGTGAGCACTGGAGGGGAAGAGTAGAGAGCCAGTGACTGACAGTCATAGCTCTTTACTCAGAATGGAGGGGAGAACTGAGCGATCAGCAGTGTTTGATTACTCAGTTCTCAATTTTTTTTTTTCGTAAACCCATACTTCGCTTTTAAAGTCTGAATGGAGGAGCATCTCCTCTCAGGGCTAACAGCTCAATATACCATAGCTATGCTGGCCCTGAGGGCAAATGTACCTCTATCGCTTGGTCTAGTCCTCTCTTGCCTTGATGTGTATGATATACAGTATATATTTCCACAATATTGTTCCAAAGCTATTGTAATTTAAAGCTGAACTCCAGGCCAACATCTCCAGACCAAGAAGAAGACAACACAGATACAATACTATAACTGCCAGTCGGCTGTAGCACTTAATTCTTCCACAGTTGGGTTCTCTGTTATGATTTACTAGCCTGAAATTTATCATAATGCAGTCCTACAATAATAACTCTTTTCTTCTAATAACTTCATCATGTAGACAAATGGCTGACATGGTGAGAAGCAGACAGAAAGCCCACTGTCCAAGATCTTTTCTTCATCAATAAAATCCATAATAATGAAAAAAAAAAAAAAAAATACTCTGATATTTGTAACCAATAAAGTAAAATAGGTTTACCAATACTAAGTCCTCATTTACACTGCTGCCGGTAAACAGACGTTTAGAGGCATTTGGGCGTCATTTCAGCTGCCCCTGAACTCATCTAATGTTATATTATCAGTACATTTACGCAGGGTCGTTTAAGGTCATTTCCAGGCAGTTGAGTTTAGAGGCTTTTTTTGGAACGCAAAAAAATGGGTTCAGATGCCAGTTCAGAGGCATTTGAAACGCCAAACAGCTTGTAAACGTGCCTAAACGCGGTAACTCGCATCTAGGAGCGTTTCGTTTACAGGCGCTTCCACTTAAGAACAACTTTTTTTTTTCAAAAATGCTCCTAGACGCAAACGCGGCAAAACGCCATTAAATGCGGCATGCAAAATGGACGTTTTAGGCTCCATTTACAAGGGACGCTGTTTCAACCACCCCTGAATGTTTTATCTTGACAGCTAGAAACCGGCGTCTAAAACACCCGTTTTAGCCACGCTCTCGTCTAGGAGCATTTTTGAAAAACTGTTTTTCTTTTTAAATGGAAATGCTTGTAAACGAAACGCTCCTAGACGCGAGTTACCATGTTTAGCGGCGTTTACAAGCTGTTTGGCGTTTCAAATGCCTCTGAACTGGGGTCTAAACCTATTTTTTTCTTTCCTAAAAAAGCCTCTAAACTCAACTGCCTGGAAACGACCTTAAACGACCCTGTATAAATGTACTGATAAGATAACATAGAGGAGAGTTCAGGGGCAGCTGGAAAAAACGCCCAAATGACTAAAAGTCAGTCTACCAGCAGCAGTGTAAATGAGGTTTTAGACGCCGGTTTCTAGCTGTCAAGATAAAACATTCAGGGAGGTTGAAACAGCTAGTGCTGTATGAAACTATGCACTATATCTCAGGTTGTTTTTATTGATTGATTTCAATTTGCACTTTGCACATTTATGTACCTTTACGGTTTGGTTTATATTTTTATGTTTTCATACAGCACTAGCATATCTCATATTTATTTATTTACAGCATATGCACTTTATATTATGCTAAGGGGCTCACAATGTCCCTACAGTAGAGCGCGGTGATTTATTTAATTCATTTCACACAGGTGCACCACCTTCACACACGCAGCTCCCGTTTTTTACTCCCTAGTGAACATATAATTTGGCCTTACTCACTAGGGAATATATTAGTTATTTTTAGTTATTTTATCATATTTTCTGTTGCGCTGGTTTCTTTTTTCATTAGGTTGAAACAGCGCTCCGTGTAAATGGAGCCTTAAAGTAAATGATAAATTAGTGTTTCTAAATAGCTGAATATAAGGCTATCCCCACTTCAGTCTATCATGAATGCTGTTTCTAGACTTACGCACCCTACTGATTCGTGGCTGCTGCCCCTCTCTGCCAATCCCGTCACCGGCTTCCACTATCCCAGCGTATAAAATTTAAAGTACTACCCACAACAGACAAAGCCATCCATAGTACAGCCACCAGTACATCACCAACTTCTTCACGAGATATTGCCCAAGTCATCCTCTTCCCTCCTCCAAACACATCTTGCTCTCTAGCTCCCTTGTCACCTCCTCCCATGCTCGTCTTAAAGAGTTTGTAATACTAAAAAAAAATGGATCCTGTTCCTTTAAAACATGTTATACAGCACAGTGCTTGCGCTGTGTAATTTGGCCCCCAGTATCACCTGTAATACCTGGCTGATCCTGCCTAGCTATACCCCCCATAAACTGACCACGGTTTATCATGGCTGCTGAGCACTGACACCGTGGTCAGTTTATGTGACATCAGTGGGGAATCCTTGGCCCCTCCTGCTGTAGCTGTCAGATGTCATACTGCGCCGAGCAGTGCTGTGAAATAAGGTAGTAATGGAAACTTTTTTTTTTTTATAAAGCACAGGCACTGCAGCTTAGAATCTTTTCTAATAAAGGGGATTGTATTCACTTTATACAGTGGCTTAACAACCACTTAAAGGAATTTTCTAGAACCTCTTCCATCCTCTGGAGCTCCCTACCGCAGTATGTCAGGTTAGCTCCTACCTTGTCCGCCTTTAGGCGATCCTTGAAAACTCCTTTATTAAGCCTACCCCACCTCCACCTAAAAAGTGTACTTCGGCCACCTCCATTAGTTTGTCCCCTACAGCCATTACCTTTTGAAGCACTTCCCCCTCTCTTCAGATTGTAAGCTCCATAACCAGGGCCCTCGTACTCCTTCTGTATTGAACTTTATTGTAATTGCACTGCCTTCCCCTGTTGGTGCTTTATAAATCCTACATAATAATAATAAAATCTCAAATAACAGTAACAATACTCCAGAACACAACAGCATTTCATTTCACGCTACTGAATTAATAAACTTGGCAAAATCACTAAAGAAAGTCAAGCACACATATTTTCACTGCCACTTGTAAATGACCTGCTACACATATAAGGGGGCCTGGACTAGCAGACAACAGATGCTATACAACTATACATGACAAATTGTACCCCTGAGACTTATAACCTGTATAATCAAGGGGAGTGGTTCTGTAATCTGGCACGGGAGAACATGTGTTTTCAGTGCAGACAAGGCAGGGTGGAGTAGAAAAGTACCCCAATCATTGGAGTCAGTGGATAGAATAGTACCCCATCATTGGAGTCAGTGGATAGAATAGTACCCCATCATTGGAGTCAGTGGATAGAATAGTGCTCCATCATTGGAGTCAGTGGATAGAATAGTACCCCATCATTGGAGTCAGTGGATAGAATAGTGCTCCATCATTGGAGTCAGTGGATAGAATAGTACCCCATCTATCTATATTTTTATTTATTTATTTATTTTTTTCAGTATAACCTACAACAATATTGTCTATATTATTTTACTTGTTTAAACCAAAATAAACAAATTTATCAAGAATAGTACCCCATCATTAGAGTCAGTAGATAGAAGAGTACCCCATCATTGGAGTAAGTGGATAGAATAGTACCCCATCATTGGAGTCAGTGGATAGAAGAGTACCCCATCATTGGAGTCAGTGGATAGAAGAGTACCCCATCATTGGAGTAAGTGGATAGAATAGTACCCCATCATTGGAGTCAGTGGATACAAGAGTACCCCATCATTGGAGTAAGTGAATAAAATAGTACCCCATCATTGGAGTCAGTGAATAAAATAGTACCCCATCATTGGAGTCAGTGGATAGAATAGTACCCCATCATCTTTGTCATTGGATAGAATCGTACCCCATCATTGGAATGAGTGGGAGGAATTGTGTCACAAGGGTCGGTAAAAGGCAAGCAAAGGGATGCATCTGACCCCCTAGCCACAGTTTGGGGACCACTGCTCTAAGCCTGGGTTCACACTTGTGCAGTTCAGGACACAGCAAGTGATTCAGATAGGAATCGCACCCCATTCCTATTTAAATTACATGGATTATTTGCAGTGTGATTTGAGCCCATTCAATTTGCATGGGCTGAATAATTTGCACCGCATGGTAGGGAAAAGGTGCAGGCATCTTTTTCTTTGCCGCACCGGAATTGGTTTGCATGGGTATTCACACCCAAGCGATCCGATTCTTGAAATAGCAACACTTTTCTCAGCCTGTTTTGGGGTGTCATCGATTCAACATTGACACCAGTAGCAGATCGCGTGAATGGAGTGCAATTCAATGAGGTGCAGGAAACGTTCAGGATTCGCTGCATTTCCCACACAAAATATACGTGAACCGGGGCTAAAGGTGGGGAGGCAGCAGGACAGTTGTTGAAGCCTGATGGTTAAATCTCCTAAAATGAATCTGGAAAGCAGCAAACTGCCAAGGTACTTTAAGGCCAGAAAGTGCTGCAGATAAAAAGTTTTATTGTTTTTCTGCATTATACGATACATTTCTGAAAATGCTGTGGAGTCTCCAAGGCGCTGCACATTATTGACTTTTACACCTTGCTTCGATTTTAATATTCAGCAACACCGACGCAAGTGCCGATGCATTGACGTAAACCCTATGGCAGATCCCGCTTATCCACTTCATTAAAAAGCATACGTCTTGAAAAATCAGACATTTAAAATAAACCATGGCTGTATGATTTACCATTCATGTAAGGAAAAATAAAGAGCACTTACAAACTGAGAATATTCCTTTTTAATTGTTTAGAGTACATAGTACCCATTAGGAGCAAAAAGGTTACAGCAAGCCAGTCAGGACGGAAGTCAATACATCTTTTACAGGCTGTCAGGAAAGCTACATTCTAGTAGTCTACACAAACCAGTGCTCAGCAGTAGATAATTACCCTACTGCTAATCCATGAGGTCATGCTGCGTTCTACGGCCTATAAAAAAATATTAAAAATTACAAAATGCAGAACGACACACTGCCATCTAGTGGTCCCAAAGTAGCAGAACATCCTCATCTTCCTCTGTTTAAATAAGCAACCAATCACAAAGGCGATAATTGTAAAAGTCATCATATACAAGTATGACAATGAATGGAACATCTAATTGACATCAAACTGCTTTTTATCCCTGGCATTTTTAAATGCTTAGCACTAAATACTCCATGTTTTGTTTTTTCTTTAAATAAATTCATTCTATTTAAAGATAACACTCCCTAGATCATTTTTATGTTTCATGTGTGTGCGGAAACACTATGGGGTTGATTTACTAAAACTGGAGAGTGCAAAGGCTGGTGTAGCTCTGCATGGTAGCCAATCAGCTTCTAACTTCAGCTTGTTCAAGTAACCACTTCAAAATCGGGCACCTTCACCCCCTTCCTACCCAGGCCAGTTTTCACCTTTCAGCGCAGTCACACTTTAAATGCGCGGTCATGTAACGTTGTACCCATATCCAATTTTTATCATTTTTTTCACACAAATAGAGCTTTCTTTTGGTGGTATTTAACCACTTCAGCTCCAGAAGATTTACCCCCTTCATGAACAGGCCATTTTTTTGCGATACGGCACTGCGTTACTTTAACTGACAATTGCGCTGTCATGCGATGCTGTACCTAAATAATATTGGTGTCCCTTTTTTCCCCCCACAAATAGAACTTTCTTTTGGTGGCATTTGACCACCTCCGCGGTTTTTATTTTTTGCGCTATAAACGAAGACCGTCAATTTTGAAAAAAACAAACATTTTTTACTTTCTACTATAAAACACATCCAATAAAAAATGTAAAAAAAAAAAAAATCTAATTTCTTCATCAGTTTAGGCCAATTTTTATTCTGCTACATATTTTTTGTAAAAAAAAAAAAAATTCCAATAAGTGAATATAGATTGGTTTGCGCAAAAATCATAGCTTCTACAAGCTATGGGATATTTTTATTTATTTACTTTTTTACTAGTAATGGCAGAGATCAGCGACTTATAGTGGAACTGCGATATGTGCTAAAAGTATACACAGTCACTGTACTAATGACACTGGCTGCGAGGGGTATCATCTGTGCCTAGGCTGTGCTTGCTCACTGTGTGGAAGGTATATTGACTAGAGGAAGGCAAAGATCCATGTTCCCGCTAAGCAATGTTTTCCTTTCTGACACACTGACAATCTGACTTGTTTTCATAGGCAGATGGTCATTCTGCCTGTGTCATCGGCGAGTGCCACCAAAACCAGCTGTTGGGCTCAGCAGGAGTGGGTCGCCGGCGGTGCGCCCGCCCCAGACCCGGAAGATTTAAATCACACACTAGGTATGCGATCTGCCACAGAGCGGCTGCCATGGTGCAGTTTATCTGCGGTGGAGTGTTGTGAAGCGTTTTAAAAACAAAACATTCCCCAGTACATTTTTTTTTGTTTCGTGTGTGTGCAAAACCTATGGGGTTGATTTACTAAAACTGGAGAGTGCAAAGGCTGGTGTAGCTGTGAATGGTAGCCAATCCGCTTCTAACCTCAGCTTGTTCAATTAACCACTTCAATACCGGGCACTTTCACCCCCTTCCTGCTCAGGCCAATTTTCAGCTTTCAGCACTATCGCACTTTTAATTACAATTGAGCAGTTATGCAACACTGTACCCAAACAAAAATGTTATCATTTTTTTTTGGAACAGATAGAGCTTTCTTTTGGTGCTGTATAATAACCCACTGGGTTTTTTATTTATTTATTTTTTTTTTTTTAAGAAAATATACCAAACATTTTTCTGTTATAAAATTTAGCAGATAAATATTTTTTCTCCTTCACTGATGAGGAGGAACTGATAGGTGGCACTGATGGGGCTGCACTGATATTTAGGGCACTGATGATCAGCGTAAATGTGCCCTGTCAGAATTGCTGGTCACCGTCTCTCCTTTCTTCTCGCTGTGACAGCGAGTGAGGAAAGGAATGCCAATAACCAGCAAGTTTGTTTACATGTGATCAGCTGTGATTGCACATAGCTGATCACACAGTAAAGGGACACTCTGAATGGCCCCTTATCGCAAACACAGAGCATGCCGAGTGCGCGCCCCAGGGGGCACACGGGGAGCGTGGTTCTGGAAGGACATCCATGAATGTCCTCCTAGAACTGGATGACCGCGCTGTAGCAGTCTTTTGGCTATAGTGCGGTTGGGAATTGGTTAAACTTTGACAAAACAAAATCTGGAAGCTGATTGGTTTCTATGCACAGTTGCACCAGATTTTGCACCCTCCAGTTTTACTAAATTAATCCCAATGAGTCTACAACTGTGAACTTTTACACAATATTCTAATTTTCTGAGATGATGAATGTTGGGTTTCCACTAGCTGTAAGCCATAATCATCAAAATTAAAAGAAACAAATGATTGAAATATATCACAACGCGTCTATATAAAATATGAGTTTCACTTTTTTGAACTGAATTACTGAAATAAATTAACTTTTTAATGATATTCTAATTTTTTTTAGATGTACTTTTATGGCCAGCCTTACTTTTCCTGGAGTACAGCTTTAAATTCTGCTATACTCTGGAGGTTTGCTACAAAAGTCTGGATTCTCATTTTAGTCATTGCTATACTCACTATGTTACTATAATTCAGGGGTCTCCAAACTTTCTAAACAAAGTGACAGTTTACTGTCCTTCAGACTTTGTGGAGGGTGGACTATGACCAGTGTGAGTGCAAAATGCCCTGGTGTCAATGGGCGTACAAATGCCCCACCATTGGCATTAGCGGGAGGAACATTGTCCTATTATTGGTGCCAGTAGAAGGAATAGTGCCCCATCATTGGTGTCAGTAGAAGGAATAGTGCCCCGTCATTGGTGTCAGTGCAAGGAATGGTGCCCCATCGTTGGTGTCAGAGGAAGGAATAGTGCCCCACATTGGTGTCAGTGCAAGGAATGATGCTCCATCACTGGTGCCACTGGGAAGAATAGTCCCATCATTGGTGTCAGTGGGAGGAATAGTGCCCCATTGTTGGTGTCGGTGGGAAGAATAGTGCCCCATTGTTGGTGTCAGTGGGAAGAACAGTGCCACATTGTTGGCGTCAGTGGGAAGAATAGTGCCCCATCACTGGTGTCATTGGGGGGAATAGTGCCCCATTGTTGGTGTCAGTGGGAAGATTAGTGCCCCATCATTGGTGTCAGTGGTAAGGCAAGTGCTTCATTGTTGGTGTCAGTTGGAAGAATATTGCCCCATTGTTGGTGTCAGTGGGAGGAATATTGCCCTATTGTTGGTGTCAGTGAGAGGAGTTTTGCCCCATTGGTGTTAGTGAGAGAAATAGTGCCCCAAGGGCCAGATAAAGCAAGCAAAGAGCCTCATCTGGTCCCCAGTCCACAGCTCTAATTGGTTAATATAACAGTGCACTGTTAAACTGCAATGACAGTGCATGATATTTACATATGCCTGCAAATGTACGTAGCTGAGAGATTTGTGTTTATCCTCGTGTTGGATTTTTTAATTCGGTATCTATTAGCAGCTATTAGCCCAATGGCTGAGTGACAGGGAGATGGTTCTCCTCTCTGTTATTCACACGGGCAGTGAACTGATCTCCTGCATGCATCCCTGTTGCTGATAATAAACAGACAAGCTGCTTGACATTTTTTCTCTGCACATAATTTGGATGCTAATAGATTTTTTTGTTTTCGGTTTTTAAAATTCCAGTACAGCCAACAGGGACAGGACCTGCAGGCAAAGCGTTTTCCTACAATAAACCCGGACTGAAACAGGGCCATAGAGGAGTTAACACTGGCTTAAGCACCATTTATTTGTCCATTATTACCCATAAGTCCTTTCTAATGTAAAAGCAATTTGAACGCTGTTATTTCAAGAAGCATCCTGACCTGTATGACTGTTCATTAAATTATTTACAGCACTTATGTTTCATGGTGGATGCTTTCAGAGGCTTAGCAAACCATTATTCCCTAGTTTGGGGAGGAGAGGAGAAGTGCTGCCATGGGATGAGATAGAACTGGAGAAGGCTGTCACATTTCTGGTAATACAAGCGTTAAACCGCGACAAGACGCTATTATGGCCCCACGACCAGGAGAACGTCTAACAGAGTCATGTCACACATTACATTTGTAGCCAGACGTTTATGTAGCTTAGAACACTTGCAGGAGATTTTATGAGCATCTGCATGTATTGCTTTTACAGCTCTTCACACTATGGGGGTCTATTTATTTTATGAAAGAAAAATGCATAGCCAGCGAATATGCATGTACATTCGCTCTTGGCAAATGGCTTCTTCTGAACTGTTCTTTTATTATAGGCAGTAGTGAAATACCACATTATGGCCACTCGATTGCACTAAGGAGCACAGGAAATACACATAGCTTTGTAACAAATACAATGTAATTATAGAGAACGCTAGAGGGAATGAGCAAATTAACAAATAAACCTAAACATTTTTTTTTTTTATTTAGGCTGGGTTCACACTTGTGCGACGCCAAACATTGCATGTGATTCGCACCACATTGCTGTGCACATCACATGCGATGTCTGTGCGATGCAAATTCAGCCATACACTTTGTATGGCTAAATTCGCATCGCATTCGGACCAAAATGGTGCAGGACCCATGCGATCTGATTCCAGCATCATTTCACAGTTTTCACTGCGGTCTGCAAACCAATCTGGGGGTGTCATTAACTTTGTATTGACATTTGCAGGGGCAGTGTGAACCACCGGTGATTCAGATGTGATACAGGAACCAGCACTGGAATCACGCTATTTCCCGCATTGCACAAGTGTGAACCCCGCCTTAAGCTGAAGTTTAGGCGTGGGAATGTATATATAGTAACATTGGTACAGCTTGGACTAATGTAAGCAGGGCATTTTTTCAACAGGAACACGGAGGAAAGCAGTCCCAGCACTGAATGTATGTAATGGCAAGGGGTGCTGGGGTGTGCTGCGGTGTCTATTCATACTCGCTGCTGAGGGATTTATTGTCACTGGAGGGGGATCGATTTTTGAAGGGGAGTCTATTGTTGCTGCTGGAGGATCTATTGTTGCTGAGGGTGGGTCTTCGGTTTCTGGGGTCGGTCAGTTGTTACTAGGAGGGATCTAGTGTTGAGGGAGAGGTCTATTGTTATTGGATGCAGGGGATCTATTTTACAGCTTTTCCTGTTATCGTTTACAAATTCCATGCATATTACTTAGTGCCCCAAATGTTACCTGGTTCTGTATTCCCTAAAAAGGGCGGTACTGGGAGGTGGGTAGGGGTTCGAACCAAAGTGCTCGAACGTGGGTAGGGGGGGTGGAGACAAGGGACGACTCAGAAAGGGGGAGTTCCTGCACCTATTTAGTGAGAAAAAAAGCCCTAAATGTAAGCATGTATGTGCAATACCTGTGAGATCCCCCTGGAAGCTGGAAATCACTGTAGTTGGCACCATTACTACAGGGAACATGACTGGTTTCCGGGCCCCATGCCGAGACGCTGCCCTGCTGCTTACTGAACATGGGAGGTTTCTCACCCAGCACAAACGTCATTCAGAAACCATTTTCTCAATGAGTTCAAAGTGTTCCCTGATTGGATGAAGTGGAGATCATGACATCACCATCACGTCTTTACACCTTGTCCAAACAATTAAGAAGATGCAAAGTTTTCCATGAAAGGCGCCCAGGCCAACCAAGTGAGAGACCTCTTACAATGCAGCAGGGCACCTGCCCGGAACAGGGCATGGCAGCTAGTGAAGATCACTGTAGTAGCAGTGACTACTATAGTGAATTCCAGCTTCTACGGCGATCCCACAGGAACAGCACATACAGACTTACATTACTCCAAACTGGATCAATATAACTATGCAATATTTTCCATACCCAAACTTCAGCTTTAAACCAATCTATCGTTCTCTAGAATTGATACCTTGTTATCGGATGTTACAAACATGTATTTTTTTCCTATGGTCCTAGGCTTCATCTAGTGGCCATGATTTTGCTACTGCCCATAATAAAATAACATTCGGTCAGATTAGAAGATAACCTATAGAACAAAGGTAAAAATAGTGTTGCGCTGAATTATAATAAAGTGATGTGCAATTCAATTCATATCGTGTACACAGCAAAAATAACTGACTAATGTACTTATGTGTACACGTTATGAATTGAATTGCACATGTCACTTTATCATAATTCAGCGCAACACTATTTTTATCTTCATTCTATTTGTCTATACATATCTATATACCAGTGGTGCAGGTTTTGGAGTTAATTTTTTTTAATTTTCACGAGCGCAGTATAATTTTTTGTTTTTGTAAGATAGCCTATACAACATTTGTTTTTTACCCAGTTTCCACAAGACTAAGGTACATGCAGATTAGCTGGAAGAATAACTATACATTTTTTTTTAAATAAATTATGTGTGGCTGCTTCCAGTGTTTCATATCTATTTCAATTAATCTGAAAAGCAACATTTTTGTCTGTGAAAAAAAACCTTGCAGACATTATTTATATTATTATCTAAGGCTGCAGTGATTACCTACCCCATCAAAATTCAGTTTAGTTTAGGCCAAGGGTCTCCAACCTTTTCTGCACAAGCGCCAGATTGTAAATGTTACAAATATCCGTGGGCCAAAAAAAAAAATCAGTTTTTATAAATGAACAAATCGAATGTAAATGAATGAATAGGTTTAACCTGGATTTTTTTTTGTCATACTGAAAATATGATTTAGAACAAAAAAAAAAAGCTTCATTAAGACAAAGCAAAAAAAAATAAGATAAACTTGAGCCCATCAGAGTCCCCCATTAAAGCAGAGTTCCACCCAAAAGTGGAACTTCCCCTTTAAGTGCTGGTGACTCCCTGACATGCCACATTTGGCGTGTCATTTTTTGGGGGGGGAGGAGCAGGTACCCTGTTTTCAGAGGTACCCAGCTCCCACTTCCACCCCTGGCATTGTGGCGCTGGAAGGAAGTTCACCTCTCCCCCCTCCCCCTCTGGGACATGTCACAGAAGATTGTTCGGCCATACAGAATGCGGAGCGCGGCTCATGCATGCGCAGTGCGTGTCGGGCTGTGAAGTCACACCCGGACACCCACAGTTGTAGTGCCACGCCGCGGAGAGGAGGGGGGCATCGGGTGACCGCATTGCTGGAGCGTGGGACAGGTGAGTGTCTGTTTATTAAAAGTCAGCAGCTACACTTTTTGTAGCTGCTGACTTTTAAATGGGTGGAACTCTACTTTAATGAAAGTCTCCATCAGAATCAAATACAATATAAGGGATTTGACAGCTCTATTGTTGGTGGTGAGTTCCTGGTATTGGTTAGAGATGCCTAGGATTAATGCCTCCTTATCATATGGGAAGATAGGGGTGCTTATAGGGTGCTGTTAATACTGGCACTATTTTTTGTACTATGTTTATTTCTATTAGAGAATTTGGTTCTGTGTCCCAGGGAATATCCTAGCCCTGTGATACATGGTGGTGCTTTGTGGAGGGGGAAAGACACTATATTGGACCCCCTTATTGGCTTTTGGGAGTGTTTTCCAGGCTTATATATGATACCACTTAAATGTGAATATACAGATGCATCTCATAAAATTAGAAAATCATCAAAAAGTTAATATATTTCAGTAATTCAATTAAAAAAGTGAAACTCATATATTTTATATAGATGCGTTACACACAGAGTGATATATTTCAAGCATTTCTTTCTTTTAATTTTGATTATTATGGCTTACAGCTAGTTAAACCCCAAAACTCATCATCTCAGAAAATTTAAATATTACATAAGACCAATAGAAAAAAAAAGGATTTTTTAATACAGAAATGTTGGGTTACTGAAATGTCCATGTACAGTATAGTATGCACTCAATACTTGGTTGGGGCTCCTTCTGCATGAATTACTGCATCAGTGCGGCGTGGCATTGAGGCGATCAGCCTGTGGCACTGCTGAGGTGTTATGGAAGCCCAGGTTGCTTTGATAGTGGCCTTCAGCTTGTCTGCATTGTAGGGTCTGGTGTCTCTTATCTTCCTCTTCACAATACCTCACAGATTCTCTATGAAGTTTAGGTCAGTGTGCTGGCCAATCAAGCAGTGATACCATGATCATTAAACCAGGTATTGGTACTTTTGGTAGTGCGGGCAGGTGCCAAGTCCTGCTGGAGAATGAAATCTGCATCTCTATAAAGTTGGTCAGCAGAGGGAAGCATGAAGTGCTCTAGAATTCCCTGGTAGAGGGCTGTGCTGACTTTGGACTTGATAAAACACAGTGGACCAACACCAGCAGATGACATGGCTCCCCAAATCATTACGGACTGTGGAAAATTTTGCATTTCATTTGGAAATTAAGGTCCCAGAGGAGATGGGAGAGGCACAGAATTAAAGCTGCATTAGGTCCAGTGTGAAGTGTCCACAGTCGGTGATGATTTAGGGAGCAATGTCATCTGCTGGTGTTGGTCCACTGTGTAAATCAAAAGTCAGCATAGCCCTCTACCAGGAAATTCTAGAGCACTTCATGTTTCCCTCTGCTTATCAGCTTTATGGAGATGCGGATTTCATTTTCCAGTAGGACCTGGCACCTGCCTACACTGCCAAAAGTACCAATACCTGGTTTAATGATCATGGTATCACTGTGCTTGATTGACCAGCAAACTCGCCTGACCTAAACTCCATAGAGAATCTGTGGGGTATTGTTAAGAGGAAGATGAGAGACACCAGACCCAACAATGCAGATGAGCTAAAGGCCGCTATCAAAGAAACCTGGGGTTCTATAACACCTCAGCAGTGCCACAGTCTGATCGCCTCCATGCCACCCCGCATTCATGCAGTAATTCATACAAAAGGAGCCCTGGCCAAGTATCGAGTGCATACTATACTGTACATGGACATACTTTTCAGTAAGCCAACATTTCTGTATTAAAAATCTTTATTTTTTTATTGGTCCTATGTAATATTCTAATTTTCTGAGATACCAAATTTTGGGTTTTCACTAGCTATAAGCCATAATCATCAAAATTAAAAGACAGAAATGCTTGAAATTGATCACTCTGTGTGTAATGAACCTATATAAAATATATGAATTTCATTTTTTGATTTGAATTACTGATAAAAAAAAATTGATGATATTCTAATTTTAAGAGATGCACTTGCAAAATGCTATTCCTATCATGCCTGTCCCACATTGGTTTATCTAGCATTGAGTATAAGGTACGTTCTTTTTCATTTCTAGTGCGACTATATGAGGGTGACCGCTGTAGGTTACCAATAAATGTATGTCTAAACTTTGAAGATCTTACTCTAAACTTTGCCTTTTTTCCCTGTCCAGTGATGACCATATGATAAATAAGCCAAGTATACTTTTATTTTTTGTATATTTAGAGCCATCACTTGGGCCACCTCTGCCTGCACATACGTCTCTTGGGGGGCTGTCTGTTCTCTGTACCCCTATGCCCGTCCGGGGAATCTGATGGGTGGAATTTTGGCTGCTTATGATAACTGGTAGGAGCATGCATTGATTGGTGGACATATGCAGTATCTCACAAAAGTGAGTACAACCCTCACATTTTTGTAAATATTTTATCATATCTTTTCATGTGACAACACTGAATAAATGACACTTTGCTACAATGTAAAGTAGTGAGTGTAGAGCTTGTATAACAGTGTAAATTTGCTGTCCCCGCAAATTAACTTAATAATGTCTAAACCACTGGCAACAAAAGTGAGTACACCCCTAAGTAAAAGTGTCCAAATTGGGCCCAAAGTGTCAATATTTTGTGTGGCCACCATTACTTTGCAGCACTGCCTTAACCCTCTTGGGCATGGAGTTCACCAGAGCTTCACAGGCTGCCACTGGAGTCCTCTTCAACTCCTCCATGATGACATCACAGAGCTGGTAGATGTTAGAGACCTTGCACTCCTCCTCCTTTCATTTGAGGATGCCCCACAGATGCTCAATAGGGTTTAGGTCTGGAGAAATGCTTGGCCAGTCCATCACCTTTACCCTCAGCTTCTTTAGCAAGGCAGTGGTTGTCTTGGAGGTGTGTTTGGGGTTGTTATCATGTTGGAATACTGCCCTGGGGTCCAGTGTCCGAAGGGAGGGGATGATGCTCTGCTTCAGTATGTCATAATACATGTTGGCATTCATTGTTCCCTCAATGAACTATAGCTCCCCAGTGCGGGTAGCAGTCATGCAGCCCCAAACCATGACACTCCCACCACCATGCTTGACTGTAGGCAAGACACACTTGTCTTTGTGCTCCTCACCTGGTTGCCGCCACTCACTCTGGACACCATCTGAACCCAATAAGTTTATCTTGGTCTCAGAACACAGGACATGGTTCCAGTAATCCATGTCCTTAATCAGTCTTCAGTAAACTGCTTGCGGGCCTTCTTGTGCATTATCTTTAGAAGAGGCTTTCTTTTGGGAAGACAGCCATGCAGACCAATTTGATGCAGTGTGCGGTGTATGGTCTGAGCACTGACAGGCTGACCCCCTCACCCCTTCAACCTCTGCAGCAATGCTGGCAGCAGTCATATGTCTATTTCCCAAAGACAAACTCTGGATATGATGCTGAGCATGTGCACTCAACTTCTTTGTTCGACCATCGTGAGGCCTGTTCTGAGTGGAACCTGTCCTGTTAAACCACTGTATGGTCTTGGCCACCGTGCTGCAGCTCAGTTTCAGGGTCTTGGCTATCTTCTTATAGCCTAGGCCATCTTTATTTAGAGATGCAATTCTTTTTTTTCAGATCCCCAGAGAGTTCTTTGCCATGAAGTGCCATGTTGAACTTCCAGTGACCAGTAGGAGATGGTGAGAGCGATAACAACAACATTTAACACACCTGCTCCCCATTCACACCTGAAAACTTGTAACACTAATGAGTCACGTGACACCGGGCAGGAAAAATGACTAATTGGGCCCAATTTGAACATTTTCACTTAGGGATGTACTTACTTTTGTTGCCAGCGGTTTAGACATTAATGGCTGTGTGTTGAGTTATTTTGAGGGGACAGCAAATTTACACTGTTATACAAGCTGTACACTCACTACTTTACATTGTAGCAATGTGTCATTTCTTCAGTGTTGTCACATGAAAAGATAGAATAAAATATTTACAAAAATGTGAGGGGTGTACTCACTTTTTTGACATACTGTACATGCATTATTTGTAATATGTGATCTTGTGCTATATGTTATCACTAATATTCATGTTATTTTAGGCAATCTCATTCCTTTCTATCTGGGTCCTGAGGAAGCCAAGTGGTTGGTGAAACGTTGACCATATAGACATTTAATGTACAGCGTATTCTGTGATTGTATCTAATGGAATATGTATTATTGATTGCAATGATCACATGTAATTTTTATATTAATCATAGATGTCATAATACCCCCTAGAGGGTTGGGGTTGATACGCCTATTTTTATGTATTATACTCCTTACTTTGGAGATTGCAATTCAAATTTTGGAAGTATGTTATTTCAGATGAACCCAGGTATCTGGTATTTTGTTCTCTATGGACCACAAACTACAGCTGAAAATATGGCTTTCAATAAATCTTCACTTCAACAATTTATGGTATGTTGTTAAAAAATTCAATGAACGTATATCAATGATCAAAATGGAAAACCGTATATTCATTTCCACATTGAATTTCAATTGCTTCCAGCTACTCCTGATAAATCTGAACAATCTTGAAAATCAACCATGCAATCCAGTTGCAAGGCATTTCCAAAATTGCTGCACTACTGCGACGCGGTGCAATTTGACCCCACACAATATCAATAGGTTCAAATCGCACCATACTGAACCACATGTGAATTGGACAGGAATGCAGTGCGATTCCTGTGCAATTTATAGTGTGAACCAGGGCTTACTTCCTTGGGTCTATTCAAACCAATAGCTATGCTACAATTCAGCCAATATGGTGGTGTGCAGTAAAATGACAGTGGTCCCGAAGCAACATGACATTTAATTAAAATGATATTAAATCAACGTTTTTTTAAAGGACTTTCATGACATACTGCGTATGCAGCTTCTTTATCTTTTAATTCTTGCCTACGTTCCAGTTTAAGCGGATACCATGATTAGTGCCTCAGGTTTCCTGTTTTAGGGTGGTTCATTTCTCTTGCAGTGTCCTATGGGGCAATCTTTGCATACAGGTACTAGCACGGTGTGCACCAATAGAAACACACAGCCCCATAGCCTAGGATGGAAAGGCACTCCCTTGCTTCTCCCTCCCCCTCCCTTCTCCAAACTAAAAGATTGAGGCCTGGTTCAAACTTGTGCGTTTTCTGATGCAACTTGAGTTGCACAGAATTGCATGATAATGGAAATCACATTGTTTTGGTACCCGTTAAAATCAATGCAGCACAGCATGGCACAATCTGCCCCATAGACTTCAATGGAATCACAGTAGCGTGAACCTAGTCTGACAGGAGATTTCACTGTCCATGGTAGACTTTCCCATAAAGACTGGAAGTTCAGGGAAGCAGCACTAAGACAGCAAGGGCCAGAAGCATTAAACGTTGTAAACTGCAAGTGCTGGGTTAAGAATTTCACAAAAAAAAATAAGCAAAACGTTGGGCCCGACGTCAGGGAAAAGTCGGCGTCAAAAATGCAAATTTGTCAGCGTTTTGCATCAGCGTTAATGAGCGTTCGTAAGCGTCAATAGGCGTTTTGTTTGAAAAAACATTCCTCTGCTATTTATTAACCTGAAAACACAGGCGTCAAAAATGCCGGTTAACGTTGGTATGGCGTCAGTGATCGCTTTGCCGGCTTGACGCCAAAAACGCCAAAACGTTACAGTCTCGGAATGTGCTGGCCGTGGGTGCTACTTTCAGCTCACTAATGCCAACGCCATCCACAGCTCAAAAATGTCTGCGTTTTTAGGGGGCCATTGAATAACATGGAGAGCTGTAAAAAACGCTAAAAAAATGCGGTCTTAAGAAACGCCTGTGTGTATGAGGCCTAGTTGTGAAGTTTCCTCGTCTCTACTCTTCCTCACCCCCCCCCAACACCCCCCCCCCCCCCCCGTACAGCACACTTTTTTTTTTACTTTTAGCTTGTTTACTTTTTTCTTCTTAAAAAGGTTCTGTCTCATTCCAATACCCGTCATTTGCCTAGGCGAATTATGGGCAGTTTGCCTGCTATGCAAGTCACATAGGAGGGCAGGCGTAGCAGTGCAGCATCTCGAGGCCCGTTGGCTAAACCCGGAACAGCTGATGGGTATCAGGATAATGTCAAACAGCAAGATGGCGGCGCTGGACCAAGCAAAGGGGAAGAATTCTGCAAAACACCACTGGATCACTGGCAGGGTGAGCATCTGAAACAGTCAGTAACCACCACAAGGTATGCGGGGGTTTAAAAAAAAACAAAAA
>BLSH010179556.1:1003030-1014339 GCA_018402905.1 Glandirana rugosa
TTACATAAAATCAAATTTCACCACGAGGTCCGGTTGGGGGGGGGGGGGCAAAAACAAAAAAAAATTTGGGGGCGTATGGAACACCACCAATGACTGACAAAGTCTACGAGTGGGACGGTCACCGAATTATGGGCAGTTTGCCTGCTATGCAAGTCACATAGGAGGGCAGGCGTAGCAGTGCAGCATCTCGAGGCCCGTTGGCTAAACCCGGAACAGCTGATGGGTATCAGGATAATGTCAAACAGCAAGATGGCGGCGCTGGACCAAGCAAAGGGGAAGAATTCTGCAAAACACCACTGGATCACTGGCAGGGTGAGCATCTGAAACAGTCAGTAACCACCACAAGGTATGCGGGGGTTTAAAAAAAAACAAAAACGGGGGGGGGGGGGTTGGCCTGGAGCACCACTTTAAACTAAAATACATTCAGGGTTTAATACTACAAGGGGCGTTGAAGTCAAAACTGGGACTTTTAATTATGCAGGTATAAAAATGGATGTTAACGTGGCGGGACTACAAGCAGTAATAAGTAAAGTATGTCCTATCACTGATAGGTGGCACACACGTCGCGGGCCAGTCCAGAGACCGTCAATCAAGATGGCAGACAACAGTGTTAGTGCATGGAGCAGCGCATAGTGATGAAGGTTTTTGTGAGGTGTAAAACCCACAGATATCTACAAAGGACTTCAAGAACAGTGCAGTGATGAGATACCCAGGAGCAGTAAGACATTTGAATGGTGCAAACATTTCAAAGATGGCCGTACGTCCGTCAGTGACGATCCCGGTCGCGGTGGTTCCCAGCCCACAGCAATCATTCCTCAATTAAATCAACCAAAACGAGCAACACAGCTTTGGAAGCATGCACAGTCACCACCACCAAAAAAATGTTGAACAATTGCGTCTGCAGATAAAAGTGATGGCAAATGTTTTCTGGGACAAACATGGCGTTATTAATGTAGCGCCACTATCAACAGTGAATATTACTGTCTTGTTCTGAGTGATGTGCATACGCGTCTGCGGAAATACCAGCCTGGTTTGATCACTGAGGGCGTCCTGTTTCTCCAGGACAATGCACAAGCTCATACTGCTCGCCACACTGCATACACATTACAGCAGCTCAGCTGGGAGGTATTGCCACATACCCCTTACAGCCCACACGTCGCTCCGAGGGGTTTCCACCTGTTGGACCCCCTAAAGGAGTTCCTCCACTCAGTTGTGTGACAATAGCGATTGTGTGACAATAGTGAATTAATATTCTTCCTAATTCTCCTACTGGGCAATCAGGATGCGGGTCCCGATTGGCCGGGAGTCCTAAGACCCGATTGGGCACGATTCCTAACTCCCGATTGGCCAGGAGACGTGGGGGGGAGTCATGACCAGGATGGGGTAAGTGCAAGGCTAGCAGGGGGCCTGGCGGGCGATGGGCAAGCGATCAAGCGACCGGGGGGGTGGGTGTTGTGTAGGTTCGCCGGCTGGCTAGGGGGCCGCAGGCTGCCCCCCTCCCCCCCAAGAAAATTGAGCACCAGCCACCACTGAAAGTAAGCTGTCCTAGGATGGTTCAGGCATACTGACAAATCTTTCTATGCAGAAGCTTTATAGGCATTTGTTAAACACTGGGATGATAGAAAGAAAATAGGATTGGCTGCACTCCCGTTGAAAAAAATATAACAAAGTTCCTTTATTCAATAGTATAAAAGCACAAAGCAGGCACGGGCAGAGGAAGGACAAGTAGGTAGGCGCGTTTCACACTCTGAGAGCTTTATCAATACCAAGATGTTCCTTCTTTCTACCTGACAGTGAAAGGGCTTGCACCACGTATCATCATTTGGTTCCTGGATCTAGTAGCTGATACGGCTCACCTGGGAGCAGTGGTACGTTCAACAATTAAACACTTGGATATTTGAATAAATGTAGCAGGGGTGTATATAAAAAAATAAATGCAGTTTCCTCTCATTGAAATTTGTTCCTTTATTACATAAACTCAAAAGTCCTAGTTTGACTTGAACATCCCTCATAGTACTTTAGGTTCTTTTATTTGCTGCGTGGTTTGATTCAGTTGACTGCACTGCACCACTCTGAAAAAAGTACTGCATGCCGTGGTGTGCACTGACCTAATAGGCAGGGTTGCCAACCGCCAGTAAATTTACTGACAGTTTGTAAAAATCAGTGATTTTTGCAACTGTCTATAAATATGAAGGTCTGATAAAAAGTCAGCACAGCATGACAAATTAAGAGTAAACCAAGCTTACTTGCTATAGGTATTGCCAGTGTTTCCATGTTGTGTTTAAATATCAATTGTCTTAGTTTTTAATAGGAGTTCTATTATTTTTCAAGTTGTCAGTAAAAAATGTTCTCCGGCAGTAAATTTTTTGCATTTTGCCAGTAAAAAAAACACTGCGGGAGGTTGGCAACATTGCTGATAGGAGAGGAGGCCTTTTGCCTGGTGTGAATAGACCATGACTGCAAGGACACATATTTACTATAACTTGTGACCTATCACACATTCCACAGAGCCTGCCTTCTGAACTACAGAGCTGCTGAGAGGAGGAGTTTTAGGAGGCGTAGTCAGTACTGGAATCACTGCTTACAGGCAGCAAGGTACCATGGGATATGTAGTCCTTAGACATTGAAAGTAAACAGCAGGAGTAGCTGCAAAGCATGCAAGGAATCCAAGAAGTTGTGGAAAGAGTTGGTCAGTAGACAGCTTAAAGTAAGGTTTTTCAAGTTAACCACTTCAATACCGAGCCTGTTTTTTGGGTTTGGTGTTTACAAGTTAAAAACAGTTTTTTTTGCTATAAAATTAATTAGAACCCCGGATTATATATATATTTTTCTAACACCCTAGAGAATAAAATGGCGGTCATTTCAAAACTTTATGTCAAACCGTATTTGCACAGTGGTCTTCCAAGCTTTTTTTTTTTTTTTTAAATAAATTCATTTTTTTTAGTTAAAAAATAAGAAAACAGTAAAGTTAGGCCAATTTTTTTCCATATTATGAAAGATAATGTTACGCCGAGTAAAATGATATCCAACATGTCATGCTTCAAAATTGTGTCCGTTCGTGGAATGGCGACAAACTTTGGCACTTAAAAATCTCCATTGGCGACATTTAAAAAAATACTACAGGTTAGCAGTTTTGAGTTACAGAGGAGGTCTAGTGCTAGAATTATTGCTCTCTCTCCAACGATCGCGGCGATACCTTACATGTGTGGTTTGAACACAGTTTTTATATGTGGGCGGGACTTACATATGTTTTCGCTTCTGCGCACAGCTCGCAGGGATGGGGCGCTTTAATTTTTTTTTTTTAATTATTTATTTTACTTTTTATTTTTACACTGTTCTTTTTTTTTTTTTTTTTTTTTTTTAAATGATCACTTTTATTCCTATTACAAGAAATATAAACATTCCTTGTCATAAAAAAAGCATGCCAGGACCTCTTAAATATCAGATCTGGGGTCAAAAAGACTTCAGATCTCATATTTACAGTAAAATGCAAAAAAAAAAAAAATTATTTGAAAATGTGATTGTACACAGTGGGAGCCAATCAGCAGGTCCGGCAAACCAGATGTCCGTCAGGACCTGTGGATCGTTTCCGACAGAGGCAGAAGTGTGGCCTGCCTATGTAAACAAGGAAGATCGCCGTTCTGTGACAAGGAAGACAGAGATCCTGTGTTTCTGCTAAGCAGGAACACGGATCTCTGTCTTCCCACAGTCAAAGCATCCCCCACACAGTTAGAAAACACTCCCTAGGGACACATTTAAACCTCTGATCACCCCTGATAATAACCCCTTCCCTGCCAGTGTCATTAGTACAGTGACAGTGATTTTTTTAGCACTGATCACTGTATTGGTGTCACTGGAGCCCAAAAATAGTCACTTAGTGTCGGATTTGTTTGCTGTAAACTCGCAGTCCCGCTAAAAAAGAAAAAAACGCTGATCGCCACATATTGACCTACATTTATGAAGAAATTTGATTTTTTACATTTTTTATTGGATATGTTTTATAGCAGAAAGTAGAAAACATAGTTTTTTCTTTCAAAATTGTTGGTACCCTTGGAGGGACAGGCCATGAGAGGGAATGATTCCATCTGTGTACTCAAAGCCATTTACAAGTCTCCCGTAGTGAGTGCAACTTGTATTGTTTAATTGAATCCTATTAAAACGTTATTACACTAGGTGGCCGTGCGCTTTCCTTTCTTTTATATTTGTGGGAAAAAAGGACATCAATTTTATCTGTGTACAGCATTGCACAACCCACAAATTGTTAGTTAAAGTAACGCAGTGCCTTATCACAAAAAATGACCTGGTCATGAAGGGGGGTAAACCTACCAGAGCTGAAGTGGTAACTTGCACTGACAAGGGGCAGGATTGCTTTCTAATTATGGATAGATTTCAGTTGGTGTCTTGGCTTTCCATGCCCTTTTGCACCTCCCTTTCTTCATGTGTTCAATACTTTTTCTCTGTGCCATTCCATTTTATTACACATAATGTCATTTCTAAACTTGTATGTCTTTGTTTCTTTGTAGGTTGTGTGGGTTGTTACCGACATGTGGTCTCCTTTACATACACGTTCCATTACACCATAAATGATAAAACCCTATCAAAAAGAGTAACACATTCTGCCCATTTTAATAACTTCCTTTTTAATTAAACCTTAAAAAAATAAAACATTATCATTGACAGTGATTTTTCTTTGATCCAATTTAAATATTGAACTTATCAGAAAAAAAATGTGGCAGGTTGCTGGTTCTAGGTTTTGTGGATGCGCTCTGTTATCTATCTCAATCATTAGGTACATAAATCATCTGTTATAGCCGATGTTTCTGGGAGAAGGCAATCTTCATATTTTAGAATGCTTTACTGATTCATAAAATGAAATTATCCCATAAATAATACCATTCACAATATTTGTAGAATTGCTTCACAGTTCACATGAAAAAGCAATATAGATTTATTTCCCAAAACACTGCGTCCCCACAATAAGCACTATGTGTGCAGCCAAACAGCAAATAAAGCCCAATTTAACTTGTAGTTTAAATTAATTAATGAATCCAGTCCAGGGGCGTCAAAATAAAATATGTGCAAAGCCGGACATTGTTTTCTTTACAAATCATCCACAGCCTGAGTATGCCTGACCTCTTCCAGCTTGCTGCAGAGTGGGCGCTTTGTTCTTTGTGAGGAAGCAGTGATCTCTTTGCAGAGATCCGACACCCCCACGCTGAGTCATAAGCAGTGGTCTAAACAGCAAGAAAGGTGAACTGTACTGACTGCACAGCTATAGGTCTGATTCAGTGGGGGCGTGTCAGACCTCTGCAGAGAGACCACTGCTTTCATACAGAGAACAAAGGTCCCACTATTCAGCATACTGACAGGTGTAGGCTTTTCTACTCGGGCTGTGACTGCTTTAGAATGAATATACTGTAAGAATTTGCCAGCCCAGGAATGTAATGCATTTAACTAATTTAAACTGAAGGCTTTTTGGGACTCTAAGACGTTGTCCCTGGTGCTCCTAGGGCAGGCTGCGTGTTCTAAGACCATGGAGGTCAGAGCTTACATCAGACTGATTTCTAGGGGATACCAACTCTTATACATTTCAATTGTATGTGGTCTCTATGGAGGAATGAATGGGACCTTGCCTTACATGTGCACAAGAAATAATGTAGCGGCCATTCCCAGCAGAGGCTGTGTTGCTCCCCTGCCATGGACTGTACAGCGCAAATCTTGCAGAAGTATGGACAGGCTAATATAAACTGTGGGAGAGAGGCGTAACTTAAAGCATTTGTTACCCCAGCACTTCATATTCCTGATATGTGCCTGCAGTACCATGTACTTGTATGAGAAAGTCCCCTGTTCTCTTTGTATGGTTTCCTTTATGTCTCTGGTGTTCCTGCCAGTCCCTCTGCTTTCCTATAAAAAAAACTGACCACACTAAGCAGGAGAGCACACCATGGTCAGTTATCTAGCTATGCTGGGAACTCCGTGTACTCTCTTCCAATGATCAGACTTGTCCTGGCACATCCCTGTTGCACAGCCAATCATTAGGAAGCTCAGTGTACTACTGCTTTTCCTTCCCCAGCTCTTATGCAGCTGAGAACAGAGGGAATTGGATCACTTATAAAAAAGTGAAAAAAGATATTTATATATATATTTTTTTTATATCTGTACAAAAATGTTTTGCCTTTCATTTCTATTTTAAATGGAATGGGTTGTTTTACAAGGTGATCATTTACAATCACTTTAAGGATAACTGTACAAAGCTATATTTTATCCTTCAAAGCTGAACTCCGGGATACGTAATTAATATATTTCTCTTTGTGATTAATAAAGTATTCTGATATACAGTGCATCCTGACAGTATACACAGCGCTTCACTTTTTCCACATTTTGTTATGTTACAGCCTTATTCCAAAATGGATTAAATTCATTATTTTCCTCCAAATTCTACAAACAATACCCCATAATGACGTGAAAGAAGTTTGTTTAAAATCTTTGCCCATTTATTAAAAAAAAAAAAAAATAAACAAAATCCCATGTACATAAGTAGTCACAGCCTTTGCCATGCCACTCAAAATTGAGATCAGGTGCATCCTCTTGCCATTGATCATCCTCGAGATGTTTGTACAACGTGATTGGAGTCCACCTATGGTAAAGTCATATGAGTGGACATGATTTGGAAAGGCACTCACCTGTCCTATAAGGTCCTACAGTTAACCGTGCATGTCAGAGCACAAACAAAGTCCAAGGAATTTTCTGTAAACCTCTGAGACAGGATTGTATCTAGGCACAGATCTGGGGAAGGGTACTTTCTGCAGCATTGAAAGTCTCAAGGAGCACAGTGGCCTCCATCATCCGTAAATGGAAGACGTTTGAAAACAACAGAACTCTTCCTAGAGCGGGCCGCCCAGCCAAACTGAGCGATAAGGGGAGGAGGGCCTTAGTCAGGGAGGTGACCAAGAACAAGAAGGTCCCTTTAACAGAGCTCCAGGGTTTCTCTGTGGAGACGGAAGCCACTCCTCAGTAAAAGGCACATGACAGCAGGCCTGGAGTTTGCCAATAGGCAACTGAAGCACTATCAGACCATGAGAAACAAAATTCTCTAGCCTGATGAAACAAAGATTGAACTCTTTGGTCTGAATGGCAAGCGTCATGTCTGGAGGAAAACTGGCACCGCTCATCACCTGACCAATACCATCCCTACAGTGAAGCATGGTGGTGGCAGCATCATGCTGTGGGGATGTTTTTCAGTGGCAGGAACTGGAAGACTAGTCAGGATCGAGGGAAGGTTGAATGCAGCAATGTACAGAGACATCCTTGATGAAAACCTGCTCCAGAGTGCTCCGGACCTCAGACTGAGGCGAAGATTCATCTTCCAACAGGACAATGACCCTAAGCACACAGCCAAGATAACAAAGGGCAACAACGGGACAACTCTGTGAATGTCTGAGTGGCTCAGTCAGAGCCCAGACTTGATCCCGATTAAGCATCTCTGGTAAGATCTGAAAATGGCTGTGCACTGACGCTCCCCATTCAACCTGATGGCGCTTAAGAGGTCCTGCAAAGAAGAATGGGAGAAACTGACCAAAAATAGGTGTGCCAAGCTTGTAGCATCATACTCATAAAGACTTGAGGCTGTAATTGGTGCCAAAGGTGCTTCAACAAAGTATTGTGCAAAGGGTGTGACTACTTATGTACATGTGATTTTTTTAGTTATTTTATTTTTAATACATTTGCAAAGATTTCAAATTGTCATTATGGGATATTGTTTGTAGAATTTTGAGGAAAATAATGAATTGAATCCATTTTGGAATAAAGCTGTAACATAACAAAATGTGCAAAAAGTGAAGCGCTGTGAATACTTTACGGATGCACTGTATATATACACAATATATACATACATACAGTGAATATAAAAAGTCTACACACCCCTGTTAAAATATCAGGTTCCTGTGATGTAAACAAATGAGACAAAGATAAATAATTTCAGAACTTTTTCCACCTTTAATGTGACCTATAAACTGTATAACTCAGTTGAACAACAAACTGAAATCTTTTAGTTGGAGGGAAGTAAAACTAAAAAAACTAAAATAATTTGGTTGCATAAGTGTGCCCACCCTTAAACACTTTGATGAAGCCCCTTTTTCTTTGCCAAAATACCCCGAATCTGTCATATTGCGAGGGCATCTCCCGTGCACAGCCCTCTTCAGATCACCCCACAGATTTTCAGTCTAATTCAGGTCTGGGCTCTGGCTGGTCCATTCCAAAACTTTAATCTTCTTCTGGTGAAGCCACTCCGGTGTTGATTTGGTTGTATACTTTGGGTCGTTGTCATGCTGAAAGATGAAGTTCCTCTTCATGTTCAGCTTTCTAGCAGAAGCCTGAAGGTTTTGTGCCAATATTGACTGGCTAAGGCCCCTGTTCCAGCTGAAGAAAAACAGCCCCAAAGCATGATGCTGCCACCACCATGCTTCACGGTGGGTATGGTGTTCTTTTGGTGATGTGCAGTGTTGTTTTTGCACCAAACATATCTTTTGGAATTATTGCCAAAAAGTTCAACCTTGGTTTCATCAGACCATAACACATTTTCCCACGTGCTTTTGGGAGACTTCAGATGTGTTTTTGCAAAATTTAGCTGGGTTTGGATGTTTTTCTTGGTAAGAAAAGGCTTCCGCCTTGCCACTCTATCCCATAGCCCAGACATATGAAGAATGCGGGAGATTGTTGTCCCATGTACCACACAGCCAGTACTTGCCAGATATTCCTGCAGCTCCTTTAATGTTGCTGTAGGCCTCTTGGCAGCCGACCGGACCAGTTTTCTTCTCGTCTTTTCATCAATTTTGGAGGGACGTCGAGTTCTTGGTAATGTCACTGTTGTGCCATATTTTCTCCACTTGATGATGACTGTCTTCACTGTGTTCCATGGTATATCTAATGCCTTGGAAATTCTTTTGTACCCTTCTCCTGACTGATACCTTTTAACAATGAGATCCCTCTGATGCTTTGGAAACTCTCTGCGGACCATGGCTTTTGTTGTAGGATGCAACTAAGAAAATGTCAGGAAAGACCTACTAGAACAGCTGAACTTTATTTAACATGAGTTTGAATGGGATTGCTTAATTTTGAACACAGCTACCTCCCCAGTTATAATTTTAGTTTTTTTAATTTTACTTCGCCCCCCTAAAAGATTTCAGATTGTTTTTCAACTGAGTTGTAAAATTTATAGGTCACAATAAAGGTGGAAAAATTCTGAAATGATTTATCTTTGTCTCCTTTTCTTGCATCACAGAAACCTGACATTTTAACAGGGGTGTGCAGACGTTTTATATACACTGTATATATTATATATATATATATATATACATATATATATATATATATACACACACACACACACAGTATCTCACAAAAGTGAGTACACCCCTCACATTTTTGTAAATATTTTATTCTATCTTTTCATGTGACAACACTGAAGAAATGACACTTTGCTACAATGTAAAGTAGTGCGTGTACAGCTTGTATAACAGTGTAAATTTGCTGTCCCCTAAAAATAACGCAACAGACAGCCATTAATGTATAAACCACTGGCAACAAAAGGGAGTACATCCCTTATTAAAAATGTCCAAATTGGGTCCAATTAGCCATTTTCCCTCCCCGGTATCACGTGACTCGTTAGTGTTACAAGGCCTCAGGTGTGAATGGGGAGCAGGTGTGTTAAATTTGGTGTTATTGCTGGTCACTGGAAGTTCAACATGGCACCTCATGGCAAAGAACTCTCTGAGGATATGAAAAAAAGAATTGCTGCTCTACATAAATATGGCGAACCTTGGCACCCCAGATGTTTTGGAACTACATTTCCCATGATGTTCAACTACACTGCAGAGTACATGCACATCATGTGCAATGTAGTTCCAAAACATCTGGGGTGCGCCAAGGTTCGCCATCACTGCCCTAGGCTATATGAAGATTGCCAAGACCCTGAAAATGAGCTGCAGCACGGTGGCTAAGGTCATACAGCGGTTTAACAGGACAGGTTTCACTCAGAACAGGCCTCGCCATGGTGGACCAAAGAAGTTGAGTGCATGTGCTCAGCGTCATATCCAGAGGTTGTCTTTGTAAAATAGACGTATGAGTGCTGCCAGCATTGCTGCAGAGGTTAAAAGGGTGGGGGATCAGCCTGTGAGTGCTCAGACCATACGCCGCACACTGCATCAAATTGGTCTGCATGACTGTCGTCCCAGACCTCTGTTGGGGAAATTGCATATTTCATATTCCTCATTAAGGTTGGCCTCACAAATATCTATTATAGCCTCTAATATCCTGGTTACCTTGCATGACTCAACTTATTGGCATATGAACTGCCTTATATGGACAAGCTAGCCCCCTCTCCTCAGGAATGTAAAAGGTCATATTGTTGCTTACCAGGGTGTTGGCTGGGGGTGGTCCTTTTCCTTACACAAGTTTAATACCACAGCCCAAACTGGTATAAGTTAGTCTCACCCAGAACGGCCATGAGGCCAGTGTCTGGTCCTGGTCACCTGTGCCATGAAAGGGACCAACAAGGCTGTGATGTCAGCAAGGTGGTGGTGGAGTCATGTTTTGGGCAGGAATCATGGGAAGAAAGTTGGTCGGCCCCTTTAGGGTCCCCAAAGGTGTAAAGATGACCTCTGCAAAGTATGTGGAGTTCCTGACTGACCACTTCCTTCCCTGGTACAGAAGGAAGAACTATGCTTTCCGTAATAAAATCATCTTCATGCATGACAATGCACCATCTCATGCTGCAAAGAATACCTCTGCATCAATGGCTGCTATGGGGATAAAAGGAGAGAAAGTCATGGTGTGGCCTCCATCCTCCCCTGACCGCAATCCTATTGAGAACTTCTGGAGCATCCTCAAGCAAAAGATCTATGAGGGTGGGAGGCAGTTTACATCCAAACAGCAGCTCTGGGAGGCTATTCTGACATCTTGCAAACAAATTCAAGCAGAAACCGTCCAAAAACTCACAAGTTCAATGGATGCAAGACTTGTGAAGCTGCTATCAAATAAGGGGTCCTATGTTAAAATGTAACATGTACTGTTAAAATGTTGTTCAAAGTTTGATTGAAATAGCTTTTGATTTCAGTAAATATGCTGCAAACACAACAAATGACAATTTTCAGTTCTTTACAACCTATAAAGTGTTTTGAAACTTACTGTGCGTAATAATTTGGAACGGTGCATTGTAAGTTTTTTATTTTTAAAAAAAATACTGTTATCATTAGGAGGTTTGTTTGAATAAAATTTGAATTGTACTCTTAATAGTTGATAACATGAGAATT
>BLSH010179556.1:1031358-1045582 GCA_018402905.1 Glandirana rugosa
GAAGGAGGGAGGACCAAGACAGTCCTACCTCTCGCCTCCTTCCTCGGCCATCTAAACAGTAAATGGCCGAGGAAGGAAAAGGCTTACATTAGTGACTGAGACAGGTAAGTATAGACTCGACTCTGACGTCTTTTATCAGGGGTCTAAACAGACCCCTGACATCTCCCCTTCGAGACAGGAAAAGGGACTGAGGACACAGATTCCCCAGTCCCTTTTTCTGCAGTCTCAGCTCAGATATGAATGGACAGAGTCAGTGATTACATTCGGAAAAGGAAGGAGCCGGTAAATGACAAATCTACCGGCTCCTTCCTCCGCTCTCCATCCTGACAGAACCAGGAGGGAGGAAGACAGAGGGGGACCGGAGGAGCACACAGGAGTACACAGGGGACAGTCAGGGGGAATCAGTGTGGCGGTGGGGGGAGTTACAAGCACCGATCACACTGTATAGATTTCAATAAAGCAGCTGATAGCCGTGGGAGGAAGAGGAGGAGAAGTGGTTCTCAGCTGCTTTATTGAAATCTATACAGGGAGATTGGTGCTTGGAACTCCCCCCACCGCCGCACCGATCCCCCCTGACTGCCCCGGTATCAGATCAAACATCAGAGCATTTGCACCGATTCCAGTGCATTCCGGTACATTCTTGATGCGTTTTACTGCGTTCCAGTACAGTCCAGTGCAGGAAAAAAGCAGCATGTTCTACTTTTTTTTTCTGGAACTGGAAAGCCCTGGAACTGAACACACTGGTGTGAACTATGCCATTGGAAACCATACAATCTACTTTTCATGTGTTTTTGATGCAGGAAAAAAATGCACTGGACTGCATGTGTTGTGAACTGGTCCTGAAAGAAATGTATTTGCACTATTCTTTTCACACACAGTATGAACCATAGGTAGAATAAAATGATTCAAAATTTTTATGCAGACTTTTATTAGCCTTTAATTCCAATTTAAAATTTGTAAACAATATTGGCAATGTTTTATATAGGTAGAGTAGCATCAAAGTGAATCAATCTTCAGCACTGAGATCTTGGCATAGGACTGGCACCAAGATGGGGTTAAAATGAGTAATTATCCAGAGTTCAAAATCATTCATGGCTGTATTCTGTGATTATTTAGCATTAGGGCTTTTAATCTTTTCAAGGCCATAGGGGTACATAGGATTATTCAACAGACAGGATGGGATAAAGTAACTTAACAACCACTTTAAGAAAGAGAGAGATAAAAAGGTACATTCTAGTCATATGTAGACATATTACATTTATGTTATAAAAAATGTGAGTTTATGTCAAATAGGATGGGATAAAACTTTAAACGAAACTTCAGCAGCAAGTGGGGAGTGGCGGGCATTGACACAGGTGCAGACAGGCAGGGAGGGAGGGGGGAGAGAGGACAGGGGAAAACAGGAGAGCTGCGGATGACGGAGGCATGTAAACTGACCAGTGTCAGGGCTCAGCAGCCTCCCACTCCACCTCAAACTCGGAAGTGACGTCAGCGACGACGCTCAAGCCCTCCTGTGTGTTTGAAAGTGCTGAAGCCACCAGCACAGCAGATACCAGCAGCCATCCGGTGTCTCTGACCACGCTCGTCCTCCCTGGAGTGGATGAACCACTACATGCGCAAACATCTCAGCCATCCTGTAAGTTGCCAATTGTGAGTTCTTACATTAAAGGAATATCTATTGCTGCTCTCCTTTTGTGTTGCTTCAGCAGCCATGATTAACCATGGTCAGTTTACAAAGGGGATGACATAGCCAGGCAGGATCAGCCAAGTTTTTTGGTGATAGAAGGGGCCAAATTACACAGCACAAGCACTGTGCTGTATAACATGCTTTAAGGGAACAGGATCAATTTGTTTTTTTTTGTTTTTTTAGGTTAACGCTTTAATTTCATCTCTCAAATGCAAGCTTGTTTCTGCTATTCTCAGACTTCCTGCTCTAGGGTGGTGACATTTGTCCTCCATGACCCCTTTGTGTATGTGAACATAGCCCCCCTTTTGTGCTTGATTATGAGATGGACTACACATCTACAAGCAGATGATTTAATCTCTATGAAAATTTTAGTACAAATAGAGCAGAGCATGAAACCAAAAATACCGCTACTGCTCTAACTACACTGATGCATCAGTGGAGGATAGGGAGCGTGTGCAGAACGAAAAAAGAAAGCTGAAAGCAATGGTAAGAGAATTTGTAATTAAAAAAAAAAAAAAACTTTTTTGTGTCACTATAAACTGCTAGACATGATATGGTTAAAATAACGGTTATGGCCGATCTTCTTGAAAATCTGTGTTGCACATTACAAGGTCTATGTGATAAGTGTCACCCCGACAATTTTTTTTATTATTATTATAAAGGATTTATATAGCACCAACAGTTTGCGCAGCGCTTAATTCAAGCATTTCACCAATACAAGGAATAGCGGAACATAAAAACAGAGAATGTGCGGTGCTTTTGCTGGTAAAGTAGTTGGAAAATCACAGAGGCACATAACCTCTTTTACAAAGCCTTAGCTGGTTGTGTGCAGCACATTTAACATATAGACCTGTAATCTTTTACAGTCTGCTGGGAATGAAAGCCCTAATGCATTACAGCCACAACCTGGACTGATGTATGGCAGAGCGGCTCAGAAGAAAACAGAACTGAAAAGCTTGAAGGCTTCAATAATTGCCCAGCTGAGACGTAACGGGAAGCTTTACATGGAGAGCAACAAATCAATCTCCTTAATGTTCTCCATTTGTAATATAAGCTGCACTGTTTACAAGAAATGAGCGTGAACCATTGTATTGTTATTTGTACAGAGGAATTTACTGGTCTATTTTATGCTGAATAAAACACTTGTTCTTAAATATGAGCCCACACCCTAGAGATGGGGTATAAAACCAGTCCCTGTGGTTTATGAGACACCAAGTCATTCTTTAGGTAGGACCGTGGTATTCAAACAGGCAAACCATCATGATGTGTATAAAGCAGCGACAATACACATTTTTTGGCTCATTATATATAGCGCGGTATTTCTTTAAGGAATTAGTTGCAATTTTTGATAAAACCATCATGATGACAGACATCAGTAAACAAGAGTTCAGGAATATGCTATACCAGAGCTCAGCAATGAGCAGTATAAGGAAAATCCCAACATGTCCTGCCACGTAACAGCTGATACTTGTCATTCCTCAAAAAGCTAAAAGGATTGCAGTTACCCTATGTCTATAGCAATCCTCAGCACTGTAACAAAAAAAAAAGAAAGCAACTGCAACCAAACCCATAGAGCAGCCTTTACCAACACATTTGGCCCAGAGGAAGCCTTGAAACAATTTTCTTGCCCTGATAAAAGTAATTCACTGGTGATCAGTGGGAAAATTGTCCCTTACATTGGTGGCCAGTGGCAACAATGTTCCTTTTACAGTGGTGGTCAGAATGCCACTCATACAGAAAGCTAAAAAGATCACTGGTGCCATGCCACTGGCTTTGCCAATAGTATTGGCCCCAAGACTATGCAGTCCTCATAAAATGGTAGGTCAGGTAGCCACAGCTCAAGGAACCCCTAACAACCTCTGGAGGAACCTCAGGGGTCCACGGACAATTGGCTGAGACTAGGCATTTATCAGTATTGGTACTCATGAAAATGTGCCGATACCCGGTAGTGACGTCAGCTCCCACGATCACAGACTTTTCCATCCCAATTATCCCACCCCACAATCCCCATTTCAACCCACCCTCAACTACCCTGCCCTCACTTACTCCTCTACTCCGTCCCTCCCAACCTGCCCCCACCCACCTCCCAAAGCACCCCCTTCCCACCACCACCTCCCAAACCACCCCCTTCCCACCACCCACCTCCCAAACAACCCACCTACCTACTCTTCCTAGGCAATAGGCATCGGTAATTAGTATTGGCGACTACCTGCAAAAAAGTATCGGTACTCTGTGTTAAAAAGTGGTATTGGTGCATCCCTAGCTGAGACCCTGGATTCTCAGCTCTAATGTAAGCTCTCCACTTTACTGCATCAGCAGAAGAAATAGTGGTGTTTCTTATCTAGCAGAAGAGACTTTCAATAGTCATTAAGCAGTATTAAAATCATAACAATAAATGTAGTGTTTTTCTTTTTTAGGCTTTTTTTCTCTTTATTTTCACCTGGTGATCTGGCCAGTAACATACTTGCTATCTTAGAGTGTCTCCCTCTGGATGGAGGAGCAGTGGAGACACCTTTGGAGAGCAGAAGATGGTAGCATTAGAGCCGGTTCAAACTACAGCGCCTTGGGAGGCGACTTCTGTCGCCCCCCAAGTCGCTTGACAAGTGAAATCCCATAGAAGTGAATGGGAGCCGTCTTAATGTACACTACTGAAGTCGCTCCGACTTCAGAAAAGATTCCTGTACTACTTCAAGGTGACTTCTATCCGACTTGTGCCCATAGAATTCAATGGAAGTCGCCTCCAAGTCGGATCCCTCATCTATATTGAAGCGTCTTTACAGGAAAAAAAAAAGCAAATTACCCTGGCAACAGCCTCCCTCTCTTCTCTGATTGGCTACAGGCAAAGTCGCTTGTCATTGAGGTCGCTTTGAGTGGCGCTGTAAGTCGCCCAAAGTCATGCAAAGTCGCGCTGAAGTCGCGTTCAAATCGCCTGCAAAGTCGTGCCCGAAGTCGGAACGCTGTAGTGTGAACCGTTACTTAGACTGGCAGATTTGGATGGACTTGACTAACAAACTTAAGCCAAACTCCAGCTAACAGTTTTAAGCAGTTATAGCAAACTTTTCTTCTTTTTTTTTCAGCACAAAGGTTTTACATAAATGAATAAAAGCTGACTATTATAAGCATCCCTGTCAATGGTAAATGTTTTGTCTCAGCCCTCTAACTCCCACTACTGCTGCACAGCTTGGTCTGTTAAAGAACATAGAAAAATAACAGACTTGAGTTCCATTCACACCTGGGTGTTCTTGAATCATAGGCAGAATCGGGTGATTGCGCCTGCAATTTCAGAATTGCGGAAAAACACGGGATGCGTTTGCAATGCCATTACTACTTAATGGCACCCCAATCACTGTGCGAGTTTGGCGCCATAAATCACGCTGTAATTGTGCAAAGCTTGCCACTCAAAAAGGAGCTTCTTTTGGGCAGAATTCGCCAGATTCTGTCCGTGATTACTGACTGCCCAGGTGTGAATGGAGCCTTATTAGTAAGATCGACAGGTAAAATTGCTAAGCTGCAATATATTTCATTTTTGTTTTTGGGATTAATACCACTTTAAACTCACACTATTCCATGGGTAATAATGTAGGACTTTTGAAACTGAAATGCTATACAAAACATTTTTGTTTTTGATAAAGCAATTAAGTATATAACCTCTCTAAGGTTTACCATTTGTGTTTGCATTGGAAGATTTCCTCTCATCTACTGAACCAGTGATCCCAAAGTTGTAAAGGGAAACATTCCTGGCAGCAATGGAAACCAGATACAGGTTATTTACAAAGGTGATACATTTTCTTTACAACAGCTAAGGACCTAAGAATTCTTGAAGTACAAATCCAATTTTGGCAGAAACCCCAGACATTAAAATCAACATGAGATTCAAAGATGAAATAGATATTTCAGCTTCTTCAGCTTGCTGGCATCTCAACTGTGGGCACCTGGCTGTGACAGCTTGCGGATTCACACCCTGATGCCCACTGTGCATTGCGAATGATCCCGCAGTCTTCTGGGACCTGTGACCTGTCCCAGAAGACTGTGGGGATGGAGGGGGAGAGGAGAACTTCAAAACTAGGTATCTGCTCCCCCCACACACCCCAAAGAAAAGTGCCATTCGGTGAAGAGGAGGGGGGAGGAGGCCTTAAAGAGGAACTTCCCCTTTTGGGTGGAGCTCCGCTTTGAGATTGAACGGCCTCTCATACAACTTTATTGTATGGCCATGTGTCTTTGTCCCAATGCTAGAGCCACATTTAAAGAATTGCATATTGAGCTTATATCCCCTATAAGCACCTCTTCTCTAGGGAAATGAGTTCAGTGTTTGTAGTCGTTGCGCAGTCGTGCGACATTGTACCCAAATAAAACAATGTCCTTTTTTCCCCACAAATAGAGCCTTTTTTTTATGGTATTTGATCACCTCTGCGGTTTTTATTTTTTTCTTTCTGATATAAAACATTTCCAAAAAAAAAAAAAAATCTAATTTCTTCATTAATTTAGGCCAATTTGTATTCTGCTACATACTTTTGGCAAAAAATAATCCCAATAAGCGTATATTGATTGGTTTGTCCAAAAGTTATAGCGTCTACAAGCTATGGGATAGATCTATAGACTTTTTATTTCTTTCATTTCTTTTAATAGTAATGGCGGTGATCAGTGATTTTCAGTGGGACTGTGACATTGCGGCACACAAATCTGACACTAAGTGATACTTTTTATGGACCAGTGACACCAATACAGTGATTAGTGCTAAAATGCACTGTCCTTGTACTAATGACACTGGCAGGGAAGGGGTTAATACCAGGGGCGATCAAAGGGGTTAAATGTGCTCCCTATGTGTGCTTTCTAACTGTGTGTGGGATGATTGCACTGTAGGAAGACAGAGATCAGTGTTTCTGCTTAGCAGAGACACAAGATCTCCATCTTCCTTACTAGCAGAATGGTGATCTGCCTTGTTTACATTAGCAGACTGCAGTTATGCCTCTGTCTGAATGATCAACACTGATTGGCTCCTGCTGTGTCCAACCACAGCAGGGCGCCCCAGAGCCCTTGATATGTGCTTGAGGGCCGCCCTGCAGCAGCAAATGTACGTGGAGTGGTCCTTAAGCAGTTAAAATGCTTCTAAAAGGCAGAAGGTGTTTTTCCTTAACGCATTGTATGCATTAGGGTGTGCAGCTCCCCACCAGTGATGTGTATGAGAGCATCTATTTCTCTCTCCTCACTGGCTCAGATGTAGCAGCGGGAGCCATTGGCTCCTGTTGCTGTCAATCATAGCCAGTGAGGAGGGAGAGGGGGATGGGGCCAAGCCGCACTGTGTGTGTGTCAATGGACACACAGTGGGCTGCTTGGGAGTGACCCTGCATGAGTTCCCCCATAGCAAGCAACTTGATCTGGGGGCACTCAGCAGGGGGGAGGGGGGAGGAGTCAGGAGCGCTGGCGGGGGATCCCAGAAGAGTAGGATCAGGGCTGCTCTGTGCAAAAACCATTACACAGAGCAGGTAAGTATGACATGTTTGTTATTTTTTTATATATATATTTTAGCCTTTACGATCACTTTAAGGTGTGTTAAATATCAAACAATTATATAAGGCTGTTGAGAACATTTAGTCTTTCGCAAATCAGGCAAACATATTTTCAATGGTAGTAAAGAAGCAATTTCTATAGCTGAATTAAAGGAGACGCATGGCCAAAGCTTTGTTGGCTATACTTCGCCTATGGATAACAGGAGTGCAGTTTGTTCTCCACACCTGTGACCTGCTTTTGGCTGACAGTTGGCCAAAGCCCACTGTCAGCTGACGTCACTCAGCCAGTCCAGGCTCGGGAAAGATCCCCGCCATATGGTCGAGATCCACCCAGATGCCTGGACCGACAGCTGACTCAGCCTCTTAGCAATCCACCGAAAGAGTGAGCCATCCCCTTCTGCCCCCTCCACAGCCCAGCGCTCCAGTGAGCGCTGGAGGGGATTGTGCAGAGCCACTGACTGACAGTCACCACTCTCTAATCAAAGTGGAGAGGGAGCTGGTGGGGGACAGATGCAGCATCTGCTCGATGCTGGATCCACCTAGGTGAGTATAATTGTTTTTTTGTTTTTAAATCCCAAACTTCTCTTTCAAGCCTATACAGGAACTATAGTACACATAGTGGCGTCATTGGAAACCCTCATCTTAGAGTTGTTTTGGAACAGAGTGGTGTTTCATTCTGCAATCACACCCGTCTTTTTGACTCTAGGTTAATTTGGAAAATGCTCAGTGTGAACTGAACAAAGATTATATAAGATATGTTATTGAAATAACGTAAAATAATTAATATGGGCACTCCAGTTATTGCAGGTAAGGAAATTAATTTAAGTCTAAATTTAAGGGGAGTACAACTGGGGGAATCCATAGTGGAGAAGGATCTGAGGGTTTTGGTAGATCATAAGCTTAATAATAGCATGCAATGCCAAGCTGTGGTTTCCACAAAATCCTTTCTTGTATTAAGAGAGGTATGGACTCCATAGAGAGGGATATCATTTTGCCCCTGTACAAATCATTAGTAATACCTCATCTGGAATATGCAGTTCAGTTTTGGGCACCAGTTCTCAAAAAGGATATCGGGGAACTCTGGAGAAAGTGCAGAGAAGGGCAACCAAACTGATAAGAGGCATGGAGGAGCTCCGCTATGAGGAAAGAATCTATTTTAAGAGGGAAACTGAATTTATTCTCTCTTAAAAAGATGAAATTAAGGGGGGTGATCAACATGTATAAATACATAAGTTGTCCATATAGTGAACTTGTTCAGTTATTCTCTTTAAGGTCATCACAGAGGACAAGGGGGCACTCTTCATCTCCAAATACGGAAAGGTTTCATCACAGTAAGAGCTGTGAAAATGTGGAATAGACTTGCCTCCAGAGCTGGTTCTGGCCAGCTCAGTAGATTGCGTTAAAAAATGCCTGGATATAACTGAATACTAACATCTATAGGTAAAGTTGATCCAGGGACCATCTGATTACCTCTTGGTGGATCGGGGAGGAATTTTTTTTCCCTGCTGGAGCAAATTGGATCATTCTTTTCTGGGTTTTTTTGCCTTCCTCTAGATCAACTGTGGGTATAAAATTGTGTATATGGGAATGTAAAAAAAAAAAAAAAAAATTCTACAGTATCTCACAAAAGTGAGTACCCCCCTGACATTTTTGTAAATATTTTATTATACCTTTAATGTAACAACACTGAAGAAATTACACTTTGCTACAATGTAAAGTGGTGAGTGTATAGCTGGTATAACTGTAAATTTGATGTCTCCTCAAAATAACTCAACATACAGCCATTAATGTCTAAACTGCTGGCAACAAAAGTGAGTACTCCCCTAAGTGAAAATAACCATATTGGGCCCAAAGTGTCAATATTTTGTGTGGCCACCATTATTTTCCAGCACTGTCTTAACCCTCTTGGGCATGGAGTTCACCAGAGCTTCACAGGTTGCCACTGGAGTTCTCTTCCACTCCTCCATGATGATATCACGGAGCTGGTGGATGTTAGAGACCTTGCGCTCCTCCACCTTCTGTTTAAGGATGCCCCACGGATGCTTAATAGGGTGTAGGTCTGGAGACATGCTTGGCCAGTCCATCACCTTTACCCTCAGCTTCTTTTCAGTTATGTTGGAATACTGCCCTGCAGCCTAGTCTCCGAAGGGAGGAGATCATGCTCTGCTTGAGTATGTCACAGTACATGTTGGCATTCATGGTTCCCTCAATGAACTGTAGCTCCCCAGTGCCGGCAGCACTCATGCAGCCCCAGACCATGACACTCCCACCACCATGCTTGACTGTAGGCAAGACACACTTGTCTTTGTATTCCTCACCTGGTTGCTGCCCTACACCCTTGACACCATCTGAACCAAATATGTTTATCTTAGTCTCATCAGACCACAGGACATGGTTCCAGTAATCCATGTCCTTAGTCTGCTTGTCTTCAGCAAACTGCGGGCTTTCTTGTGCATCATCTTTAGAAGAGGCTTCCTTCTGGATGACAGCCATGCAGATCAATTTGATGCAGTGTGCTGCGTATGGTCTGAGCACTGACAGGCTGCCCCCCCACCCCTTCAACCTCTGCAGCAATGCTGGCAGCACTCATACATCTATTTCCCAAAGACAACCTCTGGATATGATGCTGAGCATGTGCACTCAACTTCCTTGGCTGACCATGGCGATGCCTGTTCTGAGTGGAACCTATCCTATTAAACCGCTGTATGGTCTTGGCCACAAAGCTGCAGCTCAGTTTCAGGGTCTTGGCAATCTTCTTATAGTCTAGGCCATCTTTATGTAGAGCAACAATTCTTTCTTTCAGATCCTCAGAGAGTTCTTTGCCATGAGGTGCCATGTTGAACCTCCAGTCACCAAAATGAGAGAGTGAAAGCGATAACACCAAATTTAACACCCCCGCTCCTCATTCACACCTGGGACCTTGTAACACTAACGAGTCACATGACACCAGGGAGGAAAAATGGCTAATTGTGCCCAATTTGGACATTTTCACTTAGGGGTGTACTCACTTTTTTGTCAGCGGTTTAGACATTAATGGCTGTGTGTTGAGTTATTTGGAGGGGACAGCAAATGTACACTGTTATACAAGCCGTACACTCACTACTTTATATTATAGCAAAGTGTAATTTCTTCAGTGTTATCACATGAAAATATATAATAAAATATTTACAAAAATGTGAGGGGTGTAATCACTTTTGTGAGATACTGTATTTTCCCCCTCTTATTGGTTGAACTAGATGGACTTGTGTCTTTTTTCAATCAGACTAACTATGTTACTATGTCTGTCTGGCTGCAGGGAAAAAAAGTAGTAAACATTTCCTTGGTTTTTTGATAACGCTGGATGAAAAATCTGCTCTGTAGAAGATCAAACCATCCACAGGGGGGCACTGTTCCTTTACAATCAATGGCAGTTTACTTTTATGCTGAGTACCCTACATAAAAGACATCGATCATATGCAACATTTACCCATCAAAAATATTAAAACAGGGTATTTTTGGTTCAACATAAAAGAAAACAACCACAAAAGAACTCACCATCTTTGAGCTGTTGTGTCTGGGGGAGCAGAGAATCAAATCGCCGGGAACCTGGACACAGGAGCTTTTCCACTCTTTCTGCGGAGATGTCCAGGGGGCTGGGAAGCTTGCTGCACACCATACCTTCAAAATATCCGGTCAAGGACAAATACAGCAGGCCATTTCAACAGAGACAAATAATATCGACTTTGAATATCCTAAACTGGTCCCCGAATACATACTGACACAAGAAACTGCCAACCAAAACAAATAAAACAAAGTTGTCCGGCAGGACCAACAGAAATCCATAAAAAAGGATTTGTGTATTCAAGAAATAACCCAAAGAAAGTAACTGTTTAATTATGGAAACGGCCTGGCAGTAGCTGCACTTTCATCCAGACTGTGGATTGGCGTGCGGCTCGGATTTAGTGGCAGAGAATTTATATTTTAATAACACCAGCTGTTAACACAGACTTCTATCATTCATTTTCTAGATAAGTGCGGAAAATCCGCCGTGCCAAATCAAGAGAAAATGTGTCTAACCTTTGTTGGTTGCAGTCGCAGCCAAGATATTGCGATTCAAATGATGTACTCACTTGTAGCTGGCAAACCGGCCTGCACCATGGATATTATATAGGCAGACATAAAGCACAAACATGGCGTAGACAAATCTTTTTTCATGTGTCCTGGGCTGGGGAAAGGATCACCGCAGTTACTAACTTCCCTATAATAAAAGGGGGTCAAGAAGAGTTTCCAGTGTTTATATTACAGCTACCGGGGGTCTTGGCAACCGGCATTAAATAATACGTGTGTTTCTCCAACTACGGGTTCTGATTTAGCAGTTAAGAGTGTTGCTCTAGAGAATTTCTAGTCAAAAAGGGTGAACACTTAAAGTGAGAAGTACAGCAAAGGTTCATTTGGCTGTACTCCTGTGGATCACAGGAGTGCCGTTCGTTTTCCACTCTTGTGACCTGTTTTCAGCAGACAGTAGGCTGAAGCCCGCTGTCGACTGTCATCATAGAGCCAGTCCAGGCTATGGGAAGATCGCGACAATAGAGTCCTCCCACATGCCTGAACCGGCATCTGGCTCAGCCTCTCTGCAAGCCTCAGAGTCTGAGTCTGTGGAGCACTTTGTTCCTCTTGGATCGTATAGCGCCAGCAACGACTTACCACTCGGCATCAGCTTGTCCTCGGCACAGGTACTTTCAGCCACTTTGAGACTTATTGTTGGGGAGTGATGCAAGTTTTATTGCCACTAAGAAGCAGTATACTCCACGGGAATCTGGAGCTTTCTGCATTGTGGGTGAGACTGTTCATGGGACGCCGTTCCAGGATGTACAGTATATGATGTACTGATTGAACTTCTATAGTGATGCTGATATATCTCCTCGTGCGATTACCTGCCTGCTTTTTCTTCCTTCTCCCCCTCCGGCTACCTCTGCAGCACACAGGCTTGCTATTGATCCATCCATGACTGTCCAAACCTTATAGCATGAGGTCATCCCTCTGCTTCCTATTTCACTTTGAATTAACATCACATGGACTTTACCACATCTGCAGCTTGTTATACTTTCCCTTATGGTCCTTGTCAAATCCATTGCCATCAGTGGCTCATCTTGAAATGCTGACTTGCCCCTATTTATTGCGCATTTTTATCAAACCTGTGGCATGATTGGATGAATGCCTGTGAGCCCGCGTTGTTTCTATTGTTGTTCCTGACAATGTTGTCATGAATGTCTTTTAATATGGTGTGGTGAAGGTTTGAATTCCTTCTTTTTGATAAATTAGAATTTTGTATCAAAATTTAGATGAATGCATATGCTGCAGTGTTTTCCATTCAGAGCCCCTCTAGTTTGACTCTGGTTTTCTGTACCTGGGTCACCACCCCTTTTGCATTCAGTGTTGTTTTTTGCGCCAAACATATCTTTTGGAATTATGGCCAATAACTTCAACCCTTGTTTCATCAGACCAGAACACATTTTCCCAGATGCTTTTGGGAGGCTTCAGATGTGTATTTGCAAAATTTAGCCAGGCTTGGATGTTTTTCTTTGTAAGAGAAGGCTTCCATCTTGCCACTCTACACCACAGCCCAGACATATGAAGAATACGGGAGATTGTTGGCACATGTACCACACAGCCACTACTTGCCAGATATTCCTGCAGCTCCTTTAATGTTGCTGTAGGCCTCTTGGCAGCCGCCCTGACCAGTTTTCTTCTCGTCTTTTCATAAATTTTGGAGGGACGTCCAGTTCTTGGTAATGTTACTGTTATGTCGTATTTTCTCCACTTGATGATGACGGTCTTCACCGTGTTCCATGGTATATCTAATGCCTTGGAAATTATTTTGTACCCTTCTCCTGACTGATCCCTCTGATGCTTTGGAAGCTCTCTGCGGGCCATGGCTTTTGCTGTAGGACGCAACTGAGAAAATGTCAGGAAAGACCTACTAGAAAAGCTCAACTTTATTTGGAGGCACTTTAAATGATGACAAGTGTGTACTGACTCCTATTTAACATATAAGAAGGTGTGCACACTTATGCAACCACATGATTTTAGTTTTTTTATTTTTACTCTCCCACCTAAAAGATTTCAGTTTGTTTTTCAATTGAGTTGTACAGTTTATAGGTCACATTAAAGGGGGAAAACATTCTGAAATAATTTATCGTTGTCTCTTTTTACATCACAGAAACTTGACATTTTTAAAAGGGGTGTGTAGACTTTTTATATCCACATATATATATATATATATATATATATATATACATACATACATAGTATCTCACAAAAGTGAATACACCCCTCACATTTTTGTGAATATTTTATTCTATCTTTTCATGTGACAACACTGAAGAAATTACGCTTTGCTACAATGTAAAGTAGTGAGTGTACAGCTTGTATGACAGTGTAAATTTGCTGTCCGCTCAAAATAACTCAAAAATTGGGCGCAAAGTGTCAATATTTTGTGTGGCCACCATAATTTTCCAGCACTGCCTTAACCCTCTTGGGCATGGAGTTTACTAGAGCGTTATAGGTTGCCATTGGAGTCCTCTTCCACTCCCATGACACCACAAAGCTGGTGGATGTTAGAGACCTTGTGCTCCTCCACCTTCTGTTTGAGGATGTCCCACAGATGCTTAATAGGGTTTAGGTCTGGAGACATGCTTGGCCAGTCCATCTCCTTTACCCTCGGCTTCTTTAGCAAGGCAGTGGTCATCTTGGAGGTGTGTTTGGGGTCGTTATGTTGGAATACTGCCCTGCAGCCCAGTCTTCGAAAGGAGGGGATCATGCTCTGCTTCAGTATGTCACAGTACATGTTGGTATTCATGGTTCCCTCAATGAACTGTAGCTCTCCAGTGCAGGCAGCACTCATGCAGCCCCAAACCATGACACTCCCACCACCATGCTTGACTGTAGGCAAGACACACTTGTCTTTGTACTCCTCACCTGGTTGCCGCCACACATGCTTGACAACATCTGAACCAAATAAGTTTATCTTGGTCTCATCGACCACAGGACA
>BLSH010179556.1:1045592-1058999 GCA_018402905.1 Glandirana rugosa
TTAACAGCGAGATGTATTTCTACCGAATCCGATATTCTTCTAACGGTTCTGGGATTTTGACTCGACGTCGTGCCACCGGTTCTGGTATGTCGTCAAATTGTCCTGTCCAAGGTGAGTCTTATCCGAAGCGGTACCAGCTGGTTTCTTCAACACACGTGTACGAGGTGTAGTATAGGTCTTCAACAGAAACCCTTTATCTGCATACTCACGACGGTCGTAACGACGTCTCCAACTTCCCCACAACCCAGTCGGACAGTCACGAGTCTGGTATGCGGCGGGTGACGTAGTTTAACCAGACGTACCGACAGCAGGGTCTTCCTTCGGAAAAGATTTCTACTACGGGTTCTTTCGTACGTTTGTCAAACGACATGCTTGACAACATCTGAACCAAATAAGTTTATCTTGGTCTCATCAGACCACAGGACATGGTTCCAGTAATCCATGTCCTTAGTCTGCTTGTCTTCAGCAAACTGTTTGCATGCTTTCTTGGGCATCATCTTTAGAAAAGGCTTCCTTCTGGGACGACAGCCATGCAGACCAATTTGATGCAGTGGGCGGCGTATGGTCTGAGCACTGACAGGCTGACCCAACACCCCTTCAACCTCTGCAGCAATGCTGGCAGCACTCATACGTCTATTTCCCAAAGACAACTTCTGGATATGATGTGGAGCATGTGCACACAACTTCTTTGGTCGACCATGGCGAAGCCTATTCTGAGTGGAACCTGTCCTGTTAAACTGCTGTATGGTCTTGGCCACCGTGCTGCAGCTCAGTTTTAGGGTCTTGGCAATCTTCTTATAGCCTAAGCCATCTTTATGTAGAGCGACAATTGTTTTTTCAGATCCCCAGAGAGTTCTTTGCCATGAGGCATCATGTTGAACCTCCAGTGACCAGTATGAGAGAATGAGAGCTATAACATCAAATTTAACACACCTGCCCCCCATTCACACCTAAAACCTTGTAACACTAACGAGTCACATAACACCGGGGAGGGAAAATGGCTAATTAGACTCAATTTGGACATTTTCACTTAGGGGTGTACTCACTTTTGTTGCCAGCAGTTTCAATATTAATGGCTGTGTGTTGAGTTATGTTCGGGGACAGCAAATTCACACTGTTATACAAGCTTTACACTCACTACTTTACATTGTGGCAACGTGTCATTTCAGTGTTGTCACATGAAAAGATGTAATAAAATATTTACAAAAATGTGAGGGGTGCACTCACTTATGTGAGATACTGTGTGAATATATATATATGTTTGGGGGTTCAGTGCTCCCATTCCATGCTCATGTCAATGGTTCTGGGGACTCAGGGGATGTCTACCTAAGAATAAAGGTACAATAAGATTTATAACATAATGTAATGTACATTAGTGTCAATGGTATGTTTTATAACAGGTAGCCTAATTTTTAACTCACAACATACCGGCTACATTTACTTCACAATAAAGAACATCTTTGGAATCTGAAGATTAAGTCCATTAAACCAAAAGGAATGTCCTTTGCTGATGACATTCAGCTCATAAAGAGGATACATAGCACAGCCTGAGCTATGGGAAGCCACTGACTGCAAATTGCATTCACATGGACTTTGGGGTCAGTATGCCGCGATTCACGAGGACTGATTTTCAGACCCAATGATTGAACTATTTTGTCTATTTTCTCTTTCTCCCTAAAAGAAAAGAGCAGATATAACAGTTACACAAGAAGATACAATAGTATGTACAGACATTTTCAGCTAGAAATACTTTGTCCATCACTGACCTCTTTATGACCGCATCATACAGACTCCATATGTTATCCAATATAAGGTGCACAAATAAAGGTTTCTTCCCCTTGCTCTGTAAACAAGGAAAATAACAGAATTTAAAGGCAAAGTAAAGCAGATTTCAATGAAATGCATATTTTTAGTTACTACAGCAGACTACATTAACCTCATTCCACCCACATAATGCATAAGTGCAGCGGCAAAGAGGGTGCCAACCACATGCAGTACATACTGGATGTCCAAGGTTTCTGTGCGCACTGTATGCTCCCGGCAGAGTGACCATGCTGTCATAGCCAGATCCTGGTCTCTAGTAATTATCTGAGCTGGTCACATGATCAAGCAATCCTTCCCGACCCTAGACTTAAAGACCCAGTTAAAGGGATGACAGGGCTGTGTAGGGACAGGCAGACTGCTCCTCAGCACCGTGCAAACTCACTAGAGCAGTAATAGCGAACCTTTTTGAGCCAGAGTGCCCAAACTGCAACACAAGACACACTTATTTATTTCAAAGTCCCAACACAGAATTAAACCTACCAGCAGCTCTGTACAGAGGAGGGGTTAATCATTCCTCTGAATGAACCCTAAGGGACCAAAAATGTAGGATTCTGCCCATAAACAACCTATTGTGCTTTTTAAAAGTGCGTTACGCTCAGAGTGCAGGGATCAGGAATGAGTTACTCTCAAAATGTAGGGTTTAGGAGTGCATTACGTTCAAAATGCAGGGATAAGGAATGCACTACCCTCAGAATGCAGGGATAAGGGGTGCGTTAACCTCAGAATGCAGGGATAAGGAGTGCGTTACCCTCAGAATGCAGGGATAAGGAGTGCGTTACCTTCAGAATGCAGGAATAAGGAGTGCTTTACCCTCAGAATGCAGGAATAAGGAGTGCGTTACCCTCAGAATGCAGGGTTAAGGTGACTGCCTGGCTGGGGGATCTACCTCCCCCCCCATCCTGGCGGCGCTGGCTCTGTAAGCTTGAGTGCCCACAGAGAGGGCTCTGCGTGCGTGCCATAGGTTCACCATTACTGCACTAAAGTCTTGGTGCTTATACAGGGCTTCCTTTACCGGCTTCCAGGGGCTGACTGTAGCAGCGGGAAAGTAAAAAGAAGCGGGTTTTTTTATTGTTTGCGCAACAAAAGACAGACAAAACAAAAAAAAAACAATTTTGAATTAAAAAAACAAGCAATAACTTTTTTACTTTCTGCTACAAAACATATCTAATAAAAAAAAAAAATCTAATTTCGTCATGAATTTAGGCCAATATGTATTCTGCTACATATTTTTGGTAAAAAAAAATCCCAATAAGCGTATATTGATTAGTTTATGCAAAAGTAATAGTGTCTACAAACTATGGGATATATACTGGATTTTTTATACTAGTAATGGCGGTAAGTAGTGACTTATAGCAGGACTTCGATATTGCAGCAGACAGTCGGACAGTGACACTTTTGATACTTTGTGGGAACCAATGACACAGATACAGTGATCAGTGCTAAAAATATCCATGGTCACTGTACTAATGACACTGGCTGAGAAGGGGTTAAACATCTAGGGCAATCAAAGGGTTAAATGTGTGCCTAACCAGTGATTGTGTGTACTATGTGTGCTGTTTTTACCAAGTGATCTGATGGATTTTCTTTCCCTGCATTGCAGAAAATCCATCAAAATCCTGCTGACAGAACAGAGCTCTGCCTTGTTTACATAGGCAGAGCTCTGTGTTCTGTGTCTTTCCTTGCCGATCAGTGGGTACCGGTGGACATCCATTGGCCAGCACCCACTGATCGGTATGTGCTGTTCCTAATCACAGCACAGCCGCGGTGCCCCTTACCTGGAAATGACAGATCATGTACTAGGTATGTGATCCAGTGCAGGAGAGCCGCCTTGCCGCTGTGTATCTAAGTGATGCGGTTGGCAAGCACTTAAAATAAAGAAAAACTTAAAGAAGAAAACTTAGAGTGATTGTAAAGTCTCTTTTTTTTTTCCCCCCATAAAAATAAACATTTTATACTTACCTGCTCTGTTGCAGTGGATTTGCACAGACCAACCCATATCCTCCTCTTCTCGGGAGCCTGTTCTGTGTTTCTGGTCTCTCCCTCCTGTTCAGTGCCCCCACAATAAGCAGCTTGTTATGGGGGCACCCGAGCCGAGTCACAGCTCCCTGTGTCCATTCAGACATTGAGCCCCGACTCGGCCCCCCATCCTCTCTCCCCTGATTGGCTAGCTGACTTTGATTGACAGCAACGACAGCCAATGGCACTGCTGTTGTGTCTCAGCCAATCAGGAGGGAGAATATCGGATGGTTGAGACACTCGTGGACATCGCTGGACAGAGAGGGACCTCAGGTAAGTATTAGGGGGGTCGAGGAGGGCTGCTGCAAACAGAAGGCTTTTTATCTGAGTACATACTATGCATTAAGATAAAAAACCTTCTAACTTTACAAACTCTTTAAGCAACAATCACATTTAAGAATTGGGAAGTTGCAATATAACAAATGATTGTTTTTGGGTTTAATAGCGCTATAAAGAAGGTATCCATACTAGTTAAAATACACGAAAAACACCATTACATTTTTAAACCAATGAATCCCATTGTTCTTGTACTATTTCAAGAAAAAAAATATAAGAATGAGAACATAAAATCTTTATGCGTAGAAGCAATGATATGTGAATATATATGATCACATTTGTCGCCCGGTAAGGATAGGTGTTCTGCAGTCATTTCTTATGTAGATCTTCATGGCACGCATTTAAAGAAGCCAAATGAAATATGTTTTTAGAGGAGGAATCTCTCTTAGGGACATGAGAAAGAAAACACATGTCCTCTCATACACAGTCTTTGTTCAGTACTGTTTGCCATACACAGATCTAGACTTGGGCTGCAGGCCACAGAAATGAGAAATCTCCATGGAAAACATTAGCTCTGCTATTTTTACCAGAATGGTGACAAAGGCCATTTACAGAAGTCATCAATCACTACAAATTTAGCTTGCAGCTTATATTAACACTGGTTGCCACTCTAAGAAACCATTAGTGTAAAAAGAAAAATACTAGATACAACATTTCATTCACACAAACATCAAAGGGAAAGCCTTAAAAGAAGTCCAATCATAGGGACATTCTTCATTTAAAGATGCAATCTTAATAATCCAGGAGAAAAAAATAAGTAATAACATGCAAAGAGCGCAGTATAAAAATACGCATTAATAGGATCAGGAAAGAATGATTGATGGCTCGGGAAAAAAAAAACTTGGTTTAAGGCAATGCAAATCACATAATTCCTTAACACTGAAAGCTGTACCTGAAGTTTGCCTTGCTGAAAACAAACTAGCACTACTGCTAGGAATATTTTTCACAATATACTAAATAACCTCTAATCTTATTATTTCCCTTAACCACTTCAGCCCCGGAAGGATTTCCCCCTTTAGGACCAGAGCACTTTTTGCGATTCGGCACTGCGTCGCTTTAACTGACAATTGCGCGGTCGTGCAACGTTGTACCCAAACAAAATTTGCAACCTTTTTTTCCCACAAATAGAACTTTCTTTTGTGGTCTGCGTCATTTCTGATCACGGCTATAAACAAAAAAAAGTGACAATTTCACAAAAGAAAACAATTTTTCTTACTTTTTGCTAAAATACAAATGCAAAAAAAACATTTTTTTCATCGGTTTTCGCCAATTTATATTCTTCCTCATATTTTTTTTGGGACCATTGGCATTTATACAGCGATCAGTGCTATGAAAATGCACTGATTACTGTGTAAATGCCATTGCCAGTGAATGGGGTTAACCTGGAGGGGGTGCTCTAAGGGTTAACTGTGTTCCCTCAGTGTGTTCTAACTATATGGGGGCTGGACTGGCTGGGGGAGGGAAGTGATCATGGCTTCCAAATACAGGAAGCCTGTGATCACAGCCCTTCCCCCGCTGTCAGAACGGAGATCCGTGTTTACATACACGGACCTCCGTTCTCTCACTGCGGGGGGCCATCGCTGGTAGCCGGTGGAGATCAAAGCCGCCCTACCCACTCCCTGGCCCCCCCCCCCCCGGAACACAGTGAGCGTGTGATCACACCTCTGGTGGCGTGCGCACACTCACAATACTCATTATCGCACCCGCCATCAGGTGACAGCGTTTCGCGATAACAAACCGATTTGCCACCTTCATGCTGGGCCGGGCAGTCAGCAAGTGGCTAAAGTGGTTCTAAAGGCAAAGGTTTTTTTTTTTTAATCTTAATGCATTCAATGCACTAAGATAAAAAAAAAAAAAAACATTCAGTGTACAGCAGCCCCCTAATACTTACCTAAACCCCATCTCGATCCAGCGATGTTCCACGAGAGACTTGGCTGTCCAGGAATATCCCTCCTGATTGGCTGAGACACACAGTGGGCACCATTGGCTGCCGATGATGTCAATCAAAGTCAGTGAGCCAACGAGGAGAGAGAGAGGGAGCAAAGCCTCAGCTCTGTCTGAATAGACACACACAGCAGCGGCTCGGATACCCCCATAGCAAGCTGCTTGCTGTGGGGACAGGAGGGATGGGGCCAGGATCACAGAAGATGGACCCGAGAAGAGGAGGATCCGGGCTGCTCTGTGCAAATTCACTGCAACAGAGCAGGTAAGTATAATACGTTTGTTATTTTTATAGAAAAAAAAATAGACTTTACAATCACTTTAACCTCTTGCCACCTGCTAAAAGTACATTTACTGCTAGCAGGAAGCACAGCAACATACTGGTACGTGTGTCTCAGCCAATCAGGAGGGTGAATTTCAGACGTCTGAGACACTCGTGGACATCACTGGACAGAGAAGGTCCTCAGGTAAGTATTAGGGGGGTTGAGGGAGGCTGCTGAACACAGAAGGCTTTTTATCTTAATGCATACAATGCATTAAGATAAAAAACATTCTGACTTTACAACCACTTTAAGCTGAAAAACAAAAATGTAATATATTGTTGCTTACCAATTCTTAGATGTGGTAGCTGCATTTGTTTTCTTGTTTTAGGTTTTCTATGCAGTAAGGTAAAAAACTTTCTGCATGCAACTTCCCCGGCAGCCCCCCTAAATACTTACCGGAGCCTGAACTTGATCCAGAGATGTACACGGTAATCAAGGCTCTTTTGCTCCTCATTGGCTTAGATACGGCAGCAGAAGCCATTGGCACCCGTTGCTGTCAATCACAGCAAGTAAGATGAGAGCGGGACCGAGCCCCACTCTGTGCGTCGTATGGACACACAGAGCTCAGGAGCAAGCATGCACGAGTGCCCCCCATAGCAAGTAGCTTGTTATGGGGGGCACATGGATGAGAGGAGGAGCCAGGAGCGCTGGCAGGGAACCTCAGAGAGGAGGATCCAGGCTGTTCTGTGCAAAGTAAGTATAACATGTTTGTTATTTTAAAACTAAATAAATTGAACCTTTAATATTACTTTGAAATAGAAGCTTTAACACTTGACCCTCATCCTAGCACTGAAACCTGCATCCTAACATCTAGCACACTTCATTCCTCACCCAAATCTAACCTAGCCCCCATCACTGCCCCATCTTTTTCAGAAAAATACCCTATTTAGCGCTGAAGCTGTCAACATTAAGAAACATATTTTATATATATACACATTATACATTATATTATACCTTATAAATACCATTTTCTTTCCTTTTTTTATATAGAAGTGATCACACAGTTTCATAAGGGGCTTAGAGAGCTGAGGGTGAAGAAGCAGCAGTACGCTGATCTTCCCAGTGAATGGTTGTGCGTGTCAGCAGAAGACTAATATGGAAGAAAGGTCGACAGCACTCCAGACTTCAGAAAAATGTTATTGTATAAAATAAAATGAGCTTTATTGTTATTCATCGTTATGATTAAGCAATTTTTTCATGAAACGTGTTAACCACGCTGCTGTCTTTTTGTATTGTGGGTCTGTGATTTCCTTCTTTATGGATTTTATACAATAAAGCACATTTTTTCTGAAGTCTGGAGTGCGGTCAACCTTTCTTCCATATCTTCTGCTACACCCAGGTCACGGACTGGACGGGCATCCTCTGATTCAGAAAGAGGATTTATGTGTTTCACCTTGAGCGGTGTTTACTCTTCAATTATCAGAAGAAGTCTGATCATTCGAGGACAGGTAGGTTGTTCTCCCAGCACAGCCAGAAAACTGACCACGCTGAGATGGATGTGCTCTCGTGCCTAACAAGGTCAGTTTGAAACTGGAGAGCAGGGGGACTGGTGGGATCAGCAGATATTTTACACAAAGTAAGCAATGCAAAGAGAACAGGATACTTTTTTTTAACACAAATACATGGTCAACAGGCACATACTGTATTAGGAATATAAAACCTTGGGTTAACGTATCCAATGTCACAGCAAACTGATTCTACTAAACTTTAGGGACTGCTTAAAAATAAGAATGATTACACAGACTCTTGTTTCAGGCACTTTCATACCGGAGGCCCACTAAAAGACACAATGAAATTTATCTGTAATGAGCTGACTTACCTGGGCACCCTTCATGATCTTCTTGGCTTTGGCATTCAGATAGAAATCTCCCCAAAGTGTCTTCAGCAATACGGCAGATTTAATCCCCACCTTCTGGCTGTATAGCTGTGCAAACTGATCAATTCTAGGACAAACACAAGAGAACCTCAATTAAAAAGATGCCCATTTGTTCTATGGTGCATAAAAAACATCATATGAGGGTAAAAGATTAAACACTTGCTTACAGGGCACTAAAACCCCCTTCCTGCCCAGTGCAAATTTCAGCTTTCAGCGCTGTCGCGATTTGAATGGCAATTACTCAGTCATACTACACTGTACCCAAGTGAAATTTTTATCATTTTTTTCACACAAATAGAGCTTTCTTTTGGTCGTATTTAATCACTGCTGGGTTTTTTATTTTTTACTAAAAAAAAAAAAAAAGGAAAATTTTGAAAAAAAAACCCCAAAAACAGCTTTATAGTTTGTTATACAATTTTGAAAACAGGTAATTTTTCTCCTTCATTGATGTACGCTGATGAGGCAGCACTGATGGGCGCTGATGGGCACCAAGAGGCTGCACTGGGCACTGAGAGGTGGCACTGATGGGCATTGATAGGGCAGCACTGATGGGCACTGATAGGGCAGAACTGATGGGCACTGATAAGTGGCACTGGTGGGCACGAAGTGGCACTGACAGGCGGCACTGAAGGGCACTGATGGGTGACATATTTTCATATTTCACTGGTTGTACGTCTAGAAGATTCCTTGGATGTTTTGTCTGCTATGAGGATCCTCTGAGGGGAGCCATACCATTATGCTTGTAGTGGGGGGGCTGTGCTCACTAATGCGTAATTATACCTTGGACTAGAGGTCTGGAAGTGTCCATCTTTTGTATGGTGGTGGAGCACTAGGGGTTGATCACCTGGAACACTGTTTGAAATAGAAGCTAACATGTGTGCAGCACTATCTCCACCACAGGCACTGGAATTGGGGACTCTCCTCTGCTTCTGTTATTAAAGAACTAGTTATGCCACACTTGCTGATTTTGGCATCTGAATGAACTTTTCAGTTGGCACTATTGATTCAGCACTTTATCTGTTTATATATGATTTTTTATTGTATATGTTTACAAGCGCGTGTGTGTGTGTGTGTGTGTGTGTGTGTGTGTGTGTGTGTGTGTGTGTGTGTGTGTGTGTGTGTGTGTGTGTGTATATATATATATATTGATTGGCACTTATAAGGCACTTTAACTATTGATATTGTGGGAGCACTTCATTTTTTTTAATTATACAGTAATATGAACAACACAATACTATATGTTTTTGGAACAGTAAAAACTTGAAGGTGCCAACTCTTCTCCAATCCACCGAAAATTAAAAAAACTACTCCCTGCAAGGTAATGTTATAATGTGCTAGTATGCACTGCATACTACCAGATTATAACACATTTTTTTTTTAAACTAAGCCCTATAGTGGCACACTGTCACCACTGACTTCCTTCTGGGTTCTTGGGCTTTGGCCGATTGAATGGCCGAGTCGCTATGATGTCACCCTTGTGCATGTGTGTGCGAATCTCAGCCACGGCACAAAGCTCTGAAGGAATGGCACGAGTATGCCGTTTTATTTTATTACACATTTTATTACAAGCTTACTTGTAGGTAAAAGTATCCAAGTGGAATTTACTACTGCTTTAAAGTACAACTAAAGGCAGCATGCTCATTTTAATAAATCCTTATACAAGCCCCTCAAAGTTACACATGGTAATAAATATAACAAATGCGATTATGATTTTCCTACCATTTAGATGCAATTGTGATCTCTAATCACAAAAAGAGAAATAAAAGAGGGAGGGATTGAGAAAAGGCAGGAGAGAGACCCCAGTGCCCCTAATCATCCAGTGACCCCTGTGCCCCTAATTATCCTGTGAGCCCCTGATCATCCTGTGATCCCTAAGGCAATGATCATCTTGTGACCCCTGAGGCTCTGATCATCCTGTGACCCCTGTGCTCCTAATCATCCTGTGACCCCCTGATCATCCTGTGATCCATAAGGCACTGATCACCCCGTGTCCCCTGTGCCCCTGATTATCCTGTGATCCCTGCGGCACTGATTATCCTGTGACCCCCTGATCATCCTGTGATCCCTAAGGCAATGATCCTCCTGTGACCCCTAAGGCACTGATCATCCTGTGACCCCTGTGCTCCTAATCATCCTGTGACCCCTGTGCTCCTAATCATCCTGTGACCCCTGTGCTCCTAATCATCCTGTGACCCCTGTGCTCCTAATCATCCTGTGACCCCTGTGCTGCTAATCATCCTGTGACCTCCTGATCATCCTGTGACCCCTGTGCTCCTAATCATCCCATGCCCCCTGATCATTCTGTGATCCCTAAGGCACTAATCATCCTGTGATCCCTGAGGCACTGATTGTCCTGTGATTCCTGTGCCCTTAATCGTATTATGACCCCTGAACATCCTGTGTCCCCCTCCTGTGTCCCCTGTGAGCACTGAGGCACTGATCATCCCGTGTCCCCCTCCTGTGTCCCCTGTGATCCCTGAGGCACTGATCATCCTGTGTCCCCTGTGACCACTGAGTCACTGATCATCCTGTGTCCCCCTCCTGTGTCCCCTGTGACCACTGAAGCACTGATCATCCTGTGTCCCCCTCCTGTGTCCCCTGTGAGCACTGAGGCACCGATCATCCTGTGTCCCCTGTGAGCACTGAGGCACTGATCATCCTGTGTCCCCTGTGACCACTGAGGCACTGATCATCCTGTGTCCCCCTCCTGTGTCCCCTGTGAGCACTGAGGCACCGATCATCCTGTGTCCCCTGTGAGCACTGAGGCACTGATCATCCTGTGTCCCCTGTGACCACTGAGGCACTGATCATCCTGTGTCCCCCTCCTGTGTCCCCTGTGAGCACTGAGGCACTGATCATCCCGTGTCCCCTGTGAGCACTGATCATCCTGTGTCCCCTGTGACCACTGAGGCACTGATCATCCTGTGTCCCCTCCTGTGTCCCCTGTGACCACTGAGGCACTGATCATCCTGTGTCCCCTGTGAGCACTGAGGCACTGATCATCCTGTGTCCCCTGTGACCACTGAGGCACTGATCATCCTGTGTCCCCTGTGACCACTGAGGCACTGATCATCCTGTGTCCCCTGTGACCACTGAGGCACTGATCAACCTGTGTCCCCTCCTGTGTCCCCTGTGACCACTGAGGCACTGATCATCCTGTGTCCCCTGTGACCACTGAGGCACTGATCATCCTTTGTCCCCTCCTGTGTCCCCTGTGACCACTGAGGCACTGATCATCCTGTGTCCCCCTCCCGTGTCCCCTGTGATCCCTGAGGCACTGCTCATCCTGTGTCCCTGGTGCTCCTAATCATCCTGTGACCCCCTGATCATCCTATGTAACCTCTGATCCCTGTGAGTAATAAGCACCCTTGGGTGACACAGAATGTTCACGGTGCTCTGGAGCCAAAGTGTTTATAAGTGCAAACATTTTTCACAACATGATTTGAATATAAGTGATATGAGTTAAACAATAGATGTGCTCATTTATAATAAATCTTTAATTTTCTTTTATTGGAAATAAAATCACTGAGGTTTTTTTTTTAATTGTATACAGGTGTTTACAATGCTTTTTAATTGTTTTTAATATTACCTAATATAATTAGTATTATTTAATACTAATAATGAAATTATATGATATTACACGCTCCTGCTGCTAAATCGCCACACGCTGTGTGCTTCTCTCTGGCTGTTGTCTCATATCACAAGAAGCTAGAAGCCGAGCCCACTGGAGCACGTTAAGTACAGATAGGAAGGAGTGGGCAGAACATAGGCGGCTGTGGGCGTGGCATGGGTGGGGCATCACAGGGCAATCATGAAGAGGAGTAGGAGGAGCCTTGCTGGGACTTCTGTGATGCCTGTGAGGAAAGAGTAACTCCCCCAAGGATGCAGGGAGGGCACATTGTAGTTTGTATAGAGCGGCATCAAGCAAAAGGGGACAACGGAGGCTTTCAGAGAAGAGGAAATAGAGTTGTCTACTGATTACACGAAATGCACATTAGAGCTTTCAGATGCAGTCGAAAAGGTAATTATCTAAACATCCTTACTGTTATTTGAAAGACAACAAGCAACATATTTAACAGGTGACAGCTTTATATCACATACTGATTTTTTATTTTTGACCATAGTTCTTCTTTAAGCTTGGCATGTCCTAATTTTTAAGCTGCTCCTGAAACCCCAGGGTCCAACCCTAGCTGTACACCATATGCAGATTTTACTCTTGCAGCCAAGTCAGAGTAAGGTGTGAGCACCTAACTGTTAACCACTTCCCGACCGCGCTATAGACAAAAGACGTCCACAGCGCGGTCGGGTTATTCTAACAGGACGTCCATGGACGTCCTCCAGAATATCGCTTCCCGCGCGCCCCCTGGGGCGCGCACACGGGAACATCCGTGACCGTCGGGTCCGGGGGACCCGACAGATCACGGATCGCGGTGAATGGCCGCTGTGAGCGGCCTTTCACCACGTGATCGCGCTGTCCAATGACGGCGCGATCACATGTCAACAAGCCGTCGCTTCCGCCGGCTTTTCTCTCTCCTCTCTGCACCGATCGGTGCAGTGTGAGGAGAGAGGGGGAGGAAAGACCTGTGCAGTGCTGTGGGCAATGTGTAATGCCCACAGCACTGCTAAATGACAGCAACCCCCACCATCCATCAAGCACCCACCCAGCCATCCACCCCATCCATCCACACCCCCCATTCTTAGCCCATCCATGCTCAGCCACCCATCCATCAATCCATCCATCCTCACACAGCCATGCTCACCCATCCATCCATGCTCACCCATCCATCCATCCATGCTCACCCATCCATCCATGCTCACCCATCCATCCATCCATCCATGCTCACCCATCCATCCATCCATGCTCACCCACCCAACCGTGCTCACCCAGCCATCCATCCATGCTCACCCACCCAACCGTACTCACCTAGCCATCCATCCATGCTCACCCATCCATCCATCCATGCTCACCCATCCATCCATCCATCCATGCTCACCCATCCATCCATCCATGCTCACCCACCCAACCGTGCTCACCCATCCATCCGTGCTCACCCATCCATCCATCCATGCTCACCCACCCAGCATCCATCC
>BLSH010179556.1:1060679-1070992 GCA_018402905.1 Glandirana rugosa
ATTTATGTTTAACTTTGAACCCAAACTGGAGGATAATATACCAAAACAATTTAGATTTCCTTTTTTTACATGTCTTTCGACCTATCACCCATAGGTCGAATTGGTGAACTGTTGACCCGTGAATTTGGGGGAAGGATTGGTCTGGTTAAAAGTCGAAAGTCGCGAGAGTGTGAAACTTACTGTTAATGAGTCAGTACGTTGTAACATGGGTATACTTTAAACGCAGGAAAAAAAGTGTGTTTATCTCGAAAGAAAACCACCATAAATTAGTAGCGACCGAAAAAATAAAAAACGCGATATTAATTTTTTTCTGGTGTTGCATGACTGAGTAATTGTCATTCAAAGTGTGAGAGCGCTGAAAGCTGAAAATTGGTCTGGTTAGGAAGGGGGTTTAAGTGCCCAGTTGTCAAGTGGTTAAGCTGGATACCCACTATCCAGCTTTCTGTACATTTTTTTCCTTTAGATTTAACAAAACCATATAATAGGAGGTCAAACCCAAGTTTCAATTTGTATTTAATCAGGCGGGCCCTTGCACTACATGGTTTTGGTAAATCTGAAGGAAATCTGACAACAAAAGTTGGATAGTGTGTTTGGGGTCTTAGACAGGTAGTAGGTACATGCAATTCATTGTATGAAACAAAGGGAAAGCCCAGATTCAGCGCAGATTGTGTGCCTGCAATAGAGGTTATCTATGTAGTACAGGTATATTTCAGGTAATTATTATTACATTATTATACAGGATATATATATATATATATATATATATATATATATATATATATATATATATTACCAACAGTTTGCACAGCGCCAATACAATTCAATACAGGAGGAATCAGAGGACCCTGCTGTTCATAGCACACATCTTTCACTTTAATAAAGGGACAGACTGACTTAAAAGGTACAATAGATATGAAGACTCTACACACCCCTGTTAAAATTGTCAGGTTTCTGTGGTGTAAAAAATGAGACATAGATAAATCATTTCAGAACTTTTTCCACCTTTAATGGGACCTATAAACTGTAGAACTCAATTCAAAAACAAAAAGCCAAACTAAAATATTTTAGGGGGGTGGGAGTAAAAATAATAAACTAATATAAAGCACACCCTCTTATAACTGGGGATGTAGCTGTGTTCAAAATTAACCACTTCAGATCCGCGCTATTGCCGAAGTACGGCTCCAGCGCGGATCTGAAATGCCCGGACGTCGTCCACTGTGCACGCTCCTGGCACGCCCCCTGGCGGCAGCGCCGCACGCTGCTCGAGTGTGCCCGTGGGTCGGGCGGACTCGATGTCCGCCCGAGACCCGCCAATCTCTTTTAGGAGCCTCAGAACGGGGAACCGCCGTTGCAAACACGGCGGTTCCCCGTTCTGTGACAGGGGACATAGCAGATCTACTGATCCCTGTCACTGGGATCAGTTAGATCTGTTATGTCCCGACCAGCCCTGCCCCCCCACAGTTAGAACACACCCAGGGAACATTTGTTAACCCCTTCACTGCCCCCTGCTGGTTAACCCCTTCACTGCCAATGACATTTACACAGTAATCAGTGGATATTTACATTTCTGATCGCTGTATAAATGTCATTGGTCCCAAAAATGTGTAAAAAATGTCCGACATTTCTGCAGCAATATCGCAGTCCCGATAAAAATCGCAGATCGCCGCCATTACTAGCAAAAAAAATAATAATAATAAAAACGCCATAAATCAATTCCCAGTTTGTAGACGCGATAACTTTTGCGCAAACCAATCAATATACGCCAATTGCAATTTTTTTTTTTTACCAAAAATATGTAGAAGAATATATGTCGGCCAAAACTGATGAATATTTTTTTTAATGGATTTGTACTTTAGCAAAAAGTAAAAAATATTGTTCTTTTTTGCAAAATTGTCGCTCATTTTTTGTTTATAGCGGCGATCAGAAATGATGCAGAGGTGATCAAATACCACCAAAAGAAAGCTCTATTTGTGGGAAAAAAAGGACGCAAATTTTATTTGGGTACAACGTCGCACGACTGCGCAATTGTCATTCAAAATGCGACAGCGCTGAAAGCCAAAAATTGGTCTGGGGGGTTTAAGTGCCCGGTAAGGAAGGGGTTAAGAAATCACATTCAAACTCATGTTAAATAAAAGTCAGTACACACCTGCCACCATTTAAAGTGCCTCTGATTAACCGCAAATAAAGTTCAGCTGTTCTAGTAGGTCTTTCCTGACATTTTCCTAGTTGCATCCTACAGCAAAAGCCATGGTCTACAGAGAGCTTCCAAAGCATGAGAGGGATCTCATTGTTAAAAGGTATCAGTCAGGAGAAGGGTAGAAAAGAATTTCCAAGGCATTAGATCTACCATGGAACACAGTGAAGACCGTCATCATCAAGTGGAGAAAATATGGCACAACAGTGACATTACCAAGAACGGTCTTGTCAATTTTCCAGCACACACCTTTCTGGCAAATTAAGGCCTTTGTAGGGGTGGGTGCTGCAGTGATTTCCAGCTGGATACTGGAAGCGTCAATCAAGTGCAAGTATTCACCAGCACACCAAGGATCACCGTCCAAAAGTTATTTTATTCAAAGGGAGATCACATCACAGAAAGTGCAATGTTTCGGAGCCACACAGGACCCCTTTCGTCAGGCATGTGATGATCACATGCCTGACGAAGGGGTCCTGCGTGGCTCCGAAACATTGCACTTTCTGTGATGTGATCTCCCTTTGAATAAAATAACTTTTGGACGGTGATCCTTGGTGCGCTGGCAAATTACTGGCACTTGATTACCAAGAACTGGACATCCCTCCAAAATTGATGAAAAGACGAGAAGAAAACTGGTCAGGGAGACTGCCAAGAGGCCAATAGCACCATTAAAGGAGTTGCAGGAATATCTGGCAAGTACTGGCTGTGTGGTACATGTGACAACAATCTCCCGTATTCTTCATATGTCGGGGCTATGGGGTAGAGTGGCAAGACAGAAGCCTTTTCCTACGAAGAAAAACATCCAAGCCCGGCTAAATTTTGCAAAAACACATCTGAAGTCTCCCAAAAGCATGTGGAAAAATGCGTTCTTGTCTGATAAAACTAAGGTTGAACTTTTTGGCCATAATTCCAAAAGAAATGTTTGGCGCAAAAACAACACTGCACATCACTAAAAGAACACCATACCCACCGTGAAGCATGGTGGTGGCAGCATCATGCTTTGTGGCTGTTTTTCTTCAGCTAGAACAGGGGCCTTAGTCAAGGTAGAGGGAATTATGTACAGTTCCAAATACCAGTCAATAGTGGCACAAAACCTTCAGGCTTCTGCTAGAAAGCTGAACATGAAAAGGAACTTCATCTTTCAGCATACAATTGACCCAAAGCATACATCCAAATCATCAAAGGAATGGTTTCACCAGAAAGCAATGAAAGTTTTGGAATGGCCCAGACCTGAATCCAATTGAAAATCTGTGGGGTGATCTGAAGAGGGCTGTGCACAGGAGATGCCCTCGTAAACTGTCAGATTCGGGAGTGTTTTTGCAAAGAAGAGTGGGCAAATATTGCCAAGTCAAGATGTGCCATGCTGATAGACTCATACCCAAAAAGACTGAGTGCTGTAATAAAATCAAAAGGTGCTGACATCACGTGGGGGCGATACGATTCTCTGTATTTTTTCAATATGTTTGGAAACTTTTAGGCTTAATGACTTCTGGATCATTTGAGATTTGATGCATTGTTCTGCCCTTGGTGAATGTTAATAAACATTATATTGGAAAAAAAAAAAAAAGTCAAAAGGTGCTTCAACAAAGTATTAGTTGGAGGGTGTGCACACTTATGCAATAATATTATTTTAGTTTTTTATTTTTACTTCCCTCCACCTAAAAGATTTCAGTTTGTTGTTCAACTGAGTTGTAGAGTTTATAGGTCACATTAAAGGTGGGAAAAGTTCTGAAATTATTTATCTTTGTCTCATTTTTTTACATCACAGGAACCTGACATTTTAACAGGGGTGTGTAGACTTTTTATATCCACTGTATGCCTTAAAATCCTGCAAAGTTGAAACTGCATATATGAAGAAAATGCATAGGCAAAGGTTACTCCAATGAAAACCACATGTCAAAACATACAGTAGATCCGGAGTCATACACAGATTGATACTACTGGGAATAAATTGGGAAGAGTTAAAAATTCTGGCAGGGTTTTATTTCCATTCTATTTTGGGAGATTTCCTCTCAATTCCTGTCCCGATGACAGCAGGATATGACAGGTCATGTGATTGTCAGTGGGACAAGCAAGCACAGACAACAACAATAACATTGGCAGAAATTCTAACCCTTCTCCGGTCTACTAAAAATGTGTTGGCAGGGAAATCTTCCCAACAAACAAAGAGGCTCTAACCCCTAGCACTCAAAGATGAAATAAAACATTTTGGCTGGAGTTGGGCCTAAAAATAAATAGTGCCTAGCAGGGTTGTTCTGTAAAGTTAAACTTCTGTATATTTAAACTATGTTGCTAGTTTACATTATAGCTTTCACTAAAAGTCTTCCTGGCTACAAATTATGTGACCTACAGAAGCTGGAATATGGTATTTATTAGGATAGTAAAACACGAAAACATAATATGAAGCAAACTGCTCTGAACAGCTCTAGATCATAGAAAACCTGGAAATTATTTAACAATTTTCCTAATAGTACATTTGGCTCTACCATTATGGAACCTTTCATTAAAAATCTAGTTTTCATTGAAGAGACAGAAAGGAAGAGTAGATGGATGATGGTGATGACGTGTTGCCCTCATTACATGACTTAAGTCAGGCAAATATCTCTTTGAAACGGTGACTGTTTGGCTGCATCCATCTTGCAAATGGTTTTTAAATTATTTGCTGATGTCTATACAAAATTCAAAGAATTCGAACCTTTAAAGCACACTTTTTGGACATTTTAGGAAGCAAGCATATGTTTTTTTTTTTTTTTTTAAGATTTATATCTACAAGAAATACTTTCTCTCCATAGAAAATGCATGAACATCGTGCTTAAAGTGATTCTAAAGGACATTTTTTAAAATAATAACAAAAAATGGTAATGGTTTTGCACAGAGCAGCCCCAATCCTCTTCTCAGGTCCCCTAATGGGACTCCTGTCTACTCCCCCCAGCCAAGTGTCCCCATAGGAAGCTTCTTGCTCTGGGGGTACTCATGCATGCTCAATCCTGAGCCATTGATACACAGAGCGCAGCTCAGCCCCGCCCCCCCCCCACTCCCTCCTCAATGGTTGTGATTGACAGCAGCAGGAGCCAATCGATCCCACTGCTGCCTCTCTGTCCAATGAGAAGAAAGATAGTCGCTGTTCTCGTGCACATTGCTGGATGGAGATCGGGTTTAGGTAAGTATTTAAGGGTGGCTGGAGTGTTTGTTTTTTTTTACCTAATGCAGAGAATGTTTTAAAGTGATTGTAATGTTTCCTTTTTTTAAAAAAATAACAAACATGTTATACTTACCTTCTCTGTGCAGTTGGTTTTGCACAGAGCAACCCGGATCCTCCTTTTCTCGGGTCCCCCCTTGCTGCTCCTAGTCCCTCTTCCTATTAAGTGCCCCCACAGCCAGCAGCTTACTATGAGGGCACCTGAGCCGAGTCAGAGCTCCGTGTATCCATTCAGACATGGAACCCCAACCTGGACCCATCCCCCTCCCCTGATTGGCTGACTGGCCTTGATTGACAGCCGCTGGAGCCAATGACGCCGCTGCGGTGCCTCGGGCGATCAGAAGGAGTGTACCAGACAGCTTAGACATTCGTGGACATCGCTGGAGAGAGATGGGGCTCAAGTAAGTAATTAGGGGGGTGCTGGGGGCTGCTACACGCAGAAGTTTTTTTTATCTGAATGCATAGAAAAAACCTTCTGCCCTAACAACTCCTTTAAGGCAAAAAAACCTTGTATCTTTAGAGCCAGTAACTCCATGAAAAGGAAAAAATCCACCCTTGCACTGGGCCAGACACTCCCCCTCCTCACTGCTAGGGTTACCTGCTTGTTATGTCTAGGGCAGAGGATTGGGGAGAAGAAAAACATATCTTATACCTCACTTAAGCAGGGCCCTTGCAGCCCCTCTGTGAGCTGCTACAGGCTCCCATCACACTCCAGCCCCCAAAATGTACAACCAAAGTCTAATGCCCCTGTATTTTACATGAGGATGCAGCAGTTCTGCCCACAGACCAGAGATTCGGGCAGGGGAAAAGACTGCTGGAGCCATCTGGAGTTGGGAGACAGATAAGTGAAGCATCTTGTTCTGAAATCCTCTAGAAATTACAGGCAATTAAACTTTGCATTGCTGGGGGGAGGGTGGATTTTTTTTTTTTCATAGAGTTGGGCCTTAAATATACACTAGATATGCAAATAAAACGTCCACACTTTTTGAAAAACAAGTGTTATCTAGCCCAGTGTTTTTCAACTCCAGTCCTCAAGGCACACGGTCTCAAGGTCATGTTTTCAGGATTTCCATGAGTTTGCACAGGTGATTTGATCAGTTTCACTGCCTTAGTAATTACCACAGCTGTTTCATCTGAGGGAAATCCTGAAAACATGACCTGTTGGTGTGCCTTGAGGACTGGAGTTGAAAAACACTGATCTAGCCCTTAGATCCCCATTTCTTGTGAAGGAAAGGCTCTGTGTGGGAAGCATCAGATGGATGCTGCCATTCTATGACTCTCTTACCAGTCCTAGGGCAGTAATATCACCTACAGTGAAGCTATAAAGTTTCAACTTTACAGGCCTAGAAAGACTAAACAGCCAGAGAATCAAAGCAGCATTTCCTAGTACTTAACCATGTTACAGATTCCCTTTTAAGGGAATATACTCCTTGTTTCCAAAGAGGAGCCCTTTCATTAAAAACTGATTATTACATGGACCCTAGCCTAGTCCTAAAATTAGACCACCCAATGGATAGAGCTCATTTGGAAATAAAAATATAAAAGCACACGTTCCATTGTGATTCCATGATTAAAAACACTTCATGTTATTTTTTTATTTAAAAAGAAGACCAGGAATGTTCAGTTCCTAGAAATAAATTAGTCATATTATATCTCTGTGACTTACCAACATAAAATACCACCAATGGCACTAGACCGGGGTGCCCCCTCAGCCTAATTCATTTTTGCCCAAGTTATGGAATCCCTGGCAGAGGCCATTGGTTTTAACAAAGTCATTTTGAAATTTACTGTTGGCAGTACAGGTCACAATTTCATGTCAATAACGTAATTATTTCCCTAAGGAATTCTTTGCATTCCTTACCCGCTTTGCAAAACTACCTCTGAAAAAGGAAAAAATCTCCCTTTATAAAAAAAAAAATCTCTAAGTTCCAGATGTTTGCAATCCATCCAACGCCTCAGCTTAACCACTTCAGCCCCGGAAGAATTTCGCACTTTAGGACCAGAGCACTTTTTGCGATTCGGCGCTGCGTCGCTTTAACTGACAATTGCGCGGTCGTGCGATGTTGTACCCAAACAAAATTTGCGTCCTTTTTTCCCACAAATAGAGCTTTCTTTTGGTGGTATTTGATCGCCTCTGCGTCATTTCTTATCGCCGCTATAAACAAAAGAAGAGCGACCATTTTGCAAAAAAACCCAAATTTCTTACTTTTTGCTAAAATTCAAATCCAAAAAAAAAATATAAAAAAACATTTTTTTTCACCGTTTTTGGCCGATTTATATAATTCCTCATATTTGCGATAAAAAAAATTGCAATCGGCGTTTATTGATTGGTTTGCGCAAAAGTGGCCGCGTTTACGGATGGTGAGAATTAATTTCTGGGGTTTTTATTTATTTTATTTTTTTTTACTAGTAATGGCGGCGATCTGCGATTTTTAGCGGTAATGCGATACTGGGGGGGACATGTCGGAACATTTTGACACTTTTTTGGGACCAATGACATTTATTCAGCGATCAGAAATTTAAATGTCCACTGATTACTGTATAAATGTCATTGGCAGTGAAGGGGTTAACCTGGGGGGGAGAGCTAGGGGTTAACTGTGTTCCCTGGGTGTGTTCTTACTGTGGGGGGGTTGGGCTAACATGGGCATGAGAGATCTAACTGATCCCAGTGACAGGGATCAGTAGATCTCTCATGCCCCACTGACAGGGCGGGGAACCGCCGTGTTTACATCGGCGGTTCCCCGTTCTTTCCCTGTAGCCGCTCATCGCGGCTCGCCGGCGGACATCGGGTCCGCCCAAGCCGCAGGCACACTCCCCAGGAGTGCGGCGGGTGTGCGCGCCCCCTGGTGGCCAAATGCGAATCGCCGCTTATTTACGGCGATTCGCGCAGGGCTCCCCGACTGCCGCCGTGAAAAGACAGCGCGCGGTGGGCAACCTGTTAAAGTATAACTAAAGGCAATTTTTTATAGTTTTGGATAGAGTGGAGATGGGTTAGAACACTTGTCAGTTTTTATTGCTGTCTTTGCCCAATTAGGAAGAGACACTCTCTCTATTTGTCCTTTTAGCATTATCACTGAAAGTAAAAGTAAACGAAAATCCCAAATTTTGGATTGCCCCCATAAAGGTAATAGAGGGGAAATCTTCCAGTGGGGACACTAGTCTGGTGACCTGGGAATTCCCTTAATTTGAAGGGATTTCCTCTCACTTCCTGTTTGGCTGTAGGATAGGAGGTGAAGGGAAATCTCTGTAGATAGCAAGAAAAAAAAAAAACATCTGGCAGGGTTATGACACTCCTTTACTCTTTCTAAAATGGAAAAAAAGTTTTGCCTATAGTTCTACATTAAATATTCACACCAAATATGAACTCCTATTTGCTATGACTTAAACATAGAAACATAAAAAAATAACGGCAGAAAAAGTCTGAGTAGTCCATCGAGTCTGCCCCTTTTATTTTTTTATTTTTTTTATTTTATTTATTTGTTTTTTACATTAACATTGTTGTCCGACTATAGATTTATGTTTATAACTTACTACAGACTCCCTCTGCTTTGGCCTCCCATCCTGCTGGTTTAGGCATGCATACCCCCATAGGATTGTTTGCAATGTTTATAATAGAACCCCTCTTTCCACTCTGAGGTACATGTCCCTGTATTCAGATGTACTATACCAGGGATATGCAATTAGCGGACCTCCAGCTGTAGCAAAACTACAATTCCCATCATGCCTCTGCCGCTGGGTGTCATGCTTGTGGCTGTCAGAGTCTTGCTATGCCTCATGGGACTTGTAGTTCTGCAACAGCTGGAGGTCCGCTAATTGCATATCCCTGTACTATACTGTTATAATAAAAGTTATAAATGACAAACCTGTTCTCTTGGAGGTCTACTCATCTTTTTGTTCTATGCCCATCCCATATCATTTTCTCCCTTCCCTTCTTTCTCTCAAGTATCCTTTATTCTTCCCATCCCACTTTACCTAACTTAACGTTAGTTATTGGACAAACGAAGGAAGAAATCTGTGCAATAATACTGTAATATGATATAGTGTCACGTTTTGAATACCAAAACCATTTAACTGTGTTAAAAATAACCTACCGTATATACTCGAGTATAAGCCGTCTCGAATATAAGCCGAGGCACCTAATTTTACCACAAAAAACTGGGAAAAGTTATTGACCCCGAGTATAAGCCTAGGGTGGCAAATGCAGCAGCCAGAACACAGGAATTGTAGCCAGAACACAGGGACAGGGAGCCAGAACACAGGAATTGTAGCCAGAACACAGGGACAGGGAGCCAGAACACAGAGACTGTAGCCAGAACACAGGTATTGTAGCCAGAACACAGGGACAGGGAGCCAGAACACAGGAATTGTAGCCAGAACACAGGGACAGGGAGCCAGAACACAGAGACTGTAGCCAGAACACAGGTATTGTAGCCAGGACACAGGGATTTTATCCAGGACACAGAGACTGTAGCCAGGACACAGGGATTTTAGCCAGGACACAGGCTGTAGCCAGAACACAGGTATTGTAGCCAGGACACAGGGATTCTATCCAGGACACAGAGACTGTAGCCAGAACACATAAGGGATGAGTAAGGTAGTTTAGTTTCACATTAAACAGAGCTGTGCTGCTTCTAAGAGCCGTTCTGTGCTGTGTAACTGTGACTAAACACATTGGAATGCAAAGAATGCAGAGAGAGAGCTGCAGCTCTTCATGGAGATCAGGAGGTAGGCGGGACTGAACAGCTAACATCAGCTTGTCCTGCCCACCTCCCCCACCTCCCGACATCAAGCTGAGAATCTGACACCTCTCTCAGCATTCTCTGCATTCCAATGTGTTTAATCACACTTACAAAGCACAGAACGGCTCTTAGAAGCAGCACGGCTCTGTTTAATGTGAATCTACTCATCACCCACAGACACTGA
>BLSH010179556.1:1074809-1086560 GCA_018402905.1 Glandirana rugosa
CCCGCCAACGGATCTCTTGTTCTGCACACAAAGGTCTGTACCTTGTGATTGTACCTGGAGGCCATAAGGTCCACCTCTGGTGTGCCCCACTTGAGGCAAATCTGGCAGAACATTTCTGGATGTAGGGACCATTCCCCTTGATCCAGAGTCTGGCGGCTGAGAAAGTCCGCCTGCCAATTTTTCACGCCTGGGAAGTACATTGCAGAGAGAGCTGGCACGTGAAGTTCTGCCCACCAAAGGATCAGAGCCACCTCCGCGGCTGCTGCCGAGCTTCTTGTTCCACCCTGATGGTTCACATATGCCACAGCCGTGACATTGTCCGACTGAACCCGGACAGGGAGGCCTCGCAGCCTTTCTGACCAACGGGACAGGCAAAGTCTGATCGCTCTCAGCTCCAGTACATTTATCGGAAGACACGCTTCCCGTACTGACCAATGACCCTGGGCAGAGAACTGACCCAGGATGCCTCCCCAGCCCAATAGGCTGGCATCCGTCGTGACTATCGACCAATTGAGGGGGGGGGGAACCTTTCCCCAATTTTAGGGCCGGAGCCCGAATCCACCAGATCATGAGTCCTCGGGACTGATGATCCAACCTGATCAGCTTGTCTAGGGATAGGGGAGATTTGTCCCACTGCAACAAAATTGCCTTCTGCAGGAGCCGAGTGTGACTCTGGGCGTAAGGTACCACTTCGAAAGTCGAAACCATGAAACCCAACACTCGCATACAGAACCGTAAGGAGAACCACTGGCGTGATAACAGGGTTCGCACTGCTGCCTGAAGCGTCCGGAGCTTGCACGGTGTTAGAAACACCCTTGCCTGTACCGTGTCCAGAATCAGACCCAGGTACTCCAGCCAGCAAGACGGAGTTAATGATGACTTCTGCAGGTTGATCAGCCAACCGAACTCCTCTAACGTGGACACCGTGATTGTCACGTTCTCCTCCAGAGCTGTAGCAGACTCTGCTCTCAGGAGTAAATCGTCGAGGTACGCTACAACTGCGATACCTCTCTGTCTCAGCAATGCCAGCATCGGGGCCACCACCTTGGTGAACACCCGAGGAGACGAGGCCAGCCCAAAGGGAAGTGCCACAAACTGGTAATGCAGGTCCCCCACTGCGAAACGCAGAAAACGCTGATGACTGAGACAGACCGGAACATGGAGATACGCATCCCTGATATCCAAGGACGCCAAGAATTCCCCTTGGTGCAGGGCGGCCACGACCGAGTGAATGGACTCCATCCTGAACCTCTTCGTCTTTACGTAGCGGTTTAACGCCTTCAGGTCCAGAACTGGTCTGACCCCGCCCTTTTTGGGCACCACAAAAAGGTTTGAGTAAAATCCGTGAAATCTTTCCACCGTGGGTACCGGTACAATCACCCCCTGTTCGGCGAGTGCCCGAACTGCGCCTAGAAGCGCCTCCCGACGCTCCTGAGGGAGCCTCAAGTTTGAGGGGAAGAACCTTTCTGGGGCAGAGAGCTGAATTCTATCCTGTACCGGGAGGACACCACCTCCAGTACCCACCGATCGGTGATGCAGGTAGCCCATCTGTCTGCGAACCCCAGTAACCGGCCCCCCACCCGTGAGGCGAGTGGGGGTAACACATCATGCGGAGGTAGATTTATCCTTCGCTTTTTCGGACTTATGCTGCCAGGACCTTTTACTGAGCCCCGCGAAAGCCTTCCCGGCTTTGAAGCCCTTACCCGCTGAGACGGGTGCCCGAAAAATCTTCTTCTGACCTGAAGAGACAGGGCCCTGCCTACGGCGAAAATCTCACCGCTTTGGCTCTGGAAGGAAAGTACTCTTCCCTCCCGTGAAATCCTTAATGATTTCATCTAACTGTGGGCCAAACAGACGTTCTCCCTGAAAGGGAAGATCTGCCAGAGCTTTCTTTGAAGCCTGGTCGCCCGACCAAGAGCGGAGCCACAGCACCCGCCTTATCACAATTGAAAAAACAGACATTTTTGACAATATGGGAAGAAGGTCCAAAGCAGCATGGCATATGTAGCGGAGACCTTCTTCCAAATGTTGTGCCCACTGTACTTCAGCCTGTGCACCTTCACTAGACAAACCAGTGTGCAGTGCGGCAGCGTGCTCATGAAGAGACTGTGCCGCCATCGCAGCTGCTAGCGCCGGCCGCATGGCTGACCCAGCCAACAAGAATAGTGCTTTAGACACTGCCTCTGTGCGGTGATCAGCCGCCTCCCTAAAGGATGGAGACCCCTCCAAAGGAATGGTAGTTGCTTTATTTACACGAGCCACGGCAGGGTCCACCACCGGGGAAGCCCATCTCTTAGTAAAGCTTTCCTCAAAGGGGTAGCGAACAGCAAAGCTTTTAGGCAAAGCAAAGGAATTTGGTGGCCTCCGCCATTCCTTTAACACCGCTTATTCAAACACCTGATCATAAGGGTAAGCCCTGGGGGACCTAGGGGGTTTAAGTGGTCCACAAACATATGCGGACTCGTGCGACTCCCCTGCTTGGTCAAGCCGCATGGAGTCGCGGATATCAGTGATCAGCGCTTCCACTATCGCTTTACCGCGCGAAAAAGGAGCTTCCTGATCCTCATCGCACTCTGAGGGCAGCTCACCCTCTGAAAGATCTACAGGTGTGACCATTGAGGTGCTCTCTAGATCCGAATCCTACCCTGAGGAAAGAGGGGGGGTGGGCGTTTCTGGGGGCCCCTCGGAACTGGCACCCCTGCCCGGGGAAAGAACTCCCCAAACACCGCCCTCAGCTGTTCCAAGGACACTAATGTTCCTGGGGTGGACTGTAGATCCCCAGGTACCCCTGCCTCTGACATCCCAGCCTTCTGGCACCCCCACTGTGTGACCACCACCTCTACCCCACCAATCAGCCAGGGAGACCCGGGAGGATTGCACCCACCGCTACCAGCACCCAGAGAGAGCCAGCTATACTTGCTGTTTTGATGCCTCAGCACTCCAACCGGAAGAGCAATGCCCACAAACTACTGCACTCCAGGAGCTTGTTACTGTGTGTCAGCCACGTTGTCCAAGCGCAAACCGGAAGCTCACTTTCGTTTAAAACACTTCCTGTAAAGGACTGAACTTCTCTCAAACGACCACTGGGGGCCGCCAGAGAGCAGGCTGGAAACCGCATGGTTATCAAACAATGGACGCTGCCATTAACACACGCTCGGTCGGCCACGAACGAGCGGTGCTCCACACTCAAATGGCAGCGACCCGCTTAACACAGCGCTCCGGACGGTCGGTGCAAAGTTGAACGGTCAGTGCAAGGTGCGGTACTGCGGGGGGGGGAATAATCCTCGAAAGGGTACCACCCAGTATGTCCCTCTAACAGACCCCCACCAGCCGGCTACCACCGGAGCTGCCCAGGTGCCCACTCTCCATGCCCCTAAGGCGGAAGAGGGGTCCACTCACCAATCCGACGGGCGCAGCGGTTAGCCACCGGAGCAGACCTACCTCCCCAAAAGGAGTCATGCTGCTGGCCAGGCCACTGGACAGGCGTACCAGTCACTGGGCTCTAGTGGGTTTTAGCCACTGGCCGCCCGCACGGAACGGGCACTATGCAGTGGGCTCCCCTAAGGGTAGCTCGCATAGTGTCGGCCGGACTGGGGAAAGTTTTGGATTTGAGATATCCTCTATACCACCAGCCAGCTTCTTGATAGCAGTCTTCATCAGACGAATCTTCAGGAGACCGCAGATCCCATAGGGAACCAGGTCTACTCCTTGCACTAGGCAAATAAAAACTGATGTGCTGTACAGGGCAGGGGGATTATATGCGAAGGTGAGGACGGCCCCCTGGGAGAGGCCAACCTATGCTTTTGTTTGTTTTGCCTAGTCTACTCCTAGTAGGATTAGCATAACCCCATGTGTCATAAGAAGGCTGCCTCTATCAGTGAACAGAAGAGAAACATGCGTTCTGTGAATGTGAAAGCTACAAGTACCAACAGCCTTTGCAGCACTGTGGTAGTTGAGTCTTCCTGTCGGTGTGTAACTGCCTGCCAGTATGAGGTATGAGCAGACAGCTACACAGACAGTCTGCAAGAGGCCTGCATAGCACCCGCAATCTGCTGATCATGGGTGCAATGCTTTGCAGGCTCACAGTAGAAAAAAAATGCACTTTTTTTACCTACAAAAAGATGTGCATTTATTTATTAATTTTTTTCAAAGGTGAACTTATCCTTTAAAACTGCTACTCAGCACTCAAACACTTTTTAAGTTTTAACAATGCCTAAACTTAACTAATAAATTATTATATTGCTTTAGGCTGGGTTCACACTTGTGCGAACACAGACATCACATGTGGCTCACACTCATCTGTGCACTACGAATTCAGCCATACAAACTGTAAGGCTGAAATCGTATTTTCACCAAAATGGTGCAGGATTCTTATTTTGGTTCGCACAGGAATATGATTGCATGGGCGTCCACACCTGTGCGATCCAATTCCTGCACCATTTGACAGTTCTCACTGCGATCCGATCTGGGGGTGTCATTGACTTTACATTGACACCCCGAGCAGTTCACAGATGTCAGTGTGAACCAGTGTGCGATTCAGATGTGATGTGGGAACCGGCACTGAATCGCAGGGATTCCTGAATTGCACGAGCTTAGCTGTGCGCCAGATAAAAACACTGCATGGGTCCCAATGAGTGTAGAACATAGAATACTTCTTCTCTGGTCTGCCTTGTCTTAATCAGATGTATCTTATAGTGGTTCTAAAGACAAAATGTTTTTTTAATCTTAATGCATTCTATGCATTAAGATAAAAAACCTTCAGTGTGCAGCAGCCCCACTCAGCCCCCCTAATACTAACCTGAGCCCAATCTTGATCCAGAGATGTTGCACAAGAACCTCGGCCATTGGCTCCCACTGCTGTCAATCAAAGTAAGTGAGCCACTGAGGAGAGGGGGTGATGAGCCACAGCTCCGTTTGTGAATGGACACACAGAGCAGGCCTGACGTCAGGGAAAAAAAAAAAAAAAAATTGGCGTTCTGCATCAGCGTTAGTGAGCGTCGGCGTCAATAGGCATTTTTTAAAAAAATATCAGCTCTCTGCCATTTTTCAACCTAAAAACGTCAGCGTCAAAAAACGACGGTACGGTGTTAGTGAGCGTTTTTCTGCTTCGCCGTCAAAAACCGCCAAAATGTTACAGCCTCAGAACGCGCTGGCTGTGGGTTCTAGTTTCAGCTCACTAACGCTGACGCCCTATACATATAAAAAACGTCTGTGTTTTTATGGGGCCATTGACTAACATGGAGAGCTGCAAAAAATGCCAGAAAACGCCGGCGTCAAAAAATGTCCGTGTGTATGAGGCCTGAAGCTGTACAACGTGAGGCATGATGACAAAAATACTCAGATACAGTTGTGCTCATAAGTTATACACACACACTAATTACAAGCAAACAGATCACAGGTGAGGATGGTTACCTTTAATAGCCATTCAAACCCCTTTGTGTCAACTTGTGTGCATGTTATCAGGCCAAAATCACCAGGGTATGTAAACTTTTGATCAGGGTCATTTGGGTAGTTTCTGTTGTCATTATGATTTAAAAAGAGTAAAAACAGTAGATTGATAATAAACGGCTTCAGCCAAACATTAACCATGAGTGAAAGAAAAGTTTTTGTGTTATGATTCATATTCTCTGAAAAATAGCCAATAAATCATAAACTCTGCCAGAGTATGTAAACTTATGAACACAACTGTTTATATTAATGGTTTGTATACACATTGAATAATCAAGGACGTTCCATCATTCTAACAACTAACATTTCTGCAGATAAAGCTTGCAGCCAAAGAAGATCTCTGCTGTTATAGAATACAATGTTGTAAAATGTCAATACCCAGGCCCATTTAAGAAAAGGGATACTAGCAGACATAAGTCACCTTCCCAGAAGCCAGTACAAAACAGTAGGCACAACACACTGGGTGAAAGCTAGGCATTTTTTTTTTCTAATAAAATATATGAGTCTAGAAGGTCCGAAAAAATAAGAGGCTCAGAAGGAATTGGTCTTTCCCCAATTCATGACTTTGCATTCCCTTTAAAGAATTTAAGTGTCATTTGGGAGCACTGAATGATCTCTTCCAGATAGTTTGCTGCTATCAGGTAGTCATACAAGTATAAAATAATCACTGTGTGTTGTAGCTAGGTAACCTATTCTATGATCTTTGTGAATGTGCTCATAGTTAAGAAAAGATGTTGATTTTATAGCTAAAGTTGAACTCCAGACATAATCTTCATTTAATTATATTCCTCAGTAGCCATCAAGGATATAAATCTATTTATATTGTGTGCACCATATGCTCTGCAAACCACTAACCACTCCAGCTAATCTAAGGTATAGCCTTCCTCCAGCCTATCACTAGTGTGAAGAGGCATTCCTCCTCTCACTGACACCCATTGCACTGACCAGCCTTCACTGGCCATCACAAGGGTCAGCCTTTCTCCAGCCGACCACCAGCACAAGGATAAGCCTTCCTTCTGCCAATCACCACCACAAGGTACATTCTTTCTCCTGCTGACCATAAGCCTTCCTTCTGCCAATCACCACCACAAGGTACATTCTTTCTCCTGCTGACCACCAGCACAAAAGGCAGTCTTCCTCCTGCCAACAACCAGTGCAATGGGCAGTCTTCCTCCTGCCAACAACCAGTGCAATGGGCAGTCTTCCTACTGCCGACCTCCACTGAAAGAGGCAATCTTCCTTCTGCCAACCACTGGTACAAGGGGCAATCTTCCTTCTGCTAACCGCCAGTGCAAGGGGCGGTCATTTTCTTACCAATCACAAGAGAAAGAGATCTTTTTCTTTTTGCCGAGCACCAATGCTTTGAAGCATTCTTCCTCCAGCCTACCTCAATGTCTGAGGAAGTGTTCCAAATACTGGATGTTCCATACATTGCAAGTCCACAGAACAGCCTCATTCACTGTGAAGACAGTGGGAAAAATACTGCCCCACATATTGGAGGTCATCGGGAGGAAGACTGCCCCATATATTGAAGGTCAGGAGGAGGAAGACTGAACCATACACTGGAGGTCAGCAGGAAGAAGACTGACCCATACACTGGAGGTCAGCAGGAAAAAGACTGTCATATGCATAGGAGATCAGAAGGAGGAAGAATGACCCATACATTGCAGGTCAGCTGAAGGAAGATTGCCCCATACCCTGGAGGTTAGTGGGAAGAATATCGCACCATACACTGGAGGTCAATGAGAGGAAGACTGCCCCATACATTTGTAGTAAGTGTGTGTGTGTGGGGGGGGGGGGGTAGACTGCCCCTTTCATTGGAGGTTTGTCTGTTTCTGTGACTACAGGAACTGGACAATAGAGTACGTCAGCACTCCCCAAGTCAAATAAACAAAACAAGCCAACTGCACTCCAATGACATCAGCCTTCACACAATCTTACTGTTCCAGAAGATCACAAGGAGCGGAGTCTGAGCGGACTTGGAGCAATAAAGTTGTGTGAACGCTGATGTCATTGGCGCATGGCTAGTACACTACACTCTATACACTGTGCTGTAGGTTATATACTCATGAACCCTGCATTCCATACTTTATATTGTACCATATGTTTCATAATTCTGACTATGGCAGTCTATACAATATGTTGTACAGTGCAAACTCCTAAGCACTCCACCTGCATGTTACATACTCCAAACTCCTATCACTACACTTAATAAACTCTTTTTTACCTTACATACTCTTAACAGCTGCACTGTACAGTATATTGTATGCTAGGTTCTACATTATATTGGCCTTGTTGTTGTTGTAGTTGTACTATATGTTACATACACCTGGCCAAAGTGTTGTTCATCTCAAAAACAACTATTTTATTCAAGTTGGCTATATGTCTACACTGTGTATGCAGAAGCATAATGAAAGAGTTTATTTTGAATGATCTTTTGTTATGAGGTTTATGCATGTCTTTGAGAATCTTGCCTGTTACACATTAAAGCATATTTTGTGGGTGCATGGACTACAGTACATATGTACAATGCATTCAATCAGTAGGCTAAAGCTCTATTCAACTATGCTCCTTTAAGCTATGGCCGCTGTTTGCAATGGAACATGGTGCTAATTGCAGCTCTTCGTTGTGTCCAAGAGCGCTGAGAAGCTGTTACAATCCTAGCAACATCCCTGAAGGGGGGTGAATCTTTTCTCAGGAATGCTGTCATTATATGTAGAGGAAATCATTTTATAAGAAGCCATTCAGATTCAGATACTTGAATGAAAACACGTTGTACATCATCCGCACATCTTATGTGCTCCCATGGGTCAAAAACCCTTCCTGATTTTCAAGCAGCCGTCATAAGAAAGAATTGGGGAGGGTGGGTGGACACAAACAACAAATAATTTGGTTTAGGAAATTAGAGTTTAATCTTCAAGCAAGAGCAATTCCAGCTCCAGAAACCAAGTGCTAAGCAGGTTAATTAATAGTTTATATTACAAGATCAAAATGGAGTACTTCTTTAAACAAAATGAAATCTCTGAGAATTAGTCTTAACATTTCTATTAGCAAAGCCTAAAATTCCCATTTTGACAGCACACACTGCATGCATTTTTCATTATAAAGAAATATTAAAAAGAAATATATAGGACTGTGGAAAAGAACATAATTAAAAAGATGTACACCTTCTATAAACCCGATGAGATGTATGTGTTACTCAAGATCTGAAAGAACGCTTTAACAGCATTGCAAAAATAATCACCTAAAATGAACTCTGACAATGGAGAGCGCATAACCACAGCTCCATCTAGTGGCTGATATTCAAATTGTCAATACAGACCTAGATTATAGTCGCAACTTCAAAAATCTTTATGATAATTATCAAGCAATGTCATTTAACCCCTTAAAAACTCAGAGGGCAATATAATTAATATATAAAAAGATAATCCTTAACCCCTGAAAAACAGCCCCACACGATAATCCCCCCTCCACCAAATGATTTGGAGGAGTGCGCAAAGCAAGGTCTGTAAAGACATGGATGAGAGAGTTCATGTGCGTGTACAGGAAGGTGTCCCAATACTTTTGGTAATATAGTGTACATTGATCAGCAATAACATAGCCACCTGCCTAAAAAATGAGTAGGCCCTTCAAAACAGGCCTGACCCAAAGAGGCATGGACTCACTACACCTGTGAAGGTATGCTGTGGTATCTGCCTCCCTCCCAGCTTGCCTTCTTCTCATAATGCATTCTGGTGCCATGTCTTCCCCAGGTAAGTGACACACACACAGCCATCCACATGGTGTACAAGAAAAACGGGATTTTTTACTTACCGTAAAATCCCTTTCTTCGAGTTCATCAAAAATGTAATTTATTTCAGTAATTCAATTCAAAAAGTGAAACTCGTATATTTTATGTAGATGTGTTACACACAGAGTAATAAATTTTAAGCATTTTGTTCTTTTAATGTTGATGATTATGGCTTAAAGATAGTGGACACCCAAAATTCAGTATCTCAGAAAATTGGAATATTACACAAGGCCAAACAAAAAAAAAAGGATTTCTAATACAGAAATGTTGGGTTACTGAAAAGCATGTCCATGTACAGTATAGTATGCACTCAATACTTGGTCGGAGTTCCTTTTGCATGAATTACTGCATCAATGCGGCGTGGCATGGAGGCAATCAGCCTGTGGTGTTATGGAAGCCCAGGTTGCTTTCATAGCGCGGCCTTCAGCTTGTCTGCATTGTTGGGTCTGGTGTCTCTCATCTTCCTCTTGACAATACCCCACAGATTCTATATGGAGTTTAGGTCAGACAAGTTTGCTGGCCAATCAAGCAGTGATACCATGATCATTAAACCAGGTATTGGTACTTTTGGTAGTGTGGTCAGGCGCCAAGTCCTGCTGGAAAATGAAATCAGCATCTCCATTTAGTTGGCCAGCAGAGGGAAGCATGAAGTGCTCTAGAATTCCCTGGTAGAGGGCTGCGCTGACTTTGGACTTGATAAAACACAGTGGACCAACACCAGCAGATGACCTGACTCCTCAAATCATCACCGACTGTGGAAAATGTTGTATGTTATTTGGAAATCAGGGTCCCAGAATCTGGAGGAAGAGAGGAGAGGCACAAAATCCAAGATGCATGAGGTTGAGTGTGAAGTTGCCAGTCAGGGATGATTTGGTGAGCCATATCTGCTGGTGTTGGTCCACTGTGTTTTATCAAGTCCAAAGTCAGCGCAGCCCTCTACCAGGAAATTCTAGAGCACTTCATACTTCACTCTGCTGTCCAACTTTATGGAGATGCTGATTTCATTCTCCAGCAGGACTTGGCACCTGACCACACTGCAAAAAGTACCAATACCTGGTTTAATGATCATGATATCACTGTGCTTGATTGGCCAAATTGGCCAGCAAACTCGTCTGACCTAAACCCCATAGAGAATCTGTGGGGTATTGTTAAGAGGAAGATGAGAGACACCAGACCCAACAATGTACATGACCTGAAGGCCGCTATCAAAGAAACCTGAACTTCCATAACACCTCAGCAGTGCCACAGGCTGATCGCCTACATTCCACACCGCACTGATGCAGTAATTCATGCAAAAGGAGCCCCGACCAAGTATTGAGTGCATACTATACTCTACATGGACATACTTTTCAGTAAGCCAACATTTCTGTATTAAAAATACTTTTTTTTATTTTTTTTATTGGTCTTATGTAGTATTCTAGTTTTCTGAGATACTGAATTTTGGGTTTTTAAAAGAAAGAAATGCTTGAAATACATCACTCTGTGTGTAACGCATCTATATAAAATATAGTTTTACTTTTTGAATTCAATTACTGAAATAAATTAATTTTTTAATGATATTCTAATTTTATGAGATGCACCTGTATATATACGCAGTATCTCACAAAAGTGAGTACACCCCTCACATTTTTGTAAATATTTTAGAATATCTTTTCATGTGACAACACTGAAGAAATGACACTCTGCTACAATGTAAAGTAGTGAGTGTCCAGCTTGTATAACAGTGTAAATTTGCTGTCCCCTCAAAATAACTCAAAACACAGCCATTAATGTCTAAACCGTTGGCAACAAAAGTGAGTACACCCCTAAGTGTACTAATGATTGCTCCAACAGTGGACCTTTTTTCACCAAGCTGCTTGGCAATTTCCCCGTAGCCCTTTCCAGCCTTGTGGAGGTGTACAATTTTGTCTCTAGTGTCTTTGGACAGCTCTTTGGTCTTGGCCATGTTAGTAGTTGGATTCTTACTGATTGTATGGGGTGGACAGGTGTCTTTATGCAGCTAATGACCTCAAACAGGTGCATCTAATTTAGGATAATAAATGTAGTGGAGGTGGACATTTTAAAGGCAGACTAACAGGTCTTTGAGGGTCAGAATTCTAGCTGATAGACAGGTGTTCAAACAGTGGCGGCTGGTGAAGTTTTTGGATGGGGGGGCGCCAGGCCCCGCCCTTCCCTTTGACCCCTCCTACTTTTAATAAGCCCCGTCCCTTATAGAATCCACCCACTCCGTCCCCTGTATTCCACATATTGTGTCAGGAGTATACAGCTCAGCATCACAGGACACAGTATACAGCTCAGCATCACAGGACACAGTATACAGCTCAGCATCACAGGACACAGTATACAGCTCCAACATCACAGAACACAGTATACAGCTCAACATCACAGGACACAGTATACAGTGAAACAGGTGGGGGCAGTTTGCAGCCAGTGACACAGGTGGGGGCAATTATGCAGCCAGTGACACAGGTGGGGGCAATTATGCAGCCAGTGACACAGGTGGGGGCAGTTAT
>BLSH010179556.1:1091425-1110398 GCA_018402905.1 Glandirana rugosa
ACGAACACTGTAGGCGTGTCGTTATATAAAAATATGTATCTAGGATATCGTCCCCACAGGTTTCAAAAAAACTTTGGACACCCCTGCTATAGGATCTATGTATAAAAATATATTGCTGTGCGGATGTCACAAGCATTTGCTTAGCTGTCCAAAATAATCACCGTAAGTTGCCTAATAAATGTATTTCCTATCTACAGTATCTCACAAAAGTGGGTACACCCCTCACATTTTTGTAAATATTTTATTATATCTTTTCATGTGACAACACTGAAGAATGACACTTTGCTACGATGTAAAGTAGTGAGTGTACAGCTTGTATAACAGTGTAAATTTGCTGTCCCCTCAAAATAACTCAACACACAGCCATTAATGTCTAAACCACTGGTAACAAAAGTGAGTACACCCCTAAGTGAAAATGCTCTGGTCAGGAAGGGGGTAAATCCTTCCGGGGCTGAAGTGGTTAAAGACCGGTCACTTCCACCATGGCCTGTTATACAGTACCTCCAGCCATGCTGAAATTATATAAGCAGAACATAGCAATAACACCACATTTTAAAACACAATTAAGGGAGGGTCATAGATGCTGTCCTGAAAGACTCCTAGAAATCGTGTTGTAATTTTGTTTGGGTACACTGTCGCACGACCGCGCAATTGTCATTTAAAGTGACGCAGTGCCGTATCGCAAAATGTGCTCTGTTCATTAAGGGGGCAAATTCTTCCGGGGCTGAAGTGGTTAATGTCTAAATCGCTGGCAACTAAAGTGAGTACATCCCTAAGTGAAAATGTCCAAATTGGGCCCAATTAGCCATTTTTCCTCCCCGATGTCATGTGGCTCATTAGTGTTACAAGGTCTCAGGTGTGAATGGGGAGCAGGTGTGGTAAATGTGGTGTTATCACTCTCACTCACATCATATCCAGAGGTTTTCTTTGGGAAACAGACGTATGAGTGCTGCCAGCATTGCTGCAGAGGTTGAAGGAGTGGGAGGTCAGCCTGTCAGTGCTCATACCATATGCCGCACACTGCATCAAATGGGTCTGCATGGCTGCCGTCCCAGAAGGAAGCCTCTTCTAAAGACGATGCAGAAGAAAGCCCGCAAACAGTTTGCTGAAGACAAGCAGACTAAGGACATGGAGTACTGGAACCATTTCCTGTGGTCTGATGAGACCAAGATAAACGTATTTGGTTTAGATGGTGTCAAGCATGTGTGGCAGCAACCAGGTGAGGAGTACAAAGACAAGTGTGTCTTGCCTACAGTCAAGCAAGGTGGTGGGAGCATCATGGTCTGGGGCTGCATAAGTGCTGCCGGCACTGGGGAGCTACAGTTCATTAAAGAGGAAGCAAACCCAGATGTAAACCCTAATGGGTTTACTTCCTCTTATTCATCTGCAATGTAAAAGCATAATAGGCTAGTATGCATCACATATTAGCAGCCTATTATGTACCACTTACCTGCCATCGATGCCCACGCTGTCCCCACAGTAGGAAGTGTCCATCTTTGCCCCTCTTCCTTCCGGGACCGCGAACTCCGGCGCTGTAACTGGCCGGAGTGGCATGACGTCACTCCCGTGCATGTGCGCGGGAGCCACCAATCGCAGCCCGCTGTTAGTGAAGAAACAGCGCGGAGGCCGTTTCTTCACTGCGCATGTGGCGAATGATGTCAGTACATGCCAGTATAGCGTATATCTCCTAAACCGTACAGGGAACCTACAGGTAAGCCTGATTACAGGCTTACCTGTAGTTTAAAGTGGTTGTCAAGAGTTGACAACCACTTTAAGGGGAACCATGAATGCCTGTGACATACTGAAGCAGAGCATGATCCCCTCCCTTCGGAGACTGGGCCACAGGGCAATACTACATCATGATAACGACCCCAAACACACCTGCAAGACGACCACTGCCTTGCTAAAGAAGCTGAAGGTAAAGGTGATGGATTGACCAAACATGTCTCCAGACCTATACCCTATTGAGCATCTGTGGGGCATCCTCAAATGGAAGGTGGAGGAGTGCAAGGTCTCGAACATCCATCAGCTCCGTGATGAAATCAGGGAGAAGTGGAAGAGGACTCCGGTGGAAACCTGTGGAGCTCTGGTGTACTCTATGCCCAAGAGGGTTAAGGCAGTGCTGGAAAATAATGGTGGCCACACAAAATATTGACACTTTAGGTCCAATTTGGACATTTTCACTTAGGGGTGTACGCACTTTTGTTGCCAGCGGTTTAGACATTAATGGCTGTGTGTTGAGTTATTTTGAGGGGACAGTAAATTTACACTGTTATACAAGCTGTACACTCACTACTTTACATTGTAGCAAAGTGTCATTTCTTCAGTGTTGTCACATGAAAAGATAGAATAAAATATTTACAAAAATGTAAGGGGTGTACTCACTTTTGTGAGATACTGTATATATACACAGGTGCATCTCATAACAATAGAATATCATTAAAAGTTAATTTATTTCAGTAATTCAATTCAATAAGTGAAACTCATGTATTTTCACTTTTGTGAGATGCTGTATCTAGAGGCCATTGCAGCAAAAATAAACGTCAGACAAATGGGGGTGATAACCGTATTTGCAATAGCTGTAAGAATTGCTTGTGACATTCCTCCAGTAATTTTTTTTTTATATAATTGATTCCTAGAATTTTGGTGCAGTGAAATATAGGTGAAACTGCACACAAAATTCATAAGAACTAAACTATTATAGTCAACAGCGCAGTATTTGCCTCATTTTCTTTGCTTAAATATTTATTAACTTTTTTTTCTGGCTTGTTGAGGGACACAGAAATTCACTTACTGTTGGGTTATAATGCTGCCTACATGAGGACTGGTCAATTGTAAAAAATATATATATATATAATCAGTAGGCCAGCCCAACATAACCCCCTCCTACTACCAGCATGCCTCAGTTTGTTGCTAGTGTCTTAGGAGGATGGAAATCTTTTCTTCAACTCTGTTGGGAAATGTCTAACCTTTTTGATGGCATTTCTTCCTAATTTTTTTCTTTAATCAGGATTCTTTGCTACATTGATGCTTTAGCTGGTCTCTACATTTGCAGCTATCTGGCGCAACCTTTCCTCAGCCTAGGTACTGGACAGGGCAAGTCTAGCTGAGAAGTGACCTCCAGACACTGGGTTCTGTGTTAGCCACTTTCTAGAATCCATTCTGGTAACAAGTTAGCTGTGGAGTGCTTTCCAGGTCAAGAGCCATTGGCATTGCCTCTGGGCTTGCCCTGTCTCTGAAGATTAATTCTGCGAGTAGGCTGATCATCACTTGGAGCTACCTCGCTGTTTTAACCGCTAAGTGCATTTGAATTTTCGCTTTCCATTAATTTTACCACCAAAGGGTTAACATTGAAGGACTGAATTCTGACATCATCTGCTGGGTGGAATGTGGCATGGCACCCAACATCAAGGAAGCATCTCCCCACTTCTGCTCCTGCTTTGCAAAGAGCCACAAGGAACCCCAGATCCTTGGTTTGTTTATACTACCCATCCACAATAATGATCACCTCCAGCCATCCAACTCTCACCAAACTACCAACTGCCTGGGTTTTGTGAGTACCTTAGGCCTCACCGCGTACCCTAAGCCTAGTTGAATTACTGTCAGTCACAACATGTCTACATAGAAACAAACGGGTGGTGCCCACTGCAATGAGTGACCCCATCTCACATATCCCCAACAGTTTTGTTCTGTGCCTTCCCAAGATACCAACTTTTGCAATCTGCAACCTGGCTACTCTAAGATTATAGGATCTATCTCATCATTGGAGTCCTCCTTAGCACCAAGTAAGGCCAAATCCCAACCAGGACCTATACTTCAGTTGTGCAAGACTTTGTGATCAAATTCACTCAGTTTCTCACTAAAGCCGACCTCAGATGCTCCAAGTGCAATCCCGTGTCTTCTCTTGCAGGAGTCCACTTCTAATCTGTACACAGAATTAGAGGCTAACGGGCAACTGGTCACAGTGACCATTTCCAGCTCTGATCGCGGTTCCCCCAAGTCTCTCCTCTGCCACTACCCTAGATTTACAACAAACCACGCGGTACATATGATTGAAGCACACGTGTCTTGGTGTAAGAAGTCTAAAGAAAGTTTGGCCAAGTCTCTTCCTTGCCCTCCGGCCAACTGAAGAACCAGTTTTCACCATCAGTGAAGCCTTCAAAATGAATGTTCTCCCCCACTTTTCTAGGGGGGGGGGGGGGGTTGCTAATTAATGCGCGTTCTTGAGTGCTATTTCATGCTTCTGGATTGATTCTCCATCCGCAGTGCTGTGTTCAACTCCTCACCCTCTACCTTCCTGTGTCAGGGTACAGACTAGCGGAGCCACCTCTGCTTCCTTGGTGCCTTTGGGAATTAAAGTTTCCTGTTCTAATGTCTGTGCCAGTTTTAGAAGATCTACCCCAGCCTGTCCACCGTTCTTTTCCTCAGAGCACTCGTTTGTCTCCTTTGGGACACGTAAGCGCAATGTGAGCTCTAAGATCAACTTGATATCCATCAAATCCGCCCTCCCGGTCCTTTCCCAGAAGGTTCATATGACCTGGCAGGTCAAGTACTTGCTCATCATTGTCCTAACATTGCTCTGGCTTCTCAGTCTAGCCCATGCATTCAGTGTGATCCGACCACCCAGGTCTGTCTTGGCTACTGATAGGTGGGATTTGAGCTTGGTCCTAAGCCTTCTCAGATCTATGTTCCTCCTTGTCAATTTTAGGGAGATCTACCATCTATCCCCTGCCTATTCTTTGCACTGGAAACTTCCATGTACCTTACCATATTAGTCATGTCTCCATGGTATTTAACCTTATTTCTCTAAGGGAGTCCAGGGACCACTTAAAGTCATCCTCAGTGTTCTTTAATTCAAATAGGGAAATTAACTAAATTAGCCATGTGGATTTGAGTAACTATTTGTTAAGGTATGTTTTCCCCCTTTTTTCTAAGGTTAAAAGGTCTTTGATAGTATTTTTATATAATAATTTTTATTCTATTTATGTCCAGGGGGAAGAGTGACTATATGAGTGGTATGTTTGTCTGCACAGCTTTTGTGTTTTACAATGTGAGGAGTTTTAAGAAATGTCATTGTAAATGGGCTAAACAATGACAATAAAGCATATCTAATCTATCTTCCTCGGCAGTGGTGGCCCGTCCATACGGGGGTGCAGGGGCCCTGCCCCCCTAATCCATGCGCCCGACCACTAATCTACATGCAGGGCACCAGACTCATGGATTCCAATGTGTTTTTTTCTTTTTTAAGCACATGATTAGAGCCTGAGACTCTAATATGCTTCAAAAAAGGGTGAGCTTGAGGCGCAGAGTGAATTGGGTTCATGAATTGGGATTCCCTCTCTGGCATTAGGTTAATTCCCATACCCACTTGCCACCTGGTTTGGCCTTCTTCTTACCTGGTGGGGGGAGTTTGGCCAAATCCAGTGTCAGCTTCCGACGTTGTTCCTGCAGGCAGATCTTAAACTGCACATAGTCTCCATTTAAAGGAGCAGTATATCCAAAGCTTGTTTGGCTGGGCTTCTATAGATCACAGGAGTGCAATTCGTTTTGTGACCAGTTTTCAGCAGAGAGCGGGCTGAAGTCCACTCTCTGACGACGTCACAGGAATCAGTTCAGGCACCGCGTCAGGATGACAATGGAAGTCGGGATCTGCCAGGTGCCTGAACTGGCACCCGTCTCAGCCTCTCAGCGAGCTGCTGAAAGACTGAGACGGCGTGCTCCACCCCTCCATGGCTTAGCACTCCAGTAAGCGTGGGGGAGCAGAGTGAAGAGCTGCTTATTTACAGTCAGCAGCTCTCCGCTCGGGGAGCTGTGAGCACCAAGCCATCGGCTGTATTCAATCATTAGGTTCTCAGTGTAGAAGCTCCAGGGGACCGATGCAACATAGGACTGATGCTGCATCCACCTAGGTAAGTATAAAGGGGGGGGCATAATTCTCTTTTAATGTTCACATGTGCCTGTTAGTGGTTGATTGCTGTTGCCCATCTCGCAGTCAGACTATTTTTGAATATCTCAACAGTATATGACTCTCTGTGTCTCTCTATGAACAAGTAAGGAAACAGGAATTTTGTAAAATCCTTTAACACGGGCCCCATCCCTCTGTATTTATGATCCTGCTCTTATATCTTCTTGCTAAAAACTAAGGCAAGTTGGTCAAAGGAGGGGTTTATCCTGGGCTGGCTTAAAGATTTTATGTTTGCCAGTGTCCAATCCTCCTGTAGGCAGCAGTATAAACCAACAGCATACGCCTTACTGTGTCACTCAATGGACATGAAGAAAAGGCAATATTTATGACTTCAGACCTTAAGTGAGAAAAACATATCATGATATCTTTGGCATTGCTGTATATTCAAGGAACATTTTTTTTTTTTTATGCATTAGCTATTAGTATGCGAAAACAACATTACATGCATTGAGGCTAAAACCAAATTGCAATGTAAGCATGATGTTCTGCAGTAGCTGCAATATTACAAATTTAGGAGTGCATCCTACTTGTGAATACCCAAAGCCAACTTCAGCATTGACTTACAGCTTAATGACTACATTTACAATAAATGTTGCACCATCTCGGTATGATGCCAGCTCGCACTGCAGCTGTTTACCATGACACCTACAGTACCACTAATTTTAAAATGCCTACCGCCCTCCCCAATGCTCTGTTGTAACCTTTTAGAAAGCTCAAATCTCTGAATATTGAGAAAACATTTTCTCACTGACCTGGAAGTGCTTGGTGCCCAAGGGACCTTTAACCATCTAGGGAGTGTAATTTGAGGAGAGAGCCTAGCCCTGTGCATGTACTCATTTTCAAAAAGATAGTAATTGCATGGGATTTTGGGAGGGCGCATTGGGCGAGGGTGAAGCAGGCAGGAAATGGTTTGATAAAAGTTTTCCTCAACAGTGAGGACTGAATTGTCTTGTGTATGTATATAGATTATATGAGAAGACCAAGAAATACGAGAATGGGGATTTTTAAGGTGCAATTAACAGAAAATTATTTATAAAATCATGATTTAGTTTAGATCCATAAAATCACATTACTAAACAATTAAACAGACAAATTTGACATGTTCCATGCTTAGCATGGAACATGTAAAATGTATCTGTGTAATTTAGTATTGTGATTTTATGGATACGGCACAGAAGAGCTGAAGTCCGGACTTCCTGGCATTTGCTGACAATCGATTGTATTACGCAATTGGATATTCTTTATTTTTATACATAAACGGCACAGAAGGGCTGAACCAAACATAGAAGACAGCACCGCTGGCATGGATCCAGAGAGCTACACAGTGGCTTATACTGTGAGGGCGCAACACCCCCTAGTGGGGACTTCGTTCCGGTAAGTTGCTTACCATATGGGTGAACTACAAGCACCAGCACGTTTTTTTGGATTTAAAGAGCACCAGTCCCTTTATTATGATGAACTGTTGAAGCATCCAAAATTAAGGCATTGTTTACAGAGCACAGACTGTTTAATGTTACTCACAAGCACTAATCACTTTATTTTTGTCACGGTGCTAATAGCAGCATGGTTTATATGGCCCAATTATGAGTATATTGCACAAGTATACAATTTATCAGGTTTTGTTTCCAACAATTTTTTAATCATTGGATGGATATAGATATGTATGTATATTGGTTTAGTATTATCCACTGTAATTTATGCTAATCACCTAGCAGCGCCAATCCTACAGCACATTAAACATATCTTCTGTCAATAAGCCTCCACTTCTCAAGTGAAAGCACTAGTAGGGGCAGCAGCTATTTTGCACAACTCATTATTTTTCACGTTTAAACAGCACCTTAAAAACATCTGAGCGGGGATACCCTGACTCCTCGAAATCTCTACAAGCGCATACGATCCCTGTAATGGGGATCATCGTCATCTGGTGAGTAGGGTGTGTGACTGGTGATGGTGGAGATTTGAAGTCACCCCTTGTTTCTCCTGGATACTTTGCGGAATTTGCACATTGCTTACATTAATCACGGACACTTCCATATGGATTGATCTGCACTTTATTTCATATGGACTGAATTTGCACTTTATTATTACCATTGGACATTTAACACAACCTTATTCACTTGCACTTTATGTTTATGAATTTACTTTATGAACTTTTATCTATGAATTTATAATTGGTATTCAGGTGGCCTCTTTTGGCAATTTTCAGGCACTGTACTTTATGTAATTTTTTAGTTTTTATAATTTTGGGAGCTCGGTTTAATTACCTTTTTTACATTTAGTAGTTTATATTTACTAAAATAATTGCATTTCCATGTACGGTGTACTGTGGGAGACCAGATATAGTGAATACAGGGTCCTGGGTTTAGTAACAATTTAGATAGATTTTTCTAGCAAACTTCTAACAGTATTATGTATATCCAAATCTTTCAGCTAAATGTGCTGTGCTTACCTGTGGGCACACACCTTCCACTGCATCCAGCACAATAATCGCACCATCACAGAGACGCACAGCAGTGGAAACCTCTGATGAGAAATCAACGTGTCCAGGAGAATCTATGAGGTTTATAAGATATTCTTCATCCCCTGAAAAAATAAAAAAGAGAACTTATTTGCCTGGAAACATAAGTTATTGCTTATAAAGATAAATGAAAAATGGAACCATGATGGATACTTAAAAAACAATAGCTTATATTGCTGCTTAAAAATCCTTTTCGCGTTAGTTCTTTCTTTCTTTAGGCCTTTTATTTTTCACCTGGTGATCTGACTAGTAACAAAATCTCCTGCCTTACTGTGGTTACGCTCAGTTTCCACTGTATCTATGGAGGAGCAATGTGGTCATCCTTGGGTAGCACCAATGCGTGGGGAGGGTAGTGTTTGCTGGAAAACTAGATTTAGATGGAATCTACATAAGCAAATAACAAATTAAAGCAAAACTCCAACTAACACTTTTAAGCAGTTACAGCCACAGGTTTTCCTTTAGGATAAATGTTTTTCATAAATTAATAAAAGCTGACCATTGTAAGCATCTTTCAGTAGTAAAAGGTTTGTCTAAGTCCTCTAACTACCACTCCTGCTGGAGAGTTTGGTTTGTTTAACAAAGTTGAAAAATAATAGATGTATTTGCCTTATCACCATGTGAAAATAAAGGCCTAACAGAAAAACTAACGCAGCCACCACATCTACGGCTTGGTAAGCTGCAACATATTGCTTTTTGAGTTCAGGCATGCTTTAAAAGAGAAATATGGCCAAAACGTTTTTGGCCATAATTCTCTTGTGTGTCCTAATAGTACACGTTTGTACTCCTGTGACCCAGAGGCAGCTGATAGTGGGCTATTGCCTGCTATCAGCTAACAAGGCAGAGTCGCTCCAGGCTCTGGAGAGATCTCAATAATATGCCTGGGATCCACTTTGCTGCCCGATTGACAGCTGGCTGGAGCCAGCAGCACCCGCTCGCTCCCCAACCCAGTACTTCAGTGAGCACTGGAGCAGCAAAGTGGTGACTAACACAAATACAGTATCTAACAAAAGTGAGTACACCCCTCAAATTTTTGTAAATATTTTATTATCTCTTCATGTGGCAACACTGAAGAAATGACACTTTGCTACAATGTAAAGTAGTGAGTGTATAACAGTATAAATTTGCTGTTCCCCTCAAATTAACTCAACACGCAGCCATTAACTACTTGCCGACCAGCCACCATCATTTGATGGCAGCAGGTCGGCTCTCCTGTGCAAATCGCCGTAGCTGTAAAGTGGCTCGCACAAGCGCAGTTGTGGGCAGGAGTGCGCCGGCGCTCTCTTGCGTCCACTGCACCAGCAGGCTCCATGTTCGCCGACGATCAGTGATCGCCTTCTACAGAGGAAGAACGGGAATCTGCCTTTATAAACAAGGCAGACCCTGTTCTGTCAGGGGACATGATGACACTGATCTACTGTTATCAGTGATCGGGAACAGTCAGATCTGTCATGTCCCTGCCAGCCCAGCCCCCACATAGTTGGAACACAGTTAACCCCTTGATCGACCCCTACAATTTAACCCCTTCCCTGCCAGTGACATTTATACAGTTATTAGTGGCTAATTAAAGCTCTGATCGCTATATAAATGTCATTGGTACCAAAAAAGTGTCAAAAGTGTCCGATCTGTCCACTGCAATGTCGCAGTCCCGATAAAAATCACAGATTGCCACCATTACTAGTAAAAAAAAAAAAAAATGTTCCCAAAGTTTGTAGATGTGATAACTTTTGCGCAACCCACTCAATGCACGCCTATTGCAATTTTTTTTACCAAAAATAAGTAGAAGAATATATATCGTCCTAAACTGATGAATACATTTGTTTTTTTTATTTTGTTTTTTTGTATATGTATTATAGCAAAAAGTAAGAAATATTGTTTCAAAATTGTTGCTCTTTGTTTGTTCATGGCGCAAAAAATAAAAACCGCAGCTCTATTTGTGGTGAAAAAAGGAGGTAAATTTTGTTTGGGACTGCGCAATTGTCAGTGCCAAATCACAAAAAGTGCTCTGGTCAGGAAGGGGGTAAATCCTTCCGGGGCTGAAGTGGTTAAAGACTGGCCACTTCCACCATGGCCTGTTATACAGTATCTCCAGCCATGCTGAAATTATATAAGCAGAACATAGCAATAACACCACATTTTAAAACACAATTAAGGGAGGGTCATAGATGCTGTCCTGAAAGACTCCTAGAAATACTGTTGTAATTTTGTTTGGGTACACCGTCGCAGGACCGCGCAATTGTCATTTAAAGTGACCCAGTGCCGTATCGCAATATGTGCTCTGTTCATTAAGGGGGCAAATTCTTCCAGGGCTGAAGTGGTTAATGTCCAAATCGCTGGCAACTAAAGTGAGCACATTCCCTAAGTGAAAATGTCCAAATTGGGCCCAATTAGCCATTTTCCCTCCCTGGTGTCATGTGACTCATTAGTGTTACAAGGTCTCAGGTGTGAATGGGGAGCAGGTGTGTTAAATTTGGTGTTATCGCTCTCACCCTCTCATACTGGTCACTGGAAGTTCAACATGGCACCTCATGGCAAAGAACTGTCTGAGGATCTGAAAAAAATAATTGCTGCTCTACATAAAGATGGTCTAGGCTATAAGAAGATTGCCAAGACCCTGAAACTGAGCTGCAGCACGGTGGCCAAGACCATACAGTGGTTTAACAGGACAGGTTCCTCTCAGAACAGGCTTCACCATGGTCGACCAAAGAAGCTGAGTGCACATGCTCAGCGTCATATCCAGAGGTTGTCTTTGGAAAATAGACATATGAGTGCTGCCAGCATTGCTGCAAAAGTTTAAGAGGTGGGGGGGTCAGCCTGTCAGTGCACACTGCATCAAATTGGTCTGCATGGCTGTCGTCCCAGAAGGAAGCCTTTTCTAAAGATGATGCCCAAGAAAGCACGCAAACAGTTTGCTGAAGACAAGCAGACTAAGGACATGGATTATTGGAACCATGTCCTGTGGTCTGATGAGACCAAGATACACTTATTTGGTTCAGATGGTGTCAAGCGTGTGTGGCGGCAACCAGATGAGTAGAACAAAGACAAGTGTGTCTTGCATACAGTCAAGCATGGTGGTGGGAGTGTCATGGTCTGGGGCTGCATGAGTATTGCCGGCACTGGGAAGCTACAGTTCACTGAGGGAACCACGAATGCCAACATTTACTGTGACATACAGAAGCAGATCATGATCCCCTCCCCTCGGAGACTGGGCCGCAGGACAGCATTTCAACATGAGAACGACCCCAAACACACCTCCAAGACTACCACTGCCTTGATAAAGAAGCTGTGGGTAAAGTTGATGGACTGGCCAAGCATGTCTCCAGACCTAAACCCTATTGAGCATCTGTGGGGCATTATAAAACGGAAGGTGGAGGAGCGAAAGGTGTCAAACATCTACCAGCTCTGTGATGTTGTCATGGGGGAGTGGAAGAGAACTCCAGTGGCAACCTGTGAAGCTCTGGTGAACTCCATGCCAAAGAGGGTTAAGGCAGTGCTGGAAAACAATGGTGGCCACACAAAATATTGACACTTTGGGGCCAATTTGGACATTTTTACTTAGGGGTGTACTCACTTTTGTTACCAGTGGTTTAGTCATTAATGGCTGTGTGTTGAGTTATTTTGAGGGGACAGCAAATTTACACTGTTATACAAGCTGTACATTCACTACTTTACATTGTAGCAAAGTGCCATTTCTTCAGTGTAGTCACATGAAAAGGTAGAATAAAATATTTACAAAAACGTGAGGGGTGCACTCACTTGTGAGATACCGTAACACCAAGTGGTTAGCACTGTTGCCTTGCAGATCTGTGTCCAGTGGTCATATCCTAACAACGAGTTAGGGTTTGAGAGGGGTTCTTCTAACAAAATAAAAACACACTAAAAGGGTTTAAATTGGCTTCTTCCCAAATTAGCCTAAAAGTCAATTTTTTATTATTAAAATAATAAACATATATTATATAACCTGCTCTGTGCAATGATATTGGTAAACCCAAAACATTAAAATTTGATATACAGTACCTTGAAAAAGTATTCATACTCCTTGAAATCTTCCACATTTTGTCATGTTCCAACCAAAAAACGTAAACGTATTTTACTGGGATTTTATGTGATAGACCAACACAAAGTTGCACAGAATTGTGAAGTGGAAGGAAAATGATAAATGGTTTTCAAAAATTTTTACAAATAAATATGTGAAAAGTGTGGGGTGCATTTGTATTCAGCCCCCCGAGTCAATACTTTGTAAAACCGCCTTTCACTGCAATTACAGCTGCAAGTCTTTTTGGGAAAGTCTCTACCAGCTTTGCACATCTAGAGAGGACATTTTTTGCCCATTCTTCTTTGCAAAATAGTTCAAGCTCTGTCAGATTGGATATAGAGCGTTTGTGAACAGCAATTTTCAAGTCTTGCCACAGATTATCAATTGGATTTAGGTCTGGGCTTTGACTTAACCATTCTAGCACATGAATATGCTTTGATCTAAACCATTCCATTGTAGCTCTGGATGTATGTTTAGGGTTATTGTCATGCTGCAAGGTGAACCTCCGCCCAAGTCTCAAGACTTTTGCAGATTCTAACAGGTTTTCTTAGATTGCCCTGAATTTGGCTCCATCCATCTTTCTATCAACTCTGATCTGCTTTCCCCCCCCAACATGATGCTGCTGCCACCACCATGTTTCACAGTGGGGATTGGGGTGTTCAGGGTGATGTGCATTGTTAGTTTACTGTCATACATAGCATTTTGTTTTTAGGCCAAAAAGTTCAAGCACCTTCTTCCGCATGTTTGATGTGTCTCCCACATGGCTTCTCTCAAACTGCAAATGGGACTTCTTATGGATTTCTTTCAACAATGGCTTTCTTCTTGCCACTCTTCCATAAAGGCCAGATTTGTGGAGTGCACGACTAATAGTTGTCCTGTGGACAGATTCTCCCACCTGAGCTATGGATCTTTGCAGCTCCTCCAGAGTTACCATGGGCCTCTTGGCTGCTTCTCTGATTAATGCTCGCCTTGCCCAGCCTGTCAGTTTAGGTGGGCGGCCATGTCTTGGTAGGTTTGCAGTTGCCATACTCTTTCCACTTTCGGATGATGGACTGAACAGTGCTCAGTGAGATGTACGAAGCTTGGGATATTTTTTTTTATAACCCAACCCTGCTTTAAATGTCTCCACAACTTTATCCCTGACCTGTCTGGTGTGTTCCTTGAACTTCATGATGCTGATTGTTCACTAAGGTTCTCTAACAAACCTCTGAGGGCTCACAGAACAGCTGTATTTATACTGAGATTAAATTACACACAGGTGGACCCTACTTACTAATTAGGTGACTTCTGAAGGCAATTGGTTTCTCTGGATTATAGTTAGGGGTATCAGAGTATAGGGGGGCTGAATACAAATGCACGCCACACTTTTCAGATATTTATTTGTAAAAAATGTTAAAAACCATTTATCATTTTCCTTCCACTTCACAATTATGTGCCACTTTGTGTTTCTCTATCACATAAAATCCCAATAAAATACAATTATGTTTTTGGTTGTAACACAACAAAATGTGGAACATTTCAAGGGGTATGAATACTTTTTCAAGGCACTGTAGTACAATCTACAGAGTTCATTAAAATAATACCACATAAAAAAGGCAAAAGGTAATTAATAGGTTATATTTTCTAAAGTCACTTGGTGTCCCTAGATATCATTTCAAGCTAAAAGAAACTATCTCACATTGTCTATTTATTTACCAAAGTTGTACTGCAAGGAGATGGCACTGGATTTCATGGTGATTCCTCGTATCTGCTCATCTTCACGACTATCCAAATAACGTAACTGCAATTCAATAAATACAGCATGAAATAGGCAATGGACAGCAGTCATTTGAATGCACCATAGCTTGTAAACATAACCATCTCGCAAAAAGAAAGTACCTTTCCGGCTAATCTGTTGGAGATGATCCCATTGCTGGATATGAGACAGTCTGCTAATGTAGTTTTCCCTGCAAGGTAAAAACCAAAAAGAGACAAATGAATATAAATGTAGCAATTGTAGCAGAGTATACAGAATAACTACAGAGTAGATTTTTTAAAAACCAGTGAATCGCAAAGCAACACAATTCAAATTTAGAATTTAAATTATTATTTAGCCCTGATTCACACTGAATGCAGCTTTCAAATCATGCGACTTCACTTGAAATCGCACAATTTCAAAGCCGCATGTCAGTGCGACTTGGCTGACATCTGTGCAATTTCATGTACAGGAGGTCTATGCAAGTCGCACCTGAAATGGCCAAAAGTAGTGCAGGGACTACTTTTTCAAATCGGTGCAGCACCGCAAAGTCGGCACCACACCGATTTTGAACAGTTCCATTGCCAACAATAAGGTGCAACTTGTTATGCAATTTGACCAGTCAAATCGCATGGCAAGTCACACCGGGGTCAACAAGGACTTAATATATATATATAAAAAAGGTGTTCATATTGTACCCCAAATTTATGCCTTAGAGTTAAATAGTAGATTGACAAAGTCACAGCAAACACTCCCACACAACCCTTCAACATATAACTAAAATATAATTGCTTTTTTATGGGACCTCGAGTTTCTGTAATTCATACACTGCAGAGCACAGACAGGATCTCCTATGAGCAGTAGATTTAGAAATAAGTCAACCATTTCTCCTCTACTCGTGACCACACTGGCTTAAGCCTGGTACACAGGATAAGATTATCGGGCGAAAGATCGTCCGTATATTTCTATTTTTTTGCATGCCAATCAAAAATGAAGAGGTTAATAAAGTTATGAAAACCTTAGTCAGACTTACCCGTAACGGTATTTCTAGGAGTCTTTAAGGACAGCACCTTGAGAGAGTGGAGCTCCACCCACTTTCCCAGCAAACACTGCAATCAGTTTCTATAACCAGTTACCGACCGCGGCAACATGGCTCTCCTGTGCAAACCGCTGTCACCTGAAGGTGGCCACAGGAGCCAGGATCGTGGGCGTGTGCGCCACTCCCGGAGGCACGCTTGCATGCTCACTGTGTAGAGGGGGAGACAGGCAGCGTGTAGGCCGGACTCAATGTCTGCCAGCTACCCGCAATCGCTCCCCTGCAGTGACAGAATGGGGATTTGCTAATGTAAACAAGCGGATCCCCATTCTGACAAGGGAGGAGGATTGTGATCGTATGCTCCCTGTATATTTGAGCAGTGATCACTCTCCTCCCACTGTCAGCCCAGCCCCCACACAATTAGTAACTCATCCCAGAGAAGACTGTTAACCCTTCGATCGCCCCCTAGTGTTAACCACTTCCCTGCCAGTGATATTTACACAGTAATCAGTGCATTTCCATAGCACTGATTGCTGTATAAATGACAATGGTCCCAAAAAAAGTGTCAAAAGTGTCCGACGTGACCGCCGCAATGTCGCAGTCCCACTAAAAATTGCAGATCACCGCCATTACTAGTAAAAAATAAATAAAAACACCATAAATTAATTCTCATTGTTTGTAAACGCGACAACTTATACGCCTACTGCGATTTTTTTTTTTAACCAAACATATGAGGAAGACTATATATTGGCCTAAACTGATGAATACATTTGTTTATTATTTTTTTGGATATGTATTATAGCAAAAAGTAAGAAATATTATTTTCTTTCAAAATTGTCGCTTTGTTTATAGCGCAAAAAATAAAAACCGCATAGGTGATCAAATACCACCAAAAGAAAGCTCTATTTGTGGGGAAAAAAGTACGTCAATTTTATTTGGGACTGCGCAATTGTCAATGCCGAATCGCAAAAAGTTGGTCCAACAATTGAAAGGGCTTACAGTTCGCTGACCCTTTTTTCTGAGATTGAATTAAAGAAGTTCCTTGTAAGTCTTGTAGAATTTTGGGGTAAACCCTTCTGGGCCAGGGCTTTTACCTGCTAGGCAAGAAGTTCTTCAATGGTAAAAAAAGTTCCTCAAAAGTTTCTCTAGTGGCATCATCTACCATAGGCAACAAGGGATCCTCCGTTTAGTCCCTGACAGACTGAAGAGGAGATGGAATGAGAACTGTAAGAAGGGAGGTTGTAAAATGAAAAAAAAATATCTTGAAATGTGTCAGCGATGAGGGAAGGAGAGGAAGTGAGTTCTCCTGTTGCCATTTTAATATTAGATATGTATGTTTGAGCAGTGCCTGAGTGAAGAGAAAGCACAAGAGACCTCCCACATTAATTACTATGATTATAGCAAGCAACAATTTATCTGGGTAAGTTTTTGGGTGACATCACAGAGCTACAAAAGGCAGGACCTGGTCACTGAAAGCTCTGACAACAGCTCAGGGGTGGATTTGTGCTGAAGTTCCAGAGAGTGGAGCTTATGAAGCGTATCCATGATAGATTTACACCTTTCTTTCTTGAGCCTGGCACCAAGTTTAAATTTAAATGCCACGTAATACAGCTTTTAAAGCTTCTCATGGAGTGGGGAGAGAAGTAGCAAATTCTTGGTGGCCCAATAAAACAATACAGACAGTGACCATAATCAATTGATGGCATTCTGAGTCATTAGCGTCATTCAGATGTTATGACCAATTGGCCTGTCGGACTTAAGGAATTGTCAAAGGAAGAACAATAGGAGAACCACACAAAGGCCCCTATGTTTCTAGCTAGTTTACAATCCAAAACATGGTGGTTAGAGAAAAATTAATCAATGTGGATATAAGACTGGGGCACCAAAGAGAAGTAGGTTTGATTTCTATCTTTCGGGTATAGAGTCTGCCAGAAATCCAGTAGCCAGTGGGGAAAAGTTTCTTCTAGAGGCAAGTTAACTGGCTATATGGAATTTGAGATCTAGAGGATGGTGTATCTAGGTGGGGTTTGAGAACCAAACTGAAGAACCCACATTTGAGCACCATATCATCAAAGAATTCTGACAGAAGTTGCAAATACTGCATTGTGGATTTTGATTAGGCAAGTAGAAATTTGCTATGAAATAGATTTTTTCCATAAAAGGGACATCTGACAACAATTGCCTAATAGCAAGCCTATGGGTGATGTCACTGTGCAGGCATTTCAGCTGTTGTTGGTGAACTCTCCACTCCTCTGAAATAGACCTCTAGTAAGATCATAGAACCAGACTGGAGCAACCTCAGAAAAAGGTAAGTATAGGCATCTTACTTTCACAGGGTAGTTAGAATAGATTTTAGAAGGAAGGAGGGGTGGGAGCAGGTTTAACCATTTAACTACCGCCGTATGCAGAATGAAGGCTGGGAAGTGGTTCAGTTATCCTGACTGGGCGTCATATGACATCTAGAAGGATAACAAGCTGGCACGCGCCTGCAGGGCCACACCGTGATTGGTGGTGTGGTGTGTTAGTCTGACACATCGCATGTCCGATCGTGGTAAAGAGCTACTGTCAGTGTAAATAAGAAAAGCCATATATCTGTTTTCCCTCTACTCGCACTTGCAGACATGACTAGATGAGAGCGGACCGGCTACTCTGCTGACAGGGGGTCAGCACTGATTGTTTATCAGTGCAGCGCCCCCATGGATCGCAACTCAGGACAACCAGGGAGCTCCTCTAAGACCACCAGGGAGAGCCCACCCAGGACCACCAGGAAGACAACCAGGGAAGCCCACCCTGACAACCAGGGAGCCCACCCAGGGACCACCAGGTAAGGAGCACAGTGCCCACTCAGTGCCATCTTGGATGCCACCTATGACCACCAGGGAAGGACCACCAAGTTAGTAACAATTAGCATTGCCGCCTATCAGTGCCCACCAGTGCTACCTATCAGTGCCCACTAGTGCCACCTATCAGTGTCCATCAGTACCACCTATGAGTGCCCAGTGTGGCCTATGTGTGCCCATCAGTGCCGCCTATGAGTGCCCATCAGTGCTGCCTAGCAGTGCTGCATATATGTGCCACATCATCAGTGCCCATCAGTGCCAATCAGTACTGCCTCATCAGTGGAGAAAATTTACTTATTAAGTTTTCTGAAAGAAACAAAGAAAAACGTTTTTTTTTATTTCAAAATTTTCGATTTTGCTTTATTTGTAGCGCAAAAAATAAAAGCCCCAGGGGTGATCAAATACCACCAAAAGAAAGCTCTATTTGTGGGGGAAAAATTATGAAAAGTTTGTTTGGGTACAACGTCACAACTGTCATTCAAAGTGTGACAGCGCTGAAAGCTGGTCTGGTCGGGAAGTGGTATAAGTGCCTGGTATTGAAGTGGTTAAGCATAGATCGCAAAAGCCTGAAATTACACTTTAACCAAAAATATAGTGACTGTAGGCATTTTCACAGGGTAACATTTTGAACTGGATGTACACCAACTTTGTGGATGTAAACCAACCACCAGTTTCCAATAAAAACTTCAATATAACATTGTATTTGTTTCACTGGACAAAAAGTCCACAGACTGTTGTAGTGCCTCCGTTCGTTCTCCTGGATCACTTCTATTAGACCTCATTTTGAACAGGATCCCACTAGTCATTTTCTCATTAAAAAAAAAAAAAACACAACAAAAAAAAAAA
>BLSH010179556.1:1125011-1144095 GCA_018402905.1 Glandirana rugosa
CCGACGTAACTATCCTGTGACAGTCACGTTTACAGAGGAAAGTGTGATTGGCTAATAACCGAGAGAGGACAGGAGTGCGACACTATACCAACGTCTACCAAAACTTTCTAACGATCCAGGGGAGAGGATCGTGTTCGGGAGGGTTGTTGGGGGCTTAAGGGGTAAGATCGTGTTGGGGGGGGGTTAGGGGAGAGGATCGTGTGTGGGGGTTTAGGGGGAGGATCGTGTTGGGGGGGGGTTTAGGGCAGAGGATCGTGTTGGGGGTGGACGAGAGTTTAGGGAGGATCGTGTTGGGTGATCCCGGCCGGGATGGTACCCAGGGTCGCCCAGGTAATTAGTGTCCGTCGTGATCTTTCAAAACCATCTGCAACCATATCACAGCGTGAGGACAGGAGAGAGCCAATAATCGGTTAGTGTGAAAGGAGACATTTGCACTGACAGTGTCCTATCAATGCAGCCATAACAGTGCACATCAGTTATGCCAGTCATGTTTGCCTCATCAGTGCCACTTCATCAGCGCACATCAGTGAAGACAACTTACCTGTTTGCAAATATTTGTAACAAACTATTAAAAACGTTTTTCTTTTCAAAATGTTCAGCCTTTATTTGTTTGTTTAGCAAAAAAAAAAAAAAACCCAGAGGTGATTATCCACTTGCCGACCATCAACCGCAGGTTGACGGCGACAAGGTGGCTCGATAAGGCAAACCGCCGTCATACGACGGCGGCCGCAATCACGAGCCGGGGCGCGCGCGCCACACGACACAGGACCGATCAATCTACAGGGCCAGGCCAAAAATCATTTTCCGATCGGTCATGCCAATAATAGGGCTCCTCTGCCTCTGAAATGTAAACAGAGGCAGAGGAAGTGAGCTCCCCTTCCTCCCTGAAGCCCTTTTCGGTTTCAGCGAGGAAGAAGGAGCATCAAAAATGTGAGTTGCACCAACACCACACTGACACCAGGTCACATAGGCACATTTAACCCTTTGATCGCCCCCCAGTTTACCCTTTCACTCCCTGTCACAGTATCACATAGTGCAGCGATCTGATTTTTACCGATCGCTGTACTTGTGACCCTTGTGACGCTAAATCAGTGTTAGGGTAGATAGTATTAGGCCTAGTTAGGTGAAAATACCCCCCTTGCCCCCCCAATAAAGTTTTTAACCCCTTGATTGCCCCGTCACCTGTGATCACCATATAAGTGTCACGGGTGATGCTAGCTAGATAGATCGTTTTTTTTTCAATCAGATTACCCACCGTATATTATTTTATTTACCTTTTATAGGTTTTAACCCCTGATCGCCCGGCGGTGACCCCAGTTAGCTTTTAGTGTGCGTTAGGGTCAGTGTAAACGCCAGGCATGGTCAGTTAGCGAGGTACTCTGACACGCATGCACGCACGCACGCACATTAGGTAGGTGCTAGATATTAATGTAGTATCTGATCAGATCAATATCTGCGATCTGATCAGATATATATTAGCGTTCCCCCTTAGATTAGGGTTCTAAAAAACGCAGTGTTAGCAGGATCAGCCCAGATAACCGCTAGCACCTGCGTTTAGCCCCTCCGCCCAGCCCAGCCCACCCAAGTGCAGGATCAATAGATCGCTGTCATTTACCAAACACTTTACACATATCTGCAGCCTTCGCAGAGATCGCGGCCGATCCCTGCGAATTCTGACAGTGAATTTGGTAGCGTTTGAAGCAGGCTCTGACAACCAGGTGCGCTCTTTTGCCTGTGAGTCACGCTAGTGTACGTTTCAAATTTAGAAAGTCCAAAATGCCTGGCCGCACGTACACTAGCGAAGAGGCCTACAATATGCTGAGTTTGACAGATGAGAGCGTTTGCTCCCACCATTCATAAAGCAGCGACTTCAGCGCTATTGGCGGTGATTTCACCACCACAGTTAAAAATAGAGCAAATATACCGGAGCATAGGGGCAGTGGGTGGAAATTGGGGTGGATTGCCCCTATGCTCCGGTATATTTTTTTAACATTAGAAGTGGGAGGATGAAGGGAGGTTTTCTAATGGTGGGCATACCCACCGATTGATTCTTTTTTTTCATGAAAAAAAAGAACATTACTATATATGCCCAACAAGGACCAGCGACATACTAATGTGTTGCTGGTCTTCTCAGGCTATCCTGTCCCACCGGGGAACATGAGAATGCAGCTGGTGGTTCCACCAGCTGACCATAGAGTTGATTGAAAACTAGAATGGCTCCAATCATCTCCATGGCCTAAGAAACCGGAGGCTATGAGCATTTTGTGACTTCGGTTTCGCCACATATAAACAGTGCCATTGGGAAATTGGGGAAGCATTTTATCACACCGATTTTGGGATTTTGCGACAATACCTATTTTTATCATAGGGGATATTTAAAATCCCTGTGATAAAAATAAAAATGATAAAAAAAAAAAAAAGATGAAAGGGACAGTGTAAAAATAAAATAAAAAAGCAAAATAAATAATTAAAAAAAAAAATGCACCCCTGCGCCCGTGCGCATAGTTAGACGCAAGCGTCAGTCTCGTGTCGTATGTAAACAACTATTTCACCATGCATGTGAGGTATCAACGCGAACGTTAGATCGAGGGCAGTAATTCTAGCAGTAGACCTCCTCTACAGATCTGAAGTGGTAACCTGGAAAGGCTTTTTAGGAGTTTTAAAAATGTATATAGTTTGTCGCCGCTTTGCGGGTGTGCGTTATTTTTAAAGCATGCCATGTTTGGTGTCTATGCACTCGGCATGAGATCAAATTTTACATTTCACCAAAAATTTGGGCAAAATAGTGTGTTTTTGTGCATTAAAATTCAAAAAAGTGTTTTTTTCCCCAAAAAATGCGTTTGAAAAATTGCTGCGCAAATACTTTTTGAAAAAAAAATTGTAACACCCACTATTTTAATCTGTAGGACATCTGCTTTTAAAAAATATATACAATGTTTGGGGGTTCAAAGTAATTTTCTAGCAAGGATTCAGGATTTCTAAGGGCAAAAATTTATGCCTCCACCCCACACTACCTATCCAGGTTTCAGAGGCCATGAAATGCCCAGATAGCAAAAAAAAAAAAACCCAAATGACCCCATTTTGGAAAGTAGACACCCCAAGCTATCTGCCGAGAGGCACGTTGAGTCCATGGAATATTTTATATTTTGCCACAAGTTTCCGGGAAATGACAATTTTTATTTACTTTTTTTTTTTTTTTTTTTTTTACACAAAGTTGTCACTGAAATGATATATCATTTGGGTCATTTGGGGGGGTTTTGTGCTACCTTTACATTTCAGGGCCTCCAAAACCGTGATGGGTACTGAGGAGTAAAATTACCATTTTATGCCCTTAGAAATTCTGAAAGAGGTGATTGGTTTTCGGGGTCCCGTACGCAGATAGGCTCCCAATAAGTCTCACACATGGGGTATCGCCATACTCAAGAGAAGCAGCAGAATGTATTTTGGGGTGTAATTCCACACATACCCATGGCATGTGTGAGCAATATATCATTTCAGTAACAACTTTGTGTAATTTTTTTTTTGGTCATTTTTCAAATCACTTATGACAAAAAAATAAAATATTCACTGTCCTCAACATGCCTCTCAGCAAATTCCTTGGGGTGTCTACTTTCCAAAAGGGGGTCATTTGGGGGGTTTTGTACTGCCCCTCCATTTTAGCACCTCAAGAAATGAGATATGCAGTCATAAAATAAAAGCTGCGGAAATTCCAGAAAATGTACCCTAGTTTTTAGACGCTATAACTTTTGCGCAAAGCAATAAATATACGCCAATTGGCTTTTTTTTTACCTAAGACATGTGGCTGAATGCATTTTGGCAAAAATGTATGACTAAGATTTAGTTTATTGTATTTTTGTAATAACATAATGTTGAAAATATAAATTTTTTTCAAAATTCCCGTTCCTTTTTTATTTATATCGCAAAAATTAAAAAGCGCAGTGGTGAACAAATACCACCAAAAGAAAGCTCTATTTGTGGGGAAAAAAGGACGCAAATTTGGTTTCAAGCGGCGCAGTGCCAAATTGAAAAAAGTGCTCCGGTCCTAAAGCTGGAAATCCTTCCGGGGCTGAAGTGGTTAAATACCACCAAAAGAAAGCTCTATATGAATGAAAAAAAATATCATATGGGTACAGGGCTGCAAGACCGTGCAATTGTCATTAACCGACCGGCTACCGCACATTTACTGTGGCAATGTGGCTCTATTCCGCGAACCGCCGTATATAGGCGGCGTTCGAGGGCACGGCTATGGGGTGAGTGCACGCGCCCCCCACGTGGTCGCGGCGGTCCGATTCTCTACAGGACCGTTCAATCCACAGGAATAGACCAATGAATTTTGGTCTATTCCTGTTGATCGGTCCCAGCGGATGGGATGTCTCCCCCGTCTGTGGAATGTAAACACAGACAGGGGAAGTGATGTCATCTCCCCCTCTGCGTTCTTTTCCGTTGCAGAGAGGAGACGTGAAATGTTCATCAGAAATGTGAGTTGCACTAACACTACACTGACACCAGTACACATAGGCACACTTTTAACCCTTTGATCGCCCCCCCCCCCGTTAACACCTTCACTCCGGTCACCCCCTGTCACTGAGTGCAACGATCAGATCATTCACTGATCGCTGTAATTGTGACCCTGGTGACAATCAGTGTTAGGGTAGGTAGTATTAGGCCTAGGTAGGTGTACATACCGTCCCCTTACCCCCCAATAAAGTTTTGAACCCCTTGATTGCCCCGTCACCTGTGATCACCGTATAAGTGTCACGGGTGACGCTAGCCAGAGAGTTCTTTTTCCCCATCAGGTTACCCACCGTATATAGAATATATATATACCTTTTATAGGTTTTAGCCCCTGATCGCCCGGCGGTGAACCCAGTTAGTTTTTAGGGTCAGCATAAACACCAGGCAGGGCCAGTTCTGACACGCATACACAAACATTAGATAGGTGTTAGATACTAGTGCAGTATCTGATCAGGTCAATATCTGATCTGATCAGATCTATATTAGCTTCCCCACTAGATTAGTGTTCTAAAAAAACACAGCATTCAGCAGGATCAGGCCAGATACCTGCTAGCAACTTAGGGAATCTAAGGAGGAAAAAGAAGTAGTAGAAGTCACCAGGACTGAGGATAGCAGCCTCATGCGTCTGCTCCATGCTCGTGGCTGTCTTCTTGGCACGCGACTGTTCCCCCAGACTGAGGAGACAAGATGGCGGAGGCGGGGCCATGCCCCGCGCTGACTTTGGAGCAGGTGTGGGGTTAATATACCTTTTATAGGTCTTAACCCCTGATTGCCCAGCGGTCAGCGTAAACACCAGGCAGGGCCAGTTAGTTAGGTACTTTGAAAAGCACATGCAAACATTAGATAGGTGTTAGATACTATTGCAGTATCTGATCAGTTCAGATCTATACTAGCGTCCCCACTAGATTAGTGTTCTAAAAAAACACGGTGTTAGCGGGATCAGCCCAGATACCTGCTAGCACCTGCGTTTAGCCCCTCCGCCCAGCCCACCCAAGTGAAGGATCAATAGATCGCTGACACTTACCAAACACAGAACACATATCTGCAGCGTTCGCAAAGATCACGCCCGATCCCTGCAAAATCTGACAGTGATTTTGATAGCGACATGAAACAGGCTCTGACAACCAGGTGCGCTTTTTTGCCTGTGAGCCACACTAGTGTACCTAAAAATTTAGAGTCCAACGTGTCAAATCCGAGGTACGCTAGTGAAGAAGCCTACGCGTTGCTGAGCATGACAGACGAGAGCAATGGGGAAGCTCCACTGTCAGAATCAGGCTCAGCATACGATCCCGTAGACAACAGTGGCACCCTGACAGATAGCTCTGACGACGGAGTGGTCCCTGCTAAGGTCAGGCGTACCAGATCCTGTTCTGCTTTCGTTGAGGTGCAAGAACCACAGGGCTCTCGTATGGAGCAGAGAGCCTGTACTAGTGCTGCTTCTCCTTCTGGTGACCTGGCAAGCACCAGCAGCCTAGTACATCCTGGTCATAGACAAACCAGCACTGCATTAACACTTGGTGATGTGGAGAGTTCCATAAGTGCAGTTCAAGCTGGTGTGGCTACCACAAGAAGTCTCCCGTAGCCACAAAAGACAAACACAGGCCAGCAGAGCCCATAGTGCCCTTCCTGCCGCGCTTGAAAACCCCGATTGGCAACCCTCCACTGATGCAGCGCCCGTACTTCCCCCATTCATTGGCCAACCCGGAATTCAGGTGAATACAGTTGACTTTAGGGCCATTGATTTTTATTCACGGTTTTTCACCGAAGATCTCAATAGATCTATTGTGGACCAAAGCAATTTATACACTGGTCAATACATAGCCACTAATCCCCATTTGTCACTTGCCAGAGACTGGAAACCAATTACAGTTCCAGAATTTAAGTCCTTTCTGGGCCTTACCCTTAACATGAGCATACATAAAGAACCTGAATTGCAGTTATATTGGTCCACTGACCAAATTCACCATATGTATGTTTTCTCTGCTTGCATGGCCAGGACACGATACGAGCAGATCCTGTGGTTTATGCACTTCAACGACAATGAACTCTGTAGTCCACGGGGTGACCCTGAATATTATCGGCTGCACAAAATTCGGCCCCTCATAAACCACTTCAACCAGCGGTTCACAGCACGTTTTATTCCCAACCAAGTTGTGTGCTTGGATGAGTCCCTAATTACATTTTCTGGCCGTCTTGCTTTCAAACAGTTTCTCCCCAGCAAGCGTGCCAGATACGGGGTCAAGTTGTATAAGCCCTGTGACAGGGCCACAGGCTATACATGTAGTTTTATGGTTTATGGCAAAATGGGATTTTTTGACTTACAGTAAAATCCCTTTCTCTGAGTTTGTTGATGGGCACAGCATCTTCATGGACTAAGTGGGTTATACTGCCCTGTTCAGGAATTTACTAGGCAGAACAGCAGTTCTAACAGCAAAAAGAACAGGCAGAAACAGCCCCTCCCAGGGGGCAGTCCCCACTGGCACCACTGGCAGATAACCCTCCACCCAACTCTGCTAGCTCAGTTCTTAACAAGCAGTGCATTAACAAGAGGGGTGGGGGCTTTGCCCGTCAATGAACTCAGAGAAAGGGATTTTACGGTAAGTCAAAAAAATCCTGTTTTCTCTTTCGTTTGTTGATGGGCACAGCATCTTCATGGACTAAGTGGGACGTCCAAAAGTAGTGCCAAAAAATGAGGGGTGGGTAACAAAACAACTACGGACCTAAACCCAACCGAACCCTCAGCGAGGAACTAAACGTGTCTCACACAGCCGCCTGCAAACTTTGCAGCCAAACGCAGTATCCGAAGATGCTAAAACATCAACTTCGTAGAACTTTGAAAAAGGTGTGCAGAGGCCTGATGTCGGAAAGCCCAAGAAGTGCTAATCGCCCTGGTAGAGTGAGCCGTAACTGTAAAGGGAGGCTCCAGACCCCAAACAGCATAGGCTCGGGTCACCGTCTGTCTAATCCAACGTGAAATAGTGGCTGAAGAGGCCGCCAACCCTTTGCGTGGGCTATCCACCTCCACAAAGAGCATCCGACCTCCAAAAGGAGGTTGGGGTCGCCAGATACACCCGCAGGGCCCGAACAACATCCAGGGAGTGCAAAGCAACCTCCTTAGGGTGAGAGGGGCGCAGGCATAGCGAAGGAACGACAATGTCCTCATTGATATGGAAAGAAGACACCACCTTCGGCAAAAAGGAAGGTGATGGGCGCAAAACCGCCTTGTCTTTGTGTAGGAGCAGATATGGGGACCTACAGGACAGAGCCGCCAACTCAGACCCCCGCCGAGCGGATGTGATAGCTACCAGGAAAGCAATCTTTTGCGAAAGCAATTGCAGCAATATCTCCCCGATATTCTCAAAGGGCGGCTTCTGAAGTACCGAGAAGACCAAATTGAGGTCCCATGGCGCCAGAGGCAACCGTACTTGGGGGGAGGGGCGACATGCCGAAACCCCTGCATGAAAGTACGGATCAAGGAGTGCGTCGCCAAAGGACGCGGAAAAAAGATCGCCAGGACAGAAACCTGGCCCTTGATTGTACTCAACGTCAGCTTCTGGTCAAGACCTTGCTGCAGAAAAGCCAGAACCCAAGATACCGAAAAAGATCGGGGATTGCACCCCCCATTCTCGCACCAAGCGACATAAGCCCTCCAGGTGCAGTGGTAAATCTTTCGGGAAGTAGCCTTACATGCCTTAAGCATGGTGGGGTTCACTGAGTCCGAAACACCGCGACCCCGCAACACCTGGGATTCAATAGCCAGGCCGTTACAGCCAGAGAGGCTAAAGCAGGATGCAAGATGGGCCCCTGGGACAGTAGATCCTCGTGAAGCGGGAGTCGCCAGGGGACGTCCACTACCATTCGCACTACATCCGTGTACCAAAGGCGCCTTGGCATATCTGGCGTGAACAGGATGGTCGGTATGCCCTCTGCTTCTATCCTGCGCAGGAGGCGCGGAAGCAGCTTGAGAGGAGGGAAGGCATAGATAAGTCAATACCGAGCCCACGGAGCTACCAGAGCATTAGCTGCGTCCGCCAGGGGATCCCTTGTGCTGCACACAAAGGCCTGTACCTTTAGTTTGAGACGGGACGCTAACAGGTCCACGTCCGGAGACAAATCTGATGGAACACGTCCAGGTGCGAGGACCACTCTCCCTGGTCCAGGCGCTGACGACTGAGGTAGTCCACCTGCCAATTTTCTACGCCCAGTATGTGGACGGAGGAGATTACCGGAACGTGACATTCTGCCCACCACAGAATGAGGGCTACTTCCGAGGGCTGAGCTTCTCGTCTCGCCATGGTGATTCATGTATACCATGGCCGTGGCATTGTCTGACTAAATCCAGACAGGGCACCCATGAAGCCTTGTTGTCCAATGGAAGAGGCAGCACCTGATGGCCAGCAATTCCAGGACATTGATCGGGAGACGAAACTCCTCCGGAGACCACCGACCCTGGGCTGAGAGCAGCCCCAGGACTCCACCCCAGCCGGTCAGGCTGGCGTCCGTCGTGACCACTGTCCAATGGAGGGGGAGGAAAGATTTCCCCGACCACAGGGCCGGAGCCTGCAGCCACCAGATTAGCGAAGTCCTTACCTGGTGGTGCACCCTGATCAACTGATCCAGGGACTAGGGGGACCTTCCCACTTCAGAAGGACCTCCCACTGCAGAGCACGAGTGTGGTGCTGAGCATAAGGGACCACCTCGAAGGTGGCCACCATGAGGCCCAGGACCTGCATGCAAAAACGCAGAGAGGACCATTTTTGGGACAACAGAGACCAAACTGCCGACTGCAGCGTCTGGCGCTTGGCTGGCGGGAGGAAAACCTTTGCCTGGGCTGCATCCAGGATTAGACTCAGATACTCCAAGTGGCGAGACGCAGTCAGTACAGACTTCGGGCAGTTCATCACCCAGCAAAACTCCTCCAGAGTGTGAAAGGCGCTCGTCACATTGTCCCTGAGAGCTGGAGCCAATTCTGCACGCAAGAGTAGGTCATCCAGATATGCCACCACCGCGATGCCCCTCTGCCTCAACAGAACCGGGGCTAGCAGCTTGGTGAAGACCCGAGGCGCAGAAGCCAGGCCAAACGGGAGAGCCACGAACTGGTAGCGATGCTCACCGACTGCAAAGCTCAGGAGGCGCTGGTGCTGGGTGCATATGGGGACATGCAGGTACGCATCTTTGATGTCGAGGAAAGCCAGGAAAATCGCCCTGGTGCAGGGCCTCTACTACCGAATGGACAGACTCCATCTGGAATCTTTGAATCCGCACGAAGCAGTTGAGGGCCTTCAGGTCCAGGATGGGGCGGACCCCATCTTTCTTCGGGACCATGAACAGGTTGGAATAAAACCCTTGGAAATGTTCTGCATGCAGAACGGGAACCCCTACCCCTTGACCTTGGCCTCTGCTTTAAAAACATATACAATGTTTGGGGGTTCAAATTCATTTTCTAGCAAAAAAATATATATATATTTTTTCATGTAAACAAAAAGTAAAGAAAAGACTTGGTGTGGCATAGGATTCTAATGTTGGGCATAAAATGTCAGGACAGTTCAAACCCCCCCTCCCCCCCCCCCCCCCAATTTTGGAAAGTAGACACCCCAAGCTATTTGCTGAGAAGCATGTTGAATCCATGGAATCATTTATTTTTTTGTCGCAAGTGATTGAAAAATGACAAAAAAAAAATACACAAAGTTGTCACTGAAATTATATATTGCTCACACGTGCCATGGGTATATGTAGAGTTACACCCCAAAATGCATTCTGCTGCTTCTCCTGAGTACGGGGACACCCCATGTGTGAGACTTTTTGTGAATCTATCCGCGTACGGGACCCCAAAAATCAATCACCGCCTTCAGCATTTCTAAGGGAAAAAAAATGTATGCCTTCACCCCACACTACCCATCACAGTTGCGGAGGCCATGAAATGCCCAGATAGCAAACCCCCTCCCCCAAATGACCCCATTTTGGAAAGTAGACACCCCAAGCTATTTGCTGAGAGGCATGTTGAGTCATGGAATATTTTATATTTTGCCACACGTTTCGGGGAAATTGCATTTTTTTTTTCACAAAGTTGTCACTAAATCATATATTGCTAAAACATGCCATGGGTATATGTGAACACCCCAAAATACATTCTGCTGCTTCTTTTGAGTATGGGGATACCACATATGTTAGACTTTTTCAGAGCCCAGCTGCGTACAGAACCCCAAAACCAATCATCGTCTTCAGAAAATGTACCCTAGTTTGTAGATGCTATAACTTTTGCACAAACCAATAAATATATGCTAATTGACTTTTTATTTTTCTAAGAACAAAAAGTAGAAAATATAATTTTTTTTACAAAATTTTCATTCTTTTTTCGTTTATATCGCAAAAAATAAAAAGGGCAGAGGAACAAATACCCCCAAAAGAAAGCTCTATTTGTGGGAAAAAAAGGACGCACATTTCGTTTGGGTACTGCATTGCATGACCGCGCAATTACCAGTTAAATCAGCACAGTGCCAAATTGAAAAAAGTGCCCTGGTCCTAACGTGGGAAATCCTTCCGGGGCTGAAGTGGTTAAAACCCGTACGCTGCAAAACTGAAAAGAGAGAAGGCCAGAGTACACGGTCAAAGGCTTTGCTGAGATCAAGGCTCAACAATAAAACTTGTTTAGAGTGTAACTCAGCATCCTGAAGAACATTCATGGTTAGGTGGATATTATCAGTGATGAGTCTGTTTGGGATGAATCCTGATAGATCAGGGGAGATAAGAGTTTCTATAATAGCAGCAAGTCTGTCAGCCAGGGCATGAATTAAAAATTTAAGGTCATTGTTAATCACCGAAATTGGTCTGTAATTATGTGGGACCAAATGGTCCTTAAGGGGTTTTGGCAACAGCGACATGTTTGCGAGTGTCATTTCGTTCGGGAAATGGGCGCTATCTAGAATACTGTTAAACAAGGTGGTTAGAAGTAGGGTTAGAATGGCGGCATGGTGTTTGACGTAACTGGCCGAGAAACCATCAGGGTCGGGGGCCACCAATCGTTTCAAGGATTTAATAACTCGGAGAATCTCCTCCTCCGAGAAGGGTGCATTCGTGGCTTCCAGTTGAGAAGGTGATAAGGTGGGAAGCGATAGAGAAGTGAGCCAATCTAATGGCCCTTGTGGTGGCTGCGATTGAGCGGTATTGTAACGCATTATTTAAGCATTTCTAATAAATTTCCAAACTCATTATATACTGCTGGAGTGAAAAATCTAATATGTTATTTATGCTTTTGAGGTATAAACATTCACTACAGACCAGAGTTAACTTTGACGTCAAATTTTAATTAAGTTTTAGTCTTAGTCTTTAGAATAAAAAGGTCATTTTAGTTTTAGTCCCATTTTAGACATTTGACTAAAATGCCATTTTAGTTTTAGTCATATTTTAGTCATCTCAATTGTTTTAGTTTTAGTCGTATTTTAGTCGACTAAAATGGTATTAGGTTAGTCAACTAAAATGTTTTAGTCGACAAAATAACACTGTTGTACACAAGCTGTTAGGATTATTTAGGAGCTTCTGTGGTGAGGGGAAGTTCACCCCCCTTAACCTCCCTCTCCTGAATGCTGAAGAAGCCCATTCAGGAAAGGAACATTTTGACCGCCGGCCACAAAACGTGCAAAATCACGGTGTGATTCTGCAGCGTTTTGCATCTTCCGACAGCTGGCGGTCAAATTAGTTTAACCAATTTCCGGCCTGCTCGCATACATTTACTGCTACAATGTGTCATCAATAAACGGCGATCGCGGCCGAGGCCAGAGGACTGATCATGATTTTTGGTCCATACCCATGCCTCCCCTGTCTGTGTAATGTAATCACAGACAGGGGAAGTGATGTCACTCTCCCTCTCTGCGTCCTTTTCCATTGGAGAGAGGACATCAGAAACCTGAGTGCACCAACACCACACTAACACCAGTACACATAGGCACACTATTAACCCTTTGATCGACCCCCCAGTTAACCCCTTCACTCCTGTCACCCCCTGTCACTGAGTGCAGCGATCAGATTGTTCAGTGATCGCTGTACCTGTGTCACTTGTGATACTAATCAGTGTTAGGGTAGGTAGTAGTAGGCAGTTATAAATACCCCCCTTACCCCCCTAATAAAGTTTTTAACCCCTTGAATGCCCTGTCACCTGTGATCAACGTATTAGTGTCACAGGTGACACTAGCTAGTTTTTTTTTTCTTTCCCCATCAGGTTACCCGGTGTGTGTGTGTGTGTATATATATATATATATATATATATATATATATATACATACATACATACATACACACGCGCACACACACACACCTTTTATAGGTTTTACCCCATGATTGCCTGGCGGTGACCTCAGTTCGGTTTCAGCATAAACACCAGGCAGAGCCAGTTAGTTAGGTACTCTGACACGCACACACAAAAATTAGATAGGTGTTACATACTATTGCAGTATCTGATCAGATCAATATCTGATCTGATCAGATCTATACTAGCGTCCCTACTAGACTAGTGTTCTAAAAAATGCGGTGTTAGCTATTTGCGGGATCAACACAGATACCTGCTAGCACCTCCATTTAGCCCCTCCGCCCAGCCCATCCCAGCCCAGCCCACCCAAGTGCAGGATCAATAGATCGTTGACACTTACACAACACACATCTGCAGCATTCGCAGAGATCACGCCCGATCCCTGTGAAATACGACAGTGATTTTGGTAGCGACTTGAAACAGGCTCTGACAACCAGGTGCGCTTTTCTGCCTGTGAGTCACGCTAGTGTACCTATAAATTTAGAGCCCAACATGTCAAATCCGAGATACACTAGTGAAGAGGCCTATGCGTTGCTGAGCATGACAGACGACAGTGATGGGGAAGCTCCACTGTCAGAATCAGGCTCAGTATACGATCCCATAGACAACAGCAGCACCCTGACAGATAGCTCTGACGACAGTGTGGTCCCTGCTAAGGTCAGGCGTACCAGACCACGTTCTGCTGTGGCGGTGCAAGAACCGCAGAGCTCTCATATGGAGCAGAGAGTCAGTACAAGTGCCGCTATTCCTTCTGGTGACCTGGCAAGCAACAGCAGCCTAGTACATCCTGGTCATAGACAAACAAGCACTGTAGTAACACTTGGTGACGCGGCAAGTCCTATAAGTGCAGTTCAAGCTGGTGTGGCTGGCACAAGTAGTGTCTCTCAGCCACAAAGACAAAACACAGGCCTGCAGAGCCCATAGTGCCCTTCCTGCCGCGCTTGCAAACCCTGATTGGCAACCCACCACTGATGCAGCGCCCGTACTTCCCCCATTCATTGGCCAACCCGGAATTCAGGTGAATACAGTTGACTTTAGGGCCATAATTTTTATTCGCCGTTTTTCACTGAAGATCTCTATAGATCTATTGTGGACCAAAGCAATTTATACACTGGTCAATACATAGCTGCTAATCCCCATTTGTCACTTTGCCAGAGACTGGAAACCAATTACAGTTCCAAAATGTAAGTCCTTTCTGGGCCTTACCCGCCTCATGGGCATACATAAAGTACCTGAGTTGCGGTTATATTGGTCCACTGACTCAATTCACCATATGTCTGTGTTCTCTTCTTCCAAAGCCAGCACACGATACAAGCAGATTGTGCGGTTTATGCACTTCAACGATAATGAACTCCGTTGTGCACGGGGGGTCCAGCAGTTCACAGCACTTTTTACTCCCAACCAAGTTGTGTACGTGGACGAGTCCCTGATTAAATTTCATGGCCATCTTGCTTTCAAACAGTTTCTCCCCAGCAAGCGTGCCAGATACGGGGTTCAAGTTGTTTAAGCTCTGTGACAGGGCCACAAGCTGCACATGTAGTTTTACGGTTTATGAGGGCAAAGATAGTCATGTGGAGCCGGAAGGATGCCCAGACTACATGGCGAGCGCTGACAAAATTGTGTGGAGCTTGGTGTCACCCTTATAAGGGAATGGGTACCATTTGTACGTGGACAATTACTACACAAGCGTGCCACTTTTTAGTCACTTGTTTGATCACCAAATTGGCACCGTGTGATCTAATCGCCGGGGCTTCCCCCAACGGTTGGTAGAATCCCGACTTAGTCGGGGGAGAGAGGCTGCTTGAGAAGTAGTAATTTGCTTGCAGTGAAGTGGAGGGATACAAAGAATGTTTTTGTTCTTTCCTCCCTTCACGCAGACACGGCTGTCCAAATTACAATGGAGACTGGTGTTGTGGAAAAAAACCCTCTGTGTCCACAAATATAACAAAAATATGGGAGGGGTGGACCGCAACAACCAGTTATTGGTGCCGTAATTAATTGCCGACCCCATTTTGGAAAGTAGACACCCCAAGTTATTTGCTGAGAGGCATGTTGAGTGCATGGAATATTTTATTTTTGTGTCGCAAGTGATTGAAAAATGACAAAAAAAAAATTACACAAAGTTGTCACTGAAATTATATATTGCTCACACATGCCATGGGTTACATCCCAAAATACATTCTGCAGCTTCTCCTGAGTACAGGGATACCCCATATGTGAGACTTTTTGGAAGCCAATCTGCGTGCAGGACCCCAAAAAGCAATCAACGCCTTCAGGATTTCTAAGGGCGAAAATTTATGCCTTCACCCCACACTACCAATCATCACAGTTGCAGAGGCCATGAAATGCCCAGATAGCAACTCCCCAACCCAAATGACCCAATTTTGGAAAGTAGACACCCCAAGCAATTTGTTGAGAGGCATGTTGAGTCCATGGAATATTTTATATCTTGCCACAAGTTTCAGGGAAATTACTTTTTTTTTTTTTTCACAATGTTGTCACTAAATTATATAATACTCAAACATGCTATGGGTATATGTGAAATTACACCCCAAAATACATTCTTCTGCTTCTCCTGAGTACGGAGATACCCCATGTGTGAGATTTTTTGGGAGCCTAGCCGTGTACAGAACCCCAAAAACCAATCACCGTCTTCAGGCGAAGGGCATAAAATGGCGATTTTACTCCTCACTACCTATCACGGTTTTGGATGCCCTGAAATGTCAAGGTAGCACAAAAGCCCCCTAAATGACCCCGTTTTGGAAAGTAGACATCCCAAGGTATTTGCTAAGAGGCATGGTGCGTATTTTGCAGCTCTCATTTGTTTTGGAAAATTAAGAAATAAATGGAAATTTCTTTTTTCTTTTTTTCAAATGTCAGAACTTTGACAAAAAACGAGACCTGCAAAACACTCAACATGCCTCTCATCACATAGCTTACAGTGTCTACTTTCCAAAATGGGGTCATTTGGGGGAGTTTTGTGCTATCTGGGCTTTCCTGGCCTCCGAAACTGTGATAGGGAGTGAGGAGTAAAATCAAAAATGTACGCCCTTAGAAAGCTTGAAGGCGGTGATTGGTTTTCGGGATCCTGTACGTGGCTAGACCGCCAATAAGTCTCACACATGTGGTATCTACGTATTCAAAAGAGGCAGCAAAATGGGTTCATTTGGGGGGGGGGGGGTGCTATCTGGGCATTTCATGGCCTCCATAAGTGTGGGGTGAAGGCATTAATTTTCACCCTTAGAAATCCTGAAGGCGGTGATTGGTTTTTGGGGTCCTGTACACAGATAGGCTCCCAAAAAGTCTCACACATGGGGTATCCCTGTACTCAGGAGAAGCTTTAGAATGTATTTTGGGGTGTAACTTTATACATACCCATGCCATGTGTGAGCAATATATCATTTCAGTGACAACTTTGTGTATTTTTTTTTTGTCATTTGTCAATCACTTGTAACAAAAAATAAAAAATCCAATGGGCTCAACATGCCTCTCAGCTAATTCCTTGAGGTGTCTACTTTCCAAAGTGGGGTTGTACTGCCCTTCCATTATAGCACCTCAGGAAATAAAATGGGCAGTCATAAAATAAAAGCTGCGTAAATTCCAGAAAATGTACCCTAGTTTGTAGATGCTATAACTTTTTCGCAAACCAATAAATATATGCTCACTGACTTTTTTTTTACCCGAGACACGAGGCTGAATGCATTTTGGCAAAAATGTATTACTAAAATTTAGTTTATTGTATTTCTAACAAAAAAAAGTAGAAAATTTTTTTTTTTCAAAATTTTCTTTTTTCATTTATATCACAAAAAATAAAAAGTGCAGAGGTGAAGAAATACCACCAAAAGAAAGCTCTATTTGTGGGGAAAAAAGGACGTTTGTTTGGGTACAACATCGCGTGACCGCGCAATTACCAGTTAAAGCAGTGCAGTGCCAAATTAAAAAAGGTGCTCTGGTCCATGGGAAATCCTTCCGGAGCTGAAGTGGTTAAGTGTACAGTAAGCCTTAGGCTTCAACCAGATATGAACCTCTACAGTCCATAATAAGAACTGGTTTTTTTTCTGAGATTGAATTAAAGAAGTTCCTTGTAAGTCTTGTAGAATTTTTGGGTAAGCCCTTCTGGGCCAGGGCTTTTACCTGCTAGGCAAGAAGTTCTTCAATGGTGAAAAAGTTCCTCAAAAGTTTCTCTAGTGGCATCATCTACCATAGGTAACAAGGGATCACCCATTTAGTCCCTGACAGACTAAAGAGGAGATGGAAGGACAGAATGAGAAGTGTTAGAAGGGAGTTTGTAAAATGAAAAAAAAAAAAAAAATCTTGAAATGTGTCAGCGATGAGGGAAGGAGAGGTAGGGAATTCTCCTGTTGCCATTTTAACCACTTCCCGACCAGCGCCGTAAATAGGCGGCGGTCGGGTTTGAACGGTTCTCCCGGGACATAGCCTGCACCTGCAGGCTATGTCCCGGTATCATTTTCTAGACCTGGCGGTCGGCTATCCAGGGGTAACGACCGATCCGGCTTGGGAGCCGCTCGGTCGTTACCCCAGGGGGCGGGAGGGGACACCCCCCCTCCCGCCGCCATCCGGCGCTCTTCTCTGACCTCCCGTCCCACCGGGAGACCGGAGCGACGATCCGGCGCGTCCGCAGGCTGGAAGGAGACCTGACAAAAGCCGTAATCAGCTCCAATCGGGTCTCCTTCGGCAAATTCCGGAAGCGACGTCACAACGTCACTTCCGGTTTACACGGCGGCTAACGGCGCCAAATTTTAAAAAAATGACAGTATTCAGAATTGCCGTTTTTGGCAATCTGAATACTGTGAAGTGCAAAGGAGGGATGACCCCCCGGCCCTCCAAAAAGAGTACCTGTCACCATATATTACTATCACAGGGGATGTTTACATTCCTTGTGATAGCAATAAAAGTGATCCGATTTTTTTTTTTTAAAGGAACAGTGCTAAAAATAAATAAATAAAAAAAAAAAAAAAAAAGATTTAAATCGCCACCGTCCCCGCGAGCTCGCGCAGCAAAGAAAACGCATACGTAAGTCGCGCCAACATATGAAAACGATGTTCAAACCACACATGTGAGGTATCGCCGCGATTGCCAGAGTGTGAGCAATAATTCTAGCAAAAGACCTCCTCTGTAACTCTAACTTGGTAACCGTTAAAAAATTTTAAAGCGTCGCCTATGGAACTTTTTAAATACCGGACTTTGTCGCCATTCCGCGAGTACGCGCAATTTTCAACCTTGTCATGTATGGTATCTATTTACTCGGCGTGACATCCTCTTTCACAATATGGAAAAAAATTGGGCTAACTTTACTGTTGTCTTATTTTTTAACTCAAAAAAGTAAAATTGTTCCAAAAAAAAAATCGCACTTGAAAGACCGCTGCGAAAATACCGTGTGATAAAAAGTATTGAAACAATCGCCTTTTTTTTCTCTAGGGTGTTTGAAAAAAATATATATACAATGTTTGGGGGTTCTAAGTAATTCTCTAGCAAAAAAAAGGGATTTTATTATAACTTACCGTAAAATCCTTTTCTCTTGAGTTCACTGACAGACGCAGCTCTTCTTAAATGACACGTGGGTTTTATGTCGTCCTATCAGGAGTGAATAGGCAAAACAGATGCAAAAGCATCAGGGATAGGCTGGCCCCTCCCATGGGGCAGTCCTCACCTGAGCCTATAAAACCCCCTGCTGGCCAATAGCATTCAGTTTGTCACAAGCAGTGCATCCAGAGGGGTGGGAGCTGCGTCTGTCAGTGAACTCAGAGAAAAGGATTTTACAGTAAGTTATAACAAAATCCCTTTTTCTCTTACGTTCACTGACAGACGCAGCTCTTCTTAAATGACATGTGGGGACGTCCCAAAGCAGTGCCAAAAACTAGAGGGGTGGGCAAACAACAACAACAACTGTACCCAACAGAACCCTCTCAGGGAGTGCCAGACGCACTCACACCGGTGCTCGCAAAACTTTGCGGCCAAAAGCAGCATCCGCAGATGCCGACACATCAACTTTGTAAAACTTAGTAAACGTGTGCACCGAGGCCCAAGTGGCCGCTTTGCACACCTGAGACACCGAAGCCTGGTGCCTGAACGCCCAGGAGGTGCTGACCGACCTGGTGGAATGAGCCATGACCGGAAAAGGGGGAACCTTGCCCCGAAGCTCATACGCATGGGTCACGGTCTGTCTAATCCAACGGGAAATGGTAGCCGACGAGGCTGCCAAACCCTGTTTGGAGCCCCCGGGTAACACAAACAACGAGTCATACT
>BLSH010179556.1:1148789-1159492 GCA_018402905.1 Glandirana rugosa
CTCTCCCCCCCCCCCCCCGTGAAATCTTTAATGATTTCGTCCAGCTGTGGACCAAACGACCCCCCTGGCAGGGAAGGTCAGTGAGGCGTTTCTTAGACGCCTGATCACCCGACCAAGACCTCAGCCACAACACCCGTCTGATGATTATACCAAAAGCTGAAATTTTGGACAGCATGGGCATGATGTCCAGCAGGGAGTCGCACAGATAATGGAGGCCTTCCACCACGTGTTGCACCTTATGCAACTCATTCCTTGCACAATTGCAACGCCAATTTTTGCACACTGAGGAGAGGCACTCAAAAAGGGACTGCGCTGACATTGCTGAGGCCAGAGCTGGCCGCATAGCAAAACCTGCTACCTGAAAAATAGCCTTAGACACCATTTCCGTGCGACGATCCGCCGCGTCCTTAAAAGAGGGCGAACCCTCCACAGGAAGGGTGGTAGCCTTATTTAAAGGGGCCACCGGTGGGTCCACCGAAGGGGAAGCCCACCGCTTAAGGAAAGCATCCTCAAAGGGATAGCGCACTGCAAACCGCTTAGGCAAAGTGAAGGAATTTTTGGGGGAATCCCATTCCTTAAAAAAAGCCTGCTCAAAAAATTGATCATAGGGAAAAGGCCTACGGGACTTAGGAGGCTTCATAGACCCACAGACATAAGTGGAAGTCTGCGCCTCCTCAGACTGAGCAAGGCACAGAGCCTGGCGAATGTCAGCAATTAGCGCCGCTACAATTGCCTTATCGCACGCCACTGAGGCCCCCTGATTGCCAACGCAATAAGTAGGTGCCCCCCTGACAGGGAAAAAAGCTACCGCTAAAATAAAAAACTGCCCCGGATGTCGCCCCCCCCACGCCCTAAGGGCGGAGGAGGGGTCCACTCACCAGTCCGACGGGCGTTGCGGGTAGCCACCCGAAGCAGACTTTCCCCCCCTTGTCCCGGGAAGGATTGCTGCTGGCCAAGGCCACTGGAAAGGCAAAAGCCAGACACTGGGCACAAGTGGCAACAGCCACAGGCCGCCCGCACGGAACGGGCCCTGAGCGACGCAGCCCTGTCATTTTAGGGTAGGTCGCCAGGAGGTGGCCGGGCAGGGCAAAGCTTTGGATTCGTGATATCCGCTCTATGCCAAGGCCGGCTACTTGATAGAAGTCTTCATCTTTTCCATAGAGAAAAATTACATGCATAAAAACGCAGGTCCCATAAGGGAACCCAGTCAACTCCTTTGCACTAGGCAAACAAAACTGAATGCTATTGGCCAGCAGGGGGTTTTATAAGCTCAGGTGAGGACGGCCCCCATGGGAGGGGCCAGCCTATCCCTGATGCTTTTGCAACTGTTTTGCCTAGTCACTCCTGATAGGATGACATAAAACCCACGTGTCATTTAAAAAGAGCTGCGTCTGTCAGTGAACGGAAGAGAAAAAAGGTTTTTAGCTTGTGATCACCAAATGTAAAAAAGTGGCCCGGTTGGTAAGTGGTTAATATTAGATATGTATGTTTGAGCAGTGCATGAGTGAAGAGAAAGACAAGAGACCTCCCACATTAATTACTATGATGATATCTCCCAAGCAAAAATTTATCCGGGTAAGTTTTTGGGTGACATCATAGAGTTACAAAAGGCAGGACCTGGTCGCTGAAAGCTCTGACAACAGCTCAGGATTGGATTTGTGCTGAAGTTCCAGAGAGTGGAGCTTCTGAAACATATCCATGATAGATTTACACCTTTCTTTCTTGAGCCTGGCACCATGTTAAATGAAAATGCCACGTAATACAGCTTTTAAAGCTTCTCATGGAGTGGGGGGAGAAGTAGCAACATCTTGGTGGCCCAATAAAACAATACAGACAGTGACCATAATCAATTGATGGCATTCTGAGTCATTAGCGTCATTCAGATGTTATGACCAATTGGCCTGTTGGGCTTAAGGAATTGTCAAAGGAAGAACAATAGGAGAACCACACAAAGGACCCTATGTTTCTAGGTAGTTTCCAATCCAAAACATGGTGGTTAGAGAAAAAGTAATCAATGCGGATATAAGACTGGGGCACCAAAGAGAAGTAGGTTTGATTTCTATCTTTCGGGTATAGAGTCTGCCAGAAATCCAGTAGCCAGTGGGCAAAAGTTTCTTCTAGAGGCAAGTTAACTGGCTATATGGAATTTGAGATCTAGAGGATGATGTATCTAGGTGGGTTTGAGAGCCAAACTGAAGTACCCACAATTCTGACAGAAGTTGCAAATACTGCATTGTGGATTTTGATTAGGCAAGTAGAAATTTGCTATCAAATAGATTTTTTCCATAAAAGGGACATCTGACAACAATTGCCTAATAGCAAGCCTATGGGTGATGTCACTGTGCAAGCATTTCAGCGGTTGTTGGTGAACTCTCCACTCTGAAATAGACCTCTAGTAAGATCATAGAACCAGACTGGAGCAACCTCAGAAAAAGGTAAGTATAGGTATCTTACTTTCACAGGGTAGTTGGAATAGATTTTAGAAGGAAGGAGGGGTGGGAGCAGGTTTAACCATTTAACTACCGCCGTATGCAGAATGAAGGCTGGGAAGTGGTTCAGTTATCCTGACTGGGCGTCATATGACATCTAGCAGGATAACAAGCTGGCACGCGCCTGCAGGGCCGCACAGTGATTGGTGGTCTGGCGTGTTAGTCTGACACACCGCATCTCCGATCATGGTAAAGAGCTTCTGTCAGTGTAAATAAGAAAAGCCATATATCCGTTTTCCCTCTACTCGCACCTGCAGACACGAATAGATGAGAGCCGATGGGCTACTCTGCTGACAGGGGGTTGCAACTCAGGACAACCAGGGAGCTCCTCTAAGACCACCAGGGAGAGCCCACCTAGGACCACCAGGGAGACAACCAGGGAAGCCCACCCTGACCACCAGGGAGCCCACCCAGGGACCACCAGGTAAGGAGCACAGTGTCCACTCAGTGCCATCTTGGATGCCACCTATGACCACCAGGGAAGGACCACCAAATTAGTGACAACTAGCATTGCCGCCAATCATTGCCCACCAGTGCTATCAGTGCCCACTAGTGCCACCTATCAGTGTCCATCAGTGCCGCCTATGAGTGCCCATCAGTGCTGCTTATCAGTGCCGCCTATCAGTGCTGCATATATGTGCCACATCAGTGCCGCCTCATCAGTGGAGAAAATTTACTTATGTACAAAGTTTTCTGAAAGAAACAAAGAAAAACATTTTTTTTTTATTTCAAAATTTTCGATCTTGCTTTATTTGTAGCGCAAAAAATAAAAACCCCAGGGGTGATCAAATACCAAATGGGTACAACGTCACAACTGTCATTCAAAGTGTGACAGCGCTGAAAGCTGAAAATTGGTCTGGTCGGGAAGTGGTATAAGTGCCTGGTATTGAAGTGGTTAAGCATAGATCGCAATAGCCTGAAATTCCACTTTAACCAAAAATATAGTGACTGTAGGCATTTTCACAGGGTAACATTTTGAACAGGATGTACATCAACTTTGTGGATGTAAACCAACCACCAGTTTCCAATAAAAACTTCAATATAACATTGTATTTGTTTCACTGGACAAAAAGGCCACAGACTGTTTTAGTGCCTCGGTTCGTTCTCCTGGATCACTTCTATTAGACCTCATTTTGAACAGGATCCCACTAGTCATTTTTTCATAAAAAAAATAAAAACACAAGATTACAGTGCAATAAATTCTCCAAAAATGTTACCCCAAATAATTTTTTCTTACAAAGAAAGTATTTAATAATTTGACCTAGGCCCCATTTACCACAGGACCCCCATCATCCATTGCAAAATCAAGAAATCAACATTAGAATGCAATCTATTCAAATAAATTTTCCCCCAAATTATTTGGTGCTACATGCCCAGTATTTAACCATTTGTATCAGACCCACGTTTATACAGGACCGCCACAGAAAAGTGACATTAATGGCTTTTTTTTTTTTAACTACTTCAGCCCCAGAAGGATTTCCCACATTAGGACCAGAGCACTGACAATTGCGCGGTCATGCAACGCTGTACCCAAACAAAATTGGCGTCCTTTTTTTCCGCAAATAGAGCTTTCTTTTGGTGGTATTTGATCACCTCTGCGTCACTTCTGATCATCGCTATAAACAAAGAGCAACAATTTTGAAAAAAAAAAAAACAATATTTGTTACTTTTTGCTATAATACATGTCAATAATAAAGCAAATTCATTTATCAGTTTTGGCCGGTATATATACTTCTACATATTTGTGGTAAAAAAACAAAAAAAACAGAGGTGATCAAATATCATCAAAAGAAGGCTCTATTTCTGGGGGGGGGGGGAAAGACTAATAATTGTATTTGGGTACAGTGTCACACAGTTGCCAGTAAAAGTAACAGTGCCATAACGCAACACCCTAGAACCCTTCATAAGGCGTACCTGTCACATATGCCTATTGTTGTCACAGGCATGTTTACATTCCTTGTGACAACAATAAAAGTGATCATATAAAAAAATAATAATAACTATAAAAAAAGCAACAGTGTAAAAAACTAAAATATAATTAAAAAAAAAAAAAATTGAAAGTGCCCCTGTCCCCCCGTGCTAGTGCCCAAAGGTGAACACGTGTGCTGGTCCCAAACACACATTTTCACATGTAAACAAAAAGTGCCAGAAAATGCCTGGTCTTTAAGTGGCAAATTAGTAAGAAATTTAAATTACTGATGCATTATGAAAAAAATAAAATATAAGCAAAAAAAAAAAGACATACATTATTTCCTTTGTAAATAACTAAGGGTACTTTCACACTGGAGCGGGGGGTGGCAGCGGTAAAACGCTGCTACTTTCAGCGGCGCTTTACCGCTATTATAGCGGCGCTATGGCGCTGCTAGGCAGAAGGGAGCGGGGCGCCTTTAATCCCCAACAAGGGGTTAAAAGCACCCCCACTTGGTGCATCCGAGGCACTGTACAGTCGCTTCAGGAGCGCCATCCATTGATTTCAAAAGAGAGGGCGGTGGAGGAGCGGTGTATACACCTCTCAGCGCACCGCCCCAAAGATGATGTTTGCAGGACTTTTTTTCTTGTCCTGCAAGCGCACCGCCCCAGTATGAAAGCACTCGGCTTTCACAATGGGGAGAATGAGGGGGTGGGGGTTTCAGGTGCTATTTTTAGCACCGCAGCGCCTGAAAAACAACCCAGTGTGAAAGGGGTCCAAAATACTTTGTATCAAAAATGTAATTATTTTGTTGCAGTACATAAAATAAGCAGCAGAATAAAATATATGCTTTCCCCACAGTAATGGTACGCATGTTCAAAATATTACTTGGAAAAAAAAAAAAGGCGGATTTTTACGCTTTTTTCCCCCTAAAATGCCAATAAATTTAAAAAATTCTCAGGGGACTTTCGGGTCACAAAAAGCCCTCTTTGTCACCAAATAAAAATATATGTATGAATTCTTTATCATAAATATATACAAAGTTATAGATTCATGAATAGACACATAGCAGAAATGTGACAACATGGTTTGGTCCATAGGGGGTAAACAGGCGTGAGAGCCAAAGTGGCTAATATACAATAATGTGTGATTTTACAACACTACATAATATATCAGAGGAGGTGACTGGCACCTAGAAGGGCATTTGAATGAATTTGCATAATAACAGTCACATATTAGGGTTGGCACATCATCCCTTTAATCCCGGACACATATGGATTACACAGGTTGTTCTGAGGCTCATTTAATGCAGACGAGGCACCAAGTGAGTTTAATTAGCACCTTAATCAGCCACAGAACAACCTGTGTAATTAATGTGTGTCGTGGATTAAAGGGATGATGTGGCAACCCTATCCCATATGCTGTCCAATAATGTTGCAGAGATTTTGCTCATTTGCATAATAACTGCCGCCCAGGAAGAACTCCCAGAGTGGAGTGGGCGGAGCTAGTTGCCGGGGCAATGACTGTTGAGTGATGATGTCATACAGATTCCCACCTGGTATAGCTGCTCCCAGATTCCACCAGGTCATTTCTCACTAGGAGCTCGCAGAGTACAGAAGTGTTTTTCTGTTGCTCCATTTCAGAGGTGGTGAATTATAAATATCGCTTCATATAACATATATTATACGAAGCACATCACAGCCTAGGAGAAAAAGCGCTTATTTTTTTAGATTTACATTTTATAAAAAAAAAAAAATGATGAGACAAATCCGTAGGTGGAAGGAGCTCGTTGCTCCAATCTTCCAGAGGCAACTTAGGGAATCTAAGCAGGAGGAAGAAGTAGAAGTCAGCAGAGTTGAGAACGTCTGCTGCTCAACATCCAACAGTTCAGATCTGAGCACCAGAAAGCGGTGCAGAGAGGAAATATCTGATAGCACTACAGAGGGAGGACAGAACTCTGTGAATGGTGCAACCCCAAGGAAGCAGAGCAAATATGACAGCGCTGCAGAGACAGGACAGAGCGCTGCACAGCAGAGAGGAAAGAAGAGGAAATATACTGAGGAGCCTGAATGTGAGAGTCCTATGGCCAAGAGGGCATTACAGAGCTCTTCAGATGAGGATTCTGAGACTACAATGAAGCAGAGCAGATATTACACTGCTAGAGAGACAGCACACAGCTCTCCAGAAGAGAAAAACTCCAGGAAGAGGAAATTTCCTGCAGAGACTGAATGTGAGAGTCCTGTGGTGAAGAAGAGGGCGGTACAGAGCTCCTCAGAGGAGGATGGGGAGACGCCAAGCACATATTACACTGCTAGAGAGGCAGTACAGCAATCTGCAGAACAGAGAGGCAAGAAGAGGAAATCTACTGAAGAGACTGAAGGTGATGACAGTCCTGTGGCCAAGAAAGGAAGAACAGATGAAGCAGGTAAGTGTTAGAATGACAGATTTTCATATAGTACATGGGGGGGAGGGGAAGGCATTTCAATGAAAAATGACAAACATGATACAGGCTGTCAGTAGACCGCAGTCTTTGTTTTTCCCACCTGTATCCGGCCAGTAAGTCTGGGGTTTAGCTTCTTTTAACAGACCAAGCTGTCCAGCAAAGATAACAGTTGGAAGGGTCATAAGGGGCTAGCAGGAAGGGGTAAAAGGGAACCTGTAAACCAATACAGGGGATCCAATTGTTGACCTGTTATTAATGGCTCATGCTCCAAACCTGACATCATAATCCTGGCTTTCTATCAGGTCACAAATTATGTTTATATTTATTATTATTTATTTATTTCTAATCATGGCATGAAGAGTGGTGAGATGGCAGTCAGATCCCAAGTATACCAGGGAGGGGCGCTATTTCAATGGGATCCGGTTTCCCTTGTGGCAGCGGAATTAGCTATTGATTTGACATTTGTTTAACTGATTCAGAGCAAAACAGAATGATCGGTTATAGCTGGAGTAAGACGTTTTTGTATGCTATACTCCATTTTAGCAATTCTTTCTGTTTTGGTGCCTTCAATTGACAAGAAATAAGTCCAGTAACATGATTGGTGATGGGGTAATAAATGTAATTTCTTTCTTTCTCTAGGAGTTAGCGGGACGTCATTGACTGACAGCACAGTAAGCGAAGAATATGAAACGGCCTCCCTGGGTCCGGAGGACTTCATCTTCCATAAAGTACTTGGAGAAGGAGCCTTTGGCAAGGTAAGTGATCAAAGAGAACTACTAAGGAAACCATAAACACTGGGGGGACACAATATGACCCTCCTCACTGAAGACTGTACACCATATGCAGCATAAACATGTACACTCAGCTAAGTATGAGGGGGAAGGAGGGGAATGAAGTACTGAACAAGAGGGACTCTGTACACCCTTGCCCCTCCACCACTGCAAGGGTTAAATGCTCATTTTGCCTAGGGGTGGTGAATAAGGTGAGATCCTTAACTTATTAATCACTTCCCTGCCACCCAGCAATCTCCTCCGCTTCCCATGGCCCTCAACAACCTTCCATATAATACAGGACTCCTGGATCTGCACTTTATGGGATGAGATCAGAGAGCTGCAACTGGCCAGGCAATGAAGGGAAGAGACTTCAGAGGGGGTGCTCATGCAGTGCGGAGAAAGCCTGCGGGGGTAAGGATTACAGTAAATATAGCATATCATTTTATTCATCATCCCCTAGTTACAATGAGCAACTAACCCTTGTAATGCAGAGGGTGACCCCACTGCAAGGAAAAACTTTAATGGGGAGAATCACACTGTGCCTGCCAGTGCAGCAACCAGTCAGAGTTCTCCTTGTCTGACTTCTGCAGAGTGAATTCTGATTGGTCGCTCTGGGTTATGACACTTATGAATCAGCCTCCTGTGGTGAATAAGGCTGACGGAGTCTCTCTGTGTACACATATGGCAGTCGGTCAGGACAGAAGAAAAGAAAGATAATTAGGCACAGAACATGAGGATTGTCTAATAATGATGTTACAGCTAGAGTGCATGGAAAAGATGATGTATTAACTGTCTCTCTCCTACAGGTGGTGCTGGCGACACACCGTGACAGCGGAAGACTGGTGGCCGTGAAAATGGTCCACAAGAGGAGTCCGATTCGTGATAACCGATACAGGGTCCTAAATGAGCGTATAGCAATGGAGAAAGTGGCGGGCAGTCTTTTCTGCGTCCAGGCATATGCCACATTCCAGACCGAGGTAAGTCTAATATTGAAAAAGTTAAAGAGATAGAATTATCAAATGAACAGCATATATAAAATGTAATATACTGGAGCACAAACATTGCTTGTATCTAGGATGAGATGAGAATCAGATGTAGGAGAAGACACCAGAAACGTTACCAAAGAATGTACAGTGCTTATAAGCTTAATATACTGTATGTGTCCTTTCTCCATGGAACACTACAGTATTTACAGCAACTGCCTGAAAGTGAGATGCTATAGCAAATTATACAATGGTGTCGCTTACAGCTGTACATGGCATAGACCGATATCATGTAATGTGATTTGGTAGAAAATTGTAATATGTTACTTTCATTTGGACCTTTTAACTGAAATTCATTCACTGACCTGTCTATTCTTTCCCCAGAATTACTTATGCTACGTTATGGAATATATGAGAGGAGGAGATATGGCTGACATATTGGATATCATGGGCATAATTAACCCCACAAAAACAGTGGACCTCCCCACGCTCAGACTTCTGGCAGCGGAGCTCGTGTGTGGTCTGCAGCACATGCACTCCAGAGGGATCGTTCACAGGTAATATAACTTTCTTCAATCATTTTACAATTCACCCCAAGCCCCCAATGAATGAATGGTTCAGTTGCTGTTGATCCATTCATTCCCTATTCATGAGTTGCAATGCCTCTTCTTTCTCTGTTGTAAGAGGAAAAGACAAGCAATGTGGTCATGACAGCTATCACAAGGTACTGAGCTGTTCAGATCAGCTCTACACACTGTGTCTATGTACTGAGCTGCCCAAGCATTGCTCAGTACACAGTGGTTAGAGGGCACGACAGTTGACCAAAGGCGTTGTTTATAAACAGTCCAGTATTGGTCTGTACGGTGGGGTAAGTGGTTAATGACAGCACAGCTCATTTAGTGCAATCAGTTCCTAAATGATACGACTGTTCCCTGAATCGTATCAAGCTGTGCAAGGACTGTGCTACAAAAGGGGGCTTTGTGATTGATGATCTGTCTGTGGATCAGTAATATTGGGGTATAAGGGGGATCATTGTCTGAACTGCAGACCTGACACTTTTTTTCTTCACAGGGACATGAAGGTTAATAACGTTCTCGTAGATAGCACCGGTCATGTAAAAATTACCGACTTCGGCTTGGCAGCAATTAACGTGTTTGGATACAACATGGTGACAGAAAACCTTGGGCGTATGTTTAATGGAGCTCCAGAAGTAAGTAAAAAAAAATATTCTGCTTTTCTACTATGCTCATGTACACAGAAATTATCTATTATATTAGTCCTGAGGAAACCGGACTAAATCTGGCAAAAAGGACCAGATTGGGCCTGTCCAGAATTAAAGGGAACCTGAATACACAAATTATGCCCAAATTAAAGAGAACATGTATATGAGGCGCAACTATCAACTAGATTAGGCCTAGATGATAGAGAACCTATATACACAGTACAATTATTGATCAGCATTAAGAGAACCTGTCAACTTGGCCGTCTGGAACTAAAGAGAGCCACTGACTCCCAGCAGCAGTGCTAGTTCCATGGCTGGCATGTCCCTATGTGTGGCCTACCCTGGAGGTATGGCCTGTCCTAGCGCCACTTTGAGGCTGAATAATCACAGCCTTCAGCACTGAAAGGAAGTTGGGACAAGATTAATCTAGGGGGATAGGTTCTCTTTAATGTGCCAATAACCGGGCAACGTATGAGGAAAGTAAATAACAGTTTAACTGGACTATAGAAAGCTCACATTTGATTGTGTCTTGGGTTTGGAAGTTTAGCTCAGGAGTCATCCAGCCCTGGGGTTCCTGTCCAGTTACCATCCAGCCCTGGGGTTCCTGTCCAGTTACCATCCAGCCCTGAGGGTCCTGTCCAGTTACCATCCAGCAACAGGGGGTCCTGTCCAGTTACCATCCAGCAACAGGGGGTCCTGTCCAGTTACCATCCAGCCCTGGGGGTCCAGTCCAGTTACCATCCAGCCCTGGGGGTCCTGTCCAGTTACCATCCAGCCCTGGGGGTCCTGTCCAGTTACCATCCAGCCCTGGGGGTCCTGTCCAGTTACCATCCAGCCCTGAGGGTCCTGTCCAGTTACCATCCAGCAACAGGGGGTCCTGTCCA
>BLSH010179556.1:1167112-1185539 GCA_018402905.1 Glandirana rugosa
GAAGATTACCACACGTATCGGGGAAAAATTTGTATATATGGCCTCGTATCCCCGTTAGGCGGGGTTAAAGGAGGGGACGGGGTACGAGGCTATATATACGAGAAAAAAATTGACACCACCACTTTAGTGGAGGTTGTCGCGACCTCATTGACGAAATATATACAACCCTCGTTTACGACAACGACAGTGGGATTTATTTAGTCGTGACGTCGACCGCATGGACTTTTGGTTTATTTCAAATTCTTTTGTATCATTGTATATTTTTTTGCAAGGACGATTCTTCTTTTTATTTTTTTTCTTACGTAATGTAAAATTGATGTGGGTAATCTAAAATCCGCAGCAGACAGGCTGGAATTCGCACCGGACAGGTGTGAATCCAGCCTAAAATCTAATGGGTGTAGTTAAAATGTAATGCATTCTTTTTTTTATTTTTCTTCTTAGCAGGAACGTTTTTTTATATGTTACTATGTTTTCTTAAACTTTATTTGGTTTTCAGGTACGCCAGCTGCAGTGCTGATTTATTTAGGGTGACAGCAACAGCATTTGCTCCCAACATATATAAAGCAGTTACTCCAGCGCTGTTGGAGGTGATTTCACCACCACAGTTAAAAAAAGAGCATATATATCGGAGCATGGGGCAGGGGAGGAAATTGGGGCGGATTGCCCCTATGCTCCGGTATATATGTTTAAAAAGGGGCTATGCACACCATTAGAAGTGGGTGGATGAAGGGAGGTTTTCCAATGGTGGGCATACCCACCAATTGATTCTTTTTTTTCCATTTAACCCACAGGCTGCATGAAAAAACAAGAACATTACAAAATATGCCCAACAAGAACCAGCGACACATTAGTATGTTGCTGGTCTTAGAGTGGTTATACTGGAATGATGCCTGCAGGTATAGGTATCATCTAGGTATCGTTCTTTTCAGCCGGCGATCAGCTTTCATGTAAAAGCAATCCTAGCAGCTCATTAGCTGCTAGACTGCTTTCACAAGCAGTGGGAGGGAACACCCCCCCCCCCCCTTCGGCCGTCTTACATGGTTTTCTCGGGCTCTACTGTCCCACCGGAGAACCCGAGAATGCAGCCGTGATTCCGACGGCTGAACACAGAGCTGATTGAAGACTAGAATGGCTCCAATCATCTCTATGGCCTAAGATACCGGAGGCTACAAGCATTTCATGACTTCGGTTTCGCCGGATATAAACCGCGCCATTGGGAAATTGGGTAAGTATTTTATGACATCGATTTCGGTGTGGTCTGATGCTTTAAGGGCTGAGGAGAGGTCTAGAGTCTAATAGACCTCTAATTAAAAAAAAAAAAAAAATATGCAACACTACCTATTTTTATCATAGAGGATATTTAAAATTTCCCGTGATAACAGTAAACATAACAGAAAACAAAAAGATGAAAGGGATAGCGTAAAAATAAAAACCAAAATGAATTTTAAAAAAAAGCACCCCTGCCCCCCCGTGCCCGCGCGCAAAGGTGAACGCAATCGTCGGTCTCATGTCGTATGTAAACCGCAATTGCACCATGCATGTGAGCTATCACCGCGAACGTCAGATCAAGGGCAGTAATTCTAGCAGTAGACCTCCTCTGCAGATCTAAAGTAGTAACCTGTAAAGGCTTTTTAAGATGTATATAGGTTGTCGCTGCTGCGCGGGTATGCATTTAAAAATAAACAAAAAGTCGGGTCCGACGTCAGGGAAAAACCTGCATTTTTTTTGGCGTTTTGCATCAGCGTTAGTGAGCGTCAGCGTCAATAGGCGTTTTTTTAAAAAAAAAATCCTCTGCTATTTTTCAATCTAAAAACGTTGGCGTCAAAAACGCCAGTTAACGCCGGTGCGGCATTAGTGAGCGCTTTGCAGCGTCAAAAAACGCCAAAACGTTACAGCCTCAGAATTCGCTGGTCATGGGTTCTAGTTTCAGCACACTAACACTGATGCCCTCGACAGCTGAAAAACGCAGTGTTTTTATGGGGCCATTGAATAACATGGAGAGCTGCAAAAAAAGCCAAAAACCGTTGGCGTCAAAAAACGTCCGTGTGTATGAGACCTTAAAGCATGTCATGTTTGGTGTCTATGTACTCGGCATGAGATCATCTTTTATATTTCATCATCTTTTATATTTCACCAAATATTTGGGCAATATAGTGTTTTTGTGCATTAAAATTCAAACATTTCCACAAAAATTGCATTTGAAAAATTGCTGCGTAAATACTTTGTGAAAAAAAATGTGCAACACCCACCATTTTAATCTGTAGGGCCTCTGCTTTAAAAAATATATAATGTTTGAGGGTTCAAAATAATTTTCTACCAAAATAAAATTATTTTTTTTTCATGTGAACAAAAAGTGTCAGAAAAGACTTGGTGGATGATGTGTGGCATAGGCTTCTAATGTTGGGCATAAAATGCCAGGGCAGTTCAAAACCCCCCCCAAATGACCCCATTTTGAAAAGTAGACACCCCAAGCTATTTGCTGAGAGGCATGTTGATTCCCTGGCATATTTTATTGTTTGTCGCAAGTGATTGAAAAATTGCATAAAAAAAAAAATGTACACAAAGTTGTCGCTGAAATTATATATTGCTCACATATGCCATGGGTATATGTGGAATTACACCCCAAAATACATTCTGCTGCTTCTCCCGAGTACGGGGATACCCCATGTGTGAGACTTTTTGGGAATTTATCCGCGTACGGGACCCCGAAAACCAATCACCGCCTTCAGCATTTCTAAGGACGAAAATGTATGCATTCACCCCACGCTACCTATCACAGTTGCGGAGGCCATGAAATGCCCAGATAACAGCCCCCCCCCCCCCCCCAAATGACCCCATTTTGGAAAATAGACACCCCAAGCTATTTGCTGAGAGGCATGTTAAGTCCATGGAATATTTTATATTTTGCCACAAGTTTCTGGGAAATTACATTTTTTTTTTTTCACAAAGTTGTCACTGAAATTATATATTGCTCGCACATGCCATGGGTATGTGTGGTATTACACCCCAAAATACATTCTGCTGCTTCTCCAGAGATACCCCAGGTGTGAGACTTTTTGGGAGCCTAGCCACATACAGAACCCCACAAACCAATCACTGCCTTCAGGCTTTCTAAGGGCATAAAATGGCGATTTTACTCCTCAGTACCTATCACGGTTTTGGAGGCCCTGAGATGTCAAGGTAGCACAAAAGCCCCCCAAATTACCCCATTTTGGAAAGTAGACACCCGAGATATTTGCTAAGAGGCATGGTGCATATTTTGCAGCTCTCATTTGTTTTGGAAAATGAAGAATTAAAACGGAAATGTATTTTTTTTCCTTTTTTCAAATTTCAAAACTTTGTGACAAAAAGCGAGATCTGCAAAATACTCAACGTGCCTCTCAGCACACAGCTTGGAGTGTCTACTTTCCAAAATCTGGGGGGGGGTTTGTGCTATCTGGGCATTCCATGGCCCCCGAAACCGTGATAGGGAATGTGGAGTAAAATCCCCATTTTATGCCCTTAGAAAGCATGAAGGCGGTGATTGGTTTCGGGTCCCATACGCGGCTAGACTGCCAAAAAGTCTCACATATGTGGTATCACCGTATTCAGAAGATGCGGCAGAATGTATTTTGGGGTGTAATTTCACATATACCCATGGCATGTTCGAGCAACACATCATTTAGTGACAACTTTGTTAAAAAAAATAAATAAAGGGAAATTTCCCCAAAACTTGTGGCAAAATATAAAATATTCCATCGACTCAACATGCCTCTCAGCAAATAGCTTGGGGTGTCTACTTTCCAGAATGGGGTCATTTGGGTTTTTTTTTTTTTGCTAACTGGGTATTTCATGGCCTCCGCAACTGAGATTGGTAGTGTGGGGTGAAGGCAGAAATTTTTGCCCTTAGAAATCCTGAAGGCGGTGATTGGTTTTCGGGGTCCCGTACGCTGCTAGATTCACAAAAAGTCTCACATATGGGGTATCCCCATACTCAGGAGAAGCAGTAGAATGTATTTTGGGGTGTAATTCCACACATACCCATGGCATGTGTGAGCAATATATCATTTCAGTGACAACTTTATGTTTTTTTTTTTTCATTTTTCAATCACTTGTGACAAAAAAATAAAATATTCAATGGGCTCAACATGCCTCTCAGCTAATTCCTTGGGGTGTCTACTTTCCAAAATGGGGTAATTTGGGGGGGGGGGGTTGTACTGCCCTTCCATTATGGCACCTGAGGAAAAAGGATAGGAGGTCATAAAATAAAAGCTGTGTAAATTCCAGAAAATGTACCCTAGTTTGTAGTAGAGGTCGCCCGATATGGGTTTTTCTCTGGCCGATGCCGATATTTAGAAATCGGGGTGGCCGATGGCCGATATTGGATGCTGATTTTTTGGGGCCGATATGTTAGGCCGATTTTAATTTTACCCATTCATCTCATAAAATATAACAGTTAATTGTGCTTATTCTTGTATGTATATGGTTCACTTAAGAGCCCTTTCAATACAGCCATATTCCAGTCTCATGAAATACAGCCATATATCGGTGTCCATAAAATACAGCCATATATCAGTGTCCATAAAATACAGCCATATACCAGTGCCATGTAATACAGCCATATACCAGTGCCATGTAATACAGCCATATACCAGTGCCATGTAATACAGCCATATACCAGTGCCATGTAATACAGCCATATACCAGTGCCATGTAATACAACATATACCAGTGCCATGTAATACAACATATACCAGTGCCATGTAATACAACATATACCAGTGCCATGTAATACAGCATATACCAGTGCCAAGAAATACAGCCAAATACCAGTGCCAGGAAATACAGCATATACCAGTGCCAGGAAGTACAACCATATACCAGTGCCAGGAAATGCAGCATATACCAGTGACAGGAAATACAGCTTTACCTGTGTCAATTAAATGCAGCACACAAAGCGATTCACATATGGAGATTCAAATTTCCCGGTGCCCGCTGCGCTGTGTTGAAGTCATTGCACGTGTGCCTATCACTCAGATAGAAAACAGAGCAGCCTGAGCTGTTGCAGTACTCCATTTGGCCCATGGGGCTGCTCTGCCTTCTCACTGTATCTGAGTGACACCGCGGCGCTCCTGGGTGTCCGGGAGCCTGCAGTCTAATGCGGGCTCCCGATGCCGACGGGAGGGGGCGGATATCGGCCTCATCAACATAACAATTGGCCAATGCCGATTCATTAAAAAAAGCAAATATCGGCCCAATATATTGGCCAACTGATCTATCGGTCGACCCCTAGTTTGTAGACGCTATAACTTTTGTGCAAACCAATAAATATACGCTAATAGACTTTTTTTTCCTCCGAGACATGTAGATGAAAGCATTTTGGCAAAAATGTATGACTAAAATTCAGTTTATTGTATTTTTCTAATAACAAAAATAGAAAATATCATTTTTTTCAAAATTTTCGTGCATTTTTTGTTTATATCACAAAAAATAAAAAGCGCAGAGGTGAAAAAATACCACCAAAAGAAAGCTCTATTTGTGGGAAAAAAAGGACCTCCCACATTTGTCACTATGATGATATCTCCCAAGCAAGAATTTATCCTGATATTTTTTTGAGTGACATCATAGAGCTACAAAAGGTAGAACCTGGTCGCTGAAAGCTCTCACAACAGCTCAGGATTGGATTTGTGCTGAAGTTCCAGAGAGTGGAGCTTATGAAGCGTATCCATGATAGATTTACACCTTTCTTTCTTGAGCCTGGCACCATGTTGAATGAAAATGCCACGTAATACAGCTTTTAAAGCTTCTTACTGAGTGGGGAGCGAAGTAGCAACATCTTGGTGGCCCAATAAAAAATTACAGACAGTGACCATAATCGTTTGTTGGCATTCTGAGTCATTAGCATCATTCAGATGCTATGACCAATTGGCCTGTTGGACTTAAGAAACTGTCAAAGTAAGGTCAATAGGAGAATGGTTCGACCACACAAAAGGACTCTATGTTTCTAGGTAGTTTCCAATTCAAAACATGGTGGTTAGAGAAAAAGTAATCAATGCGGATATAAGACTGGGGCACCGAAAAGAAGTAGATGTGATTTCTATCTTTCGGGTATAGAGTCTGCTAGAAACACAGTAGCCGGTGGGCAAAAGTTTCTTCTAGAGGCACGTTAACTGGCTATATGGTATTTGAGATCTAGAGGATGATGTATCTAGGTGGGGTTTGAGAGCCAAACTGAAGTACCCACATTTGAGCACCATATCCTCAGATTCTGAGTTTCTCCCATAAAAGGGACATCTGACAACAAATGTCTCATAGCAAGCCTATGGGTGATGTCACTGTGCAGGCATTTCAGCTGTTGCTGGTGACCTCTCCTCTCCCCTGAAACGGGCCTCTAGTAAGATCATAGAACCAGACTGGAGCAACCTCAGAAAAGGTAAGTATAGGCAGCTTACTTTCACAGGGTAGTTAGAATAGGTTTTAGAAGGGAGAAAGAGTGGGAGCAGGTTTAAGCATAGATTGCAATAGCCTGGAATTCCACTTTAATCAAAAATATAGTGACTGGAGGCATTTTCACAGGGTAACATTTTGAACTGGATGTACACCAACTTTGTGGATGTAAACCAACCACCAGTTTTCAATCAAAACTTCAATATAACATTGTATTTGTTTCACTGGACAAAAAAGGCCACAAACGGTTGTAGTGCCTCTGTTCGCACTCCTGGATCGCTTGTATTAGACCTCATTTTGAACAGGATCCCATTCATTCAGGATTCCCAGTCATTTTCTCATTTAAAAAAAACACAACATTACAGTGTAATAAATTCTCCAAAAATGTTACCCCTAATAATTTTTGCTTACAAAGCAAGTATTTAATAATTTGAACTAGGCCCCATTTACCACAGGACCCCCATCATCCATTGCAAAATCAAGAAATCAACATTAGAATGCAATCTATTCAAATACATTTTCCCCCAAAATATTTGGTGCTACATGCCCAGTATTTAACCATTTGCATCAGACCCCCTTTTACACAGGACTGCCTCAAAAAATTACATTAAAGGCTTTTTTTTTACATAACAAACATGTCATACTCACCTGTTCTGTGAAATGGTTTTGCACAGAGCAGCCCCAATCCTCCTCTTCTTGGGTCCCACACTGGTACTTCTGGCCCCTTTCTCCTGTTGAGTGCCCCCACAGCAAGCAGCTTGCTGGAGGGGGGGGGGCACCCAAGTGGTCTCTCTCCCTGCCCCCTCTCTCTCCTCATTGGCTAACTGGCTGTGATTGACAGCAGTGGGAGCCAATGGCTTCTGTTGCTGCCTCAGCCAAAGAGGACTGAGAGTCCGGGCCCGGAGAGCTAAGGCTCTTGTGCACAGAATGCATGAAGACGAAAAAAAAACTTAAACTTGTAGAACCACTTTAAAGTGGAGTCAACCCCAATTAAAATGGGCATCTTCCCCAATGCTCTAAAACATGCATTGGTCACCCCCATATGCAAAAAGCCATCCCTGGACCCTACCGATCTTAACAATCTACGCCCTATCTCCTTTCTCCCCTTTTCCTCCAAACTCCTCGAACACCTAGTCTACAACCAACTGGATGACCACCTTGTTAAGAATAACCTTCTTGACCCCCTTCAATCTGGATTCTGCCCTCAACACTCCACAGAAACTGCCCTTCTTAAACTCACAAATGACCTACTAACCGCTAAAACCAATGGACACTACTCTGTACTCCCCCAAGGTTCTATTCTTGGACCTCTTTTATTTTCAATATACACCTCTTCCTTGGGACGGCTTTCAATATCAATTCTATGCTGACGATACCCAAATCTACCGCTCCACCCCCCAACTCACCCCATCAGTCTCCTCACGCATCACTAACTTATTAACAGACATATCTGCCTGGATGTCACACCACTTCCTCAAACTCAACTTGTCCAAAACTGAACTCATAATATTTCCTCCCCCACGTACCGTTTCCTCTGACTTCTCTGTCAAGAGCAATGGCACAACCATCCACCCATCCCTACCTGTCAGTATGCTTGGTGTTATCCTGGATTCTGAACTCTCCTTTTGGCCCCACATCCAATCACTTTCTAAGGCTTGCCACCTCAATCTCCGCAACATCTCGAAAATACGTTCTTTCCTAACCAATGAAACCACAAAGCTCCCGATTCACTCCCTGGTCATCTCTCGCCTTGACTACTCCAACTCCCTCCTCACTGGTCTACCTTTAACCACTTCCTTACTGGGCACTTAAACTCCCCTCCTGCCCGGACCAATTTTCAGTTTTCAGCGCTGTCACTCTCTGAATGACAATTGCGCGGTCGTGTGATGTTGTACCAAAACAAAATTGGCGTCCTTTTTTTCCCACAAATAGAGCTTTCTTTTGGTGGTATTTGATCACCTCTGCGGTTTTTATTTTTTGCGTATAAACGAATAAAGAGCGACGATTTTGAAAAAAGAACAATATTTTTTACCTTTTTGCTATAATAAATATCCAAAAATAAAAAAACTAATTTATTCATCAGTTTAGGCCGATATATATTCTTCTACATATTTTTGGTAAAAAAAAAAATCTCAATCGGCGTATATTGATTGGGTTGCACAAAAGTTATAGCGACTACAAACTATGGACATTGGTTTACGGCATTTTTATTTATTTTTATTTATTTACTGGTAATGGCAGAGATCTGTGATTTTTATCGGGACTGCGATATTGCGGAGGACACGTCAGACGGTATTGACACTTTTTTGGGACCAATGACATTTATACAGCGATCAGATCTAAAAATAGACACTGATTACTGTATAAATGTAATTGGCAGGGAAGGGGTTAACACTAAGGGGGCAGTGAAGGGGTTAAATGTGTTCCCTGGGTGTGCTCTAACTGTGGGGGGGGGGGGCTTGGCAGGGGCATAACAGATCTAACTGATCCCAGTGGCAGGGATTAGTAGATCTAGCATGCCCCCCCTCACAGAACGGGGAACCGCCGTGTTTACAGAGTAATGGAAGAAGGTGACTTGGTCTGATGAATCATGTTTTCTTTACATAGCCAGGAGTGTGTGTGGGGTAGCGATGGCACCATATTGCCATCCTTCTATATGAAGAAGGAAAGCCAGTGCAGGCAGTGATCTGCTATCGACGGCTTGGTGCACCAGATACCAGAGCATACCTTCAGAAGTCTAGTGAAGTCCATGTCACGATGGAACAGTGCTGTTTTGGTGGCAAGAGGGAGACTTATTTAATATTAGGTGGGTGGTCATAACTATGGCTGATTGGTGTACACTTTTCCTATAAGCAATCAACTGTATATAATGTTGATCCCTACCGATGAGTACCCTCCTGAAAAAAAGGGATTTTATTAAAACTTACTGTAAAATCCTTTTCTCCGAGTTCACTGACAGACGCAGCTCACCATTACGTGTGGGGTTTATGCTGGTTCCACTAGGAGTTAACTAGGCAGGGAAAAGAAACAGCTGACCCCTCTCATGGGGCCATCCCCTCTTCCCAGATAAACTCCCTCTATGGAATAGCTCACCAGTTCATACACAAGCCGTACAAACACAGAGCACAGAGGGGTGGGTGCTGCGCCTGTCAGTGAACTCGGAGAAAAGGATTTTACGGTAAATTTTAATAAAATCCCTTTTTCTCCTATCGTTCACTGACAGACGCAGCTCACCATTACGTGTGGGGAAGTCCCCAAGCTGTGTAAAAAAGAGGGGTGGGCAAACGCTAACAACAGTACCCAACAGGACCTCTATGGCCTACACCGCCGCCTGCAAAACTTTGGGGCCAAAAGCAGCATCCGAAGATGCAAACACATCAACTTTGTAAAACTTAGTGAACGTGTGAACCGAGGCCCAAGTGGCCGCCTTGCACACCTGTGACACCGAGGCCTGGTGTCTAAAAGCCCAGGAAGTGCTAACAGCCCGGGTAGAATGAGCCGTGACCGTAAAAGGGGGGACCTTGCCCCTGACAGAATATGCATGGGTCACGGTCTGTCTGATCCAACGAGAAATCGTAGCCGAGGGAGCCGCCAAACCTTTGCGCGGACCCTCCGGCAACACAAACAGAGCATCAGCTTTTCGAAAAGAAGCTGTAGCAGACAAATACACTTTTAAGGCCCTCACTACATCCAAGGCATGTAAATCAATTTCTTTTGAATGCGACGGACGAGGGCACAATGAAGGAAGAACAATATCTTCATTAATGTGAAAAGAAGAAACCACTTTTGGAAGAAAAGAAGGCGAGGGTCGCAAGACCATCTTATCCTTATGCAGGACTAGGTAGGGAGACTTGCACGAGAGTGCTGCTAATTCAGACACCCGTCTGGCAGAGGTGATGGCCACTAAAAAGGCCACCTTCTGCGAAAGCAGTTGTAAGGAAATCTCCCTGATTTTCTCATAAGGCGGTTTCTAAAGTACAGAAAGCACCAAATTTAGATCCCAAGGCGCCAACGGAACCTTCACCCGAGGCGCCACATGTTGTACACCTTGAACAAAAGGTACCAATCAAGGAATGTGATGCCAAAAGGTCTCTGAAAAAGAACTGCCAGAGCCGATATCTGGCCCTTAAGAGTACTCAAAGCCAGATTTTTGTTCAGGCCCTGTTGCAAAAAAGTCAGGATCCTTGATACTACATAAGAGCGAGGGTTATGACCCTCCGCCTCGCACCAAGCTATATAAGCCATCCAGGTGCGGTGGTAAATCTTGCGAGAGGTACACTTGCGAGCCTTCAACAAAGTAGGAATCACTGATTCAGCGACTCCCCTGTCTCTTAGCACCTGGGACTCAATAGCCAAGCCGTCAAAGCCAGCGAGGGTAAAGCAGGGTGCAAGATGGGCCCCTGAGACAGAAGATCGTCTCTCAGCGGAAGCCGCCAAGGAGCGTCTGCCACCATTTGCACCACGTCGGCGTACCACCTGCGCCGAGGCCAATCCGGAGCCACCAGGATTATTGGCATTCCCTCCGCCACTATCCTGCGGATCAGTCGTGGCAGTAGTTTTATTGGAGGGAAGGCATACAGAAGTTGATAACAACCCCAGGGGGCCACCAGAGCGTCCGTGGCCACCGCCAGCGGATCCTTCGTTCTGGACACAAAGGTCTCCACCTTGTGATTGAACCGGGACGCCATGAGATCCACGTCCGGCGTCCCCCATCTGCGGCAAATCTGGTTGAACACCTCCGGATGGAGGGACCACTCTCCCTGGTCCAATGTCTGGCGACTGAGAAAATCCGCCTGCCAGTTCTCCACCCCTGGAATGTAAATGGCAGAGATTGCCGGAACGTGACTTTCCGCCCAATGCAGTATCAGAGCTACCTCCGCAGCGCTGTGTCCAAAATCAGACCCAGGTACTCCAGGCGTTTGGTTGGCGATACCGACGACTTCTGCAGGTTGAGTAACCAGCCGAAATCCTGCAGCGAGGTCATTGTGATCCTCACATTTTCCTCCAGAGCCGAGGCGGATTCCCCTCGCAGGAGCAGATCGTCTAGGTAGGCTACCACCGCAATGCCCCTCTGTCGTAGCAACGCTAACACCGGGGCTAGCAGTTTTGTGAAAACTCGGGGTGCTGACGCCAGACCGAAAGGGAGTGCCACGAATTGAAAGTGAATCGCAGGAAGCGTTGATGCCGTGGACAAATGGGTACATGGAGGTACGCATCCCGGATGTCCAGAGATGCCAGAAACTCCCCCTGATGAAGGGTGGCCAGGACCGAGCGAATAGATTCCATCCGGAACTTCTGTGTTCTGACATACCGGTTCAGGGCCTTTAGGTCCAGCACTGGCCGAACCCCCCCCCCTTTTTGGGGACCATGAGCAGATTTGAATAGAAACTTCGAAACCTTTCTGCTAGAGGTACTGGCACAATTACCCCCTGGTCTGAAAGTGCTTGAACATCCCCGAAAAGGGCCTCCCGGCGATCCTGTGGGAGTCCCAAGTTTGATGGGAAGAACCTGCCTGGGGGGTAGAGTGTTGAACTCTATCCTGTACCCGGCGGACACCACTTCCCGGATCGGGAATGTGAGCCAGCCACCGTTCTGCGAACCCCAGAAGACATCCCCCCACCCGAAACCCGGGTGGGGGCAACCCATCAGGCTGAGGAAGGCTTGTCTTCCGCCTTATCGGTTTTGCGCTGCCACTGCCGCTTACCGGTCCCAGCAGCGACCTTACCGGGACGGGTCACTTTTCCTGGAGCGCTCGGGGCACGAAAAAACTTTTTTTGCCCCGAGGGAGGAGGCCCCTGTCTACGGCGAAACTCGCGCCTCCGGGGCTCCGGCAGAAAGGTACTCTTACCTCCCATAAAATCCTTAATGATCTCATCCAAACGTGGAGCAAATAGACGACCACCCTGAAAGGGGAGGTCAGCAAGACATTTTTTGGAAGCATAGTCACCAGACCAAGAACGCAACCAGAGTATCCTTCTGAGGATAACAGCAAAAATCGCTATCTTGGATAACATAGGCAGTAAATCAACTGCCGCATCACAAAGGTACTTGAACCCTTGGAGCAAGAACTCAGCCCTCTGCGGCGCATCCATCAGGCGGCCGCATTCCAGGTCGGACTTGAGCTCCTCCGTACGCTCAGATAGGTGTTGAGCCGCCATGGCGGACGCCAGGGCTGGTCGCACGGCAGAACCTGCCATCAGGAAGAGCGACTTTAAAAGTGCCTCTGTTTTCCTATCAGCGGGGTCCTTGAAGGAGGGAGACCCCTCCAAAGGGATAGTCGTCGCCTTACTAAGGCGTGCTATCAGTGGGTCCACCACCGGCGATTCCCATTTTTTTTAAGAAGCTTTCCTCAAAGGGATATCGAGCAGCGAAACGTTTTGACAGCGAAATGGAAAGCTGCAGACGTTGCCATTCACGGTAAAGGAAACAATCAAAAAACTGATTGTAGGGGTAAGCCTTAGGGGCCCTAGGGGGCCTAGAGGACCCACGCACATACGCAGAAGTCTGCGACTCAGGATCCTGGCTCAATTGCAGCGTAGTGCGAATGCCAGTGATAATGTCGGCGACCAGCGCTTTTTCGCGCGCAGCCGCCGCCCCTTGATCCTCCTCGCCGTCCGATGGGACCAGGTCCCCGTCCGAGAGGTCCACTGGGATCTCTGAGACCCCAGAGGCCAAGTCTGGGTCCGAATCCTCCCCTGACGAATAAGGGGGGCGCTTCTTGGAAGCCCGATGGGCGACCTCCGCCCGGGGGAGAAATTCACTAAAAACCGCCCGTAGCTGGTCCAAAAATTCCCCTTGCGCAGATTGTGCCGGCACTGAAGCCTCCTCAGCAGGTCCAGCAGTGAGATCTGCCATTGCCTTATGCCCCAGACCCCTCTCAGTGACACCCGTGGCACAACAGAGGATGAGGCACCCCCACACTACCGCACAGCACCACCCCACAGAGCCCCAGGGAAAAAGGGGACTGCACCCACCGCCACCAGAACCCACAGGGGAGCCCAGCTGTTACTTGCTGTTTTTGCTGCCAGGGATACCAGAGGACCCAGAGAGCTGCGCTGTCCGATCACCACCGCTCCAGAGAGAAAAGGAAGCGCTGTATGCACGTTATTGCATAGACATGTGGTCAAAATGGCCGCCGTTAGACACTAGAGGCAGAAATCCCCTGCCCAGAGACTTGCAGTACCGCAAATGGCCGCTCCGAGCGCTAGAGGGAAAGCCCCATAGACCAGAAATGTCTGCGGCTACGGCAAAATGGTGGCGGTCCACTGCAAAATGGCGGCCGATCGCCGCATGGCGGCGAAACGAAAAACGACGGCGCAGGCGGACAGGGTGCGAAAAAGAGGGGGGGGCAGGAGCTCCCTCCTGCCGGCGGCTACCCCGACAAATAGGACATTTTTTATTTCTTTTTTTGTCGGTGGTCCCCCTTCCACCCCTGGAAAAGGGGGGAAGGGCGGAACTCTCACTCACCACCCCGCGAGCACTGTGGGTAGCCACCCAGTTGCAGACTTTCCGTCCCTGCCTGGACGGTATGGTGCAGGCCAGAATTCGCCCTACCGAATCGCATCCGGGCTGGGCGCAGGCAGGGATCACCCCAGGCCACCCGCACGGAATGGGCACTATGCGGCGGGTCGCCATATGTCGGGACTGGCTCGCAACAGTTGGCCAGGTCGGGGAAAGTACAGAGCCCATGGACTCTCCATGCCCCGACCGCATTCTTGATAGTAGATCACTTGATTGAAGATAAGATAATAAAATAAAATTAAATTAAATTAAAAAGAAATGGTCACAAACAGGACCGCAATACCCCTAAAGGGAAGCCAGGTCAACTCCTTGCAAACTAGGCATTTAGACTGGTGAGCTATTCCATAGAGGGGGTTTATCTGGGAAGAGGGGACGGCCCCATGGGAGGGGTCAGCTGTTTCTTTTCCCTGCCTAGTTAACTCCTAGTGGAACCAGCATAAACCCCACACGTAATGGTGAGCTGCGTCTGTCAGTGAACGATAAGAGAAATATTACCACATAATTGTATCATCTTCACAACTGCTTCAGGAAAAAATAAATTATTGAACAAGAACTTTAGAAAGAAATAGCTTACATTACAAAATGGGTTTGCCCCCACCCCCAACACTGGGCTTGGTTTGCAAGAGATGAGCCCGACACATTTTCTATAGACATAAACAGCTCAGCCTGAGTAAGGCCCTGCAGAGAGCAAGGACACGGAGAGGCATTCCACCATTAAACCTGAGAACTAAATGGGATCAGCAGGTGATTAAAGGAAAAGTATGGCCAAAGCTTTTTGGCTGTAATTTCCCTTATGGATCACAGGAGTGCACTTCGTTCTGCACTCCTCTCACCTATTTTCAGCTGACAGCGGGCTAAAGCCCACTGTTGGCTGAAGTCATTCTGCCGGTTCAGGCATGGAAAAGATCCTGATCATATTGCTCAGGATCCCACCCAGATGCCTGGACCAGCAACTGGCTCAGGCTCTAAGCAAGACACTGAGAGCCTGAGCTAGCAACTCCTGACCCTTCCACAGCCAAGCACTCCACTGAGACCTGGAGGGGCAGAGCAGAAAGCTAGTGACTGACAGTGGATCCCATTGTGGAAGGTGGTCTTCTATGTATTAGCTATGTCCAACACATCACCCATATGGCCTATTTAAGGGCCATTGATATGTATTCTCTTTAAGAAACTTGACTTTTTGTACCTTTGAGAAAATGTTTTATACTATATGGTTGTACACGTGAATAAACATATCTTTTATATCTATATTATTGTTTATTATTATTTTTTGTCCTGCTGCTCATCACATGCCACATTTAAAGTCCGGTTTTCTACTTATTGCCAATGTACCCGGGATGGAGACGTATTTTTACGTCTCATCTAAAGTCCCATATCTCTTAGTTCTCGTGAATACCAAGAGCTGAGCGATCAGTGTTGTCACCTGAAGGCGGCCGCATGATCGAGTGCTGTGGGCGCACGCGCTCACTGTGTAGTGGGGGAGCCAATCAGCAGTGGGGGCGGACTGGATGTCTGCCGGCCACTCGCGATCACTCTCCCACGGTGAAAGAAAGGGGGGTCCGTGTATGTAAACACACGGCTCTCCGTTCTGACAGGGGAAAGGAGTGTGATCCTCTGTTCCCTGTATATGGGAGCAGAGATCACTCACCTCCCCCAGTCAGCCCAGCCCCTATACAGTTAGAAACACAAAGTAGGGAACACAATTACCCCTTTGATCACCCCCTAGTGGCAACCCCTTCCTTGCCAGTGACATTTACACAGTAATCAGTACATTTTCATAGCACGGATCGCTGTATAAATGTCAATTGTTCCAAATGTCCGACATGTCCGCCACAATATTGCAGTCCTGCTAAAAATTGCAGATCGCCGCCATTACTAGTAAAAAATAAAAAATAGATAAAAAACCCCATATTTGAATTCTCATCGTTCGTAAACGCTGCAACTTTTGTGCAAACCAATCAATATATGTCGATTGCGATTTTTTAAAATCAAAAATATGAGGAAGAATATAAAATCGGCCAAAACTGATGAATAAATTCATTTTTTATATATACATATATTTTTTGGATATGTATTATAGCAAAAAGCAAGAAATATTGGTGTTTTTTTGTTTTTGCTAAATTGTTGCTCTTTATTTGTTTATAGCGATGATCAGAAATGACACAGAGATGATCAAATGCCACCAAAAGAAATCTCTATTTGTGGCAAAAAAGGACACAAATTCCGTTTGGGTTAAACGTCGCACGACCACGCAATTCGCAGTTAAAGCAACGCAGTGCCAAATCACAAAAAGTAATCTGGTCCTACAGTGTGAAATCCTTCTGGGGCTGAAGTGGTTAACCTCACCATTAACCTAACTAACCTTATCCATAAAAAAAATGTCAAAGAAAAGCTCTTCCAAGAGAAATGTGTGCTGCCACTGCTGACCACCTTTCCATAGATGACAATTTATGTCCAATTTTCTGTCTTCAGCACTTTCTCAGTTACTGACCCCATGTGCACAACTCACTCTCATGCTCACAGAAAACAGAGCTTCAAGAAAGCATGTAATGTTCACATGTTTGTAGGAAATGAAGCCAAGTGCTTTATTGTGAGAGGACATTGCATCCAACACTTGGAACATCCTGCCATTTGCAGGACCAAGTGGGAAAGGCAATGTAATAAGCAGCTTATAAATTAAGAATTTTTTTACTAGATGGAACACTGCTTATTATTGTACTGAGGACGATGGAATGCATAAGGATGTTTTTGGCAAAAGTCATTAAAGGAGAACTAACCCTTTAAGTAATTCTGCATATTATAACTGATACTTAGTGAGAGTGCTACTGATCTTCATACAATCTATTTGACTTCTTTCTTTAGGTTTACTTTTAAGCTTAAAGCTATGTTTTACTAGTCATGTAAGTATGTCTACTTGTGAAGTAACACAGCATAGGTCTCAGGGAAGACAGAAGCAAGTACTTCAATGCTACAATCACTTGTCATTAGAGAAATACAGGGAAACCATTATAGACCCCCTTCTGGTAATGATTGTTGCCAGGCTGTTGCAGTCAAGAAATTGAGACTTTAATCACCCATGGGTCGGATTCTTCCTTTCCGATCCTCCTTATATATGGACATATTCAGGCTTTCATTCTTAGCGAAAGGCCAACTGATCAATATAAAAAAAGACTAGCCCTAGACTGTAGGGAATAATGGCCTCAAAATCTTAACTTATTTCTACAAAAGGATTTCAATTAAGCCTAACCGGTGAGAAAGGAAATAATGTTGCTTTTGCCATAGCTAAACTACTTACCATGATCAACATGGGCCAATATGCAGATATTCCGAATGTTATGAGCCTTCTTCTGTAGTGCAATTATTTTTTCCAAGCTTACAAGCCCCATTGTGCCAGACCTGAAAACAAGAGCATATAAACAGCTTAATTATTATTATATGCACGTTGATAAGGTCGGAGTTTGCTTTAATCTGGGTCAACTTTTGTTTGCATTGCCATACGAGTCTAAGGGAATGAAGGTGAAATGTGCCTGTGAATGAATTGTGAACGATCTCAGGAGCATCTCAAACTGATGTCAAACTTCAAACACAAGCCCTGTTAACACGCTGCACTACATGCCCGATAAAAGAAAGACCACCAGCAAGGTGACAAAAATGGTGCAAATGAGGATTGAGGAGTATCTGAATATAGTCCCAAGTCTTTGGTAAAAACTGAAGCAGTCTTCTGCAGCCGGCCCCGATTACACCATGCACAAAGAAATGCACTGGATCTGAGCCACAAACCACACCTTGCGCAGTTAAACTTTTAGGCCTCATAAACACTGACGTTTTTTGACGCCGCCGTTTTCAGGCGTTTTTTGCAGCTCTCCATGTTAGTCAATGGCCCCATAAAAATGCCAAAGTTTTTGAGTTGTAGAGGGCGTCGGCGTTAGTGAGCTGAAAGTAGAACCCACGGCCAGCGCGTTCTGAGGCTGTAACATTTTGGCGTTTTTTGACGCCAAAAAACGCTCACTAACGCCGTACAAGCATTAACTAGCGTTTTTTGACGCCAACGTTTTTAGGTTGAAAAATAGCAGAGGGCTGATATTTATTAAAAAAAAAACGCCTATTGACAGGACGCTCACTAACGCTGATGCATAATACCGAAAACCGTTGATTTTTTTTCCCTGACGTCGGGCCCGACGTTTTGTTTATTTTTTAAGAAAAGTCTATGTGTATGAGGCCTTAATGATCAAAGTATTAAAAGACAAGTGCAGGACTACAGCAAAAATTAAAAATCCTACTCACCTAGATGGTTGCAGCACCAATTCCATCTGCAGCTATTCCCCACCACCTCTGTCCCACAAACTGAGCGATCAAACACCGCTGATCACTCAGTTCTCTCCTCCGCTCTGAGCAGAGGGCAGCAACTGTCAATCACCGCTCTCTGCTCTGCCTCTCCAGTGCTCACCAGAGGGCCAAGCTGTGGTGGGGACGGGAGCTG
>BLSH010179556.1:1202941-1219873 GCA_018402905.1 Glandirana rugosa
GGAGTTTATTTGGTGTTGGCGGACAGACAGATGTGACGGGGACTGTGACAGATGTGACGGGGACTGTGACAGATGTGACGGGGACATACAGATGTTTTGTGTATGGTGACAGGTGTGACGGGGACTGTGACAGATGTGACGGGGACATACAGATGTTTTGTGTATGGTGACAGATGTGACGGGGACAGACAGATGTTTTGTGTATGGTGACAGATGTGACGGGGGCAGATAGATGTTTTGGGGACTGTGACAGATGTTGTGTATGGTGACAGATGTGATTGGGGACATACAGGTGTTTTGGGGACTGTTTTATGGGGACACTTATGTGTATGGGGACAGGGGTATCAGTGTGCTTGGTGCACTGTGTGGGGGGCGATCTGTGAGAGCTTTTTGCATGAAATCATCATCATGCAGAGAGCTGTCACATAGCTGCAGATCCCCCCCACACTGAGCTCTCACTGAGCTCAACGGGGGGAGAACTGTCACAGAGGCGTTCGTCTCTGTTTACAATGTGACGGCCGTGATTGGACACAGCCGTCACATGATCGGGAGGGTCAATCACAGCACCCATATCCCGATCTTTGCTTGGCTGGTCCTGTGATCATAATGATCACAGGATCCAGCCGCAGCGCGCCACGTGGCCGCGCTGCGAGCTCCCATTCTGCAGGATGTATATGCACGTCCTGTCAGAACGGGGAAGCTCCCACCCGGCCGTATATGTACAGTGGCCGGGTGGGAGGTGGTTAAGTGTTGGAAGGTCTGTTGAGTTTTTACTGGAGTCTCTGTATTCACTGGGGAGAAATCCCTTCACCTACTGGTTAGAGCTGCACAATTAAATCGTATTAAAATCACGATCTCGATCTACCCCCGCTGCGATCTCCATTGGGCATTACCGCGATTTTCAGCGCAGTTAATGGGGTCCGACTTGGGGGGGCGAATCAGAGCGACTTGACAGTAATAAAAGTGCCTTTAGTCTTTTCAAGTCAGAGCGACTTGAGTCTCAGGGGAGGCAGCCAAGTCTGGGCAGAGAGCCAACTTCTGAGTTTCCATTGATAAAAGAGTTACAAAGTAATTTACTTCAAAGGCATTGAACTCTGAGTGAACTGCCCTTGTATAGTTGTTTGGTTTAACCATTTAAAAACTAAATCTTTCCTGACACTTGCTGTTTACAAATAAAAATCCATTATTTTGTGCTAGAAAATGACTTAGAACCCCCAAACATTATATATATTTTTTTAGCAGAGACTCCAGAGAATAAGATGGCGGTTTTTGCAATATTTTATGTCACACGCTGTTTGCGCAGCAGACTTTTAAACGCAATTTTTTTGGAAAAATTACCCCTTTCAAAAACCTAAACAGTGCTCTTAACCCAATTTTTTTGTATATTTAATATATTACGCCGCGAGAATCGTGAGAGAATCGTGATCTTTATTCTAAGCAAAAAAATTGTGATTCTCATTTTGGCCAGAATCGTGCAGCTCTACTACTGGTCCATTGACACCAAAACAAGAAATGAAGAGGGGGATGGTGTCACAGGGACAGAACAAACGCAGTATTAAACCCCAAACCAAAACTGTAGTCTAATGCAGCTTATCAATCATTAGATGTGGTGCCTGCATCAGTTTTCTTTTTTCCCCTGTTTTCATCTGGTGATCTCGGAAGTAACACACCTCATGTATTAGAATGCCCCCACTCTTGGATGATGGAGCACAGGGTACACCATTGGACAGCAGCAATGTTAGCTGGTGGGGGGAGCGTAAGATGTACTAGCAGATTTAGATACACTAACAAATCGAAGCCAAACTCCATCTAACAAGTTATTACCAGTTACAGCTGTTTTTTTTTTTTTTTTCCCTTTTGGGATAAAGGTTTTGCATGAATAAATAAAAGCTGATCATTATCATCACTCCTGCCAGCATTAAGTGGTTTGTCTTATCCATGCAAATTGATACATTCTGCTGTGAAAAACAAAAGAATTCCTGGCTGGATCACCAGATGAAAATAGAAGAAAGGCTAAAAAAGAAAATGAATGCAGCCATCACATCTTGGTGAGCTGCCATAGAATTAAGGTTTGCTCTTGGGTTTAAAGGTAGTTTAAATAAGTTACAAATGATTGTACTTGTGGGGTTATTAGCTGGGATTAGGATACGCTAGAACCTCCTAAGAAAAAAGCCCTCACCCAGAAGCAACATTTTGGATGCCACATCTAAGGATCTATGTGCTGATCAAAGGAGGGTGCACCCAAACAACTAGACAAAACCTAAGAAAACACTTTTCCTTGGATCAGTTCCTGATGAAGCGAGTCAACTGACCCAAGAAAATTTCCCTGGATCCTATCACTGTAATCAACTTGAAAGACTAGAATGATATTTATTTTATATATGCAGTGTCCTGACGGGTGGGGTAACCTGGGCACTATGTGTAAAGGTGTATTGTCAGACATTGACTAGCAAGGCCCCAATAGGCTACACAGGGAAAGCCATCTTTCTTTTTGCTGAAAGTTTTCGATAAAATAAAAGATTTTTATCCTGTTGCTGCCCACATAACACATTATGTGCTGCAGCAAAAGGGAGGGCTTTACTGCAAATACATCACTGGGCAGCTGATGTTTCTGTGCTGAGAGAGCCTAGTGCACACTCTCAACACAGAGACCGAGTTCTGAAAGACAGTTCTTGGTCTCTGCTAACCAGTGACATCCAATCACAGTGGTCACATGATCACTGATCTTTCCCGCCCACTGGGGCGCTCAGAACCTTTTAAATATTAATCCATATTCCCATTGCACCCATTCCTGGGGAGAGCTCTAGGGTAATGGGTGCTGTAGCCAACCACCAGCTACAGACTGGATCATAAAGCTACAAAGAAGACACCAATGTTCTTTAACCACTTCAGCCCCGGAAGGATTTCCAGCTTTAGGACCGGAGCCCTTTTTGCGATTCGGCGCTGCGTCTCTTTAACTGACAATTGCGCGGTCGTGCGACGTTGTACCCAAACGAAATTTGCGTCCTTTTTTTCCCACAAACAGAGCTTTCTTTTGGTGGTATTTGATCACCGCTGCGTCATTTCTGATCGCCGCTATAAACAAAAGAAGAGCGACAATTTTGCAAAAAAACCCAAATTTCTTACTTTTTCCTAAAATACAAATCCAAAAAAAAAAAATATAAAAAAACATTTTTTTTCACCGTTTTTGGCCGATTTATATTCTTCCTCATATTTGCGATAAAAAAAAAATCGCAATCGGCGTTTATTGATTGGTTTGCGCAAAAGTGGTCGCGTTTACGGATGATGAGAATTCATTTTTGGGGTTTTTAATTTTTTTTTATTTTTTACTAAAAATGGCGGCGATCTGCGATTTTTTGCGGTACTGCGATATTGCAGCGGACATGTCGGAACGTTTTGACACTTTTTTGGGACCATTGGCATTTATACAGCGATCAGTGCTATAAAAATGCACTGATTACTGTGTAAATGCCATTGGCAGTGAAGGGGTTAACCTGCAGGGGGCGCGCTAAGGGTTAACTATGTTCCCTGGGCGTGTTCTAACTGTATGGGGGACTGCCTATCTGGGGAAGGGAAGTGGTCACAGCCTTCACGTAAAGGAAGGCTGTGATCACAGCCCTTCCCCCTCACACAGAGCGGAGGTCCGTGTTTACATACACGGACCTCCGCTCATTCGCTCCGGGGGGGGGGCATCGCGGGTGGCCGGCGTTAATCGAAGCCGCCGCACCCTCTCCCTGGCCCCCCCTGGACACAGTGAGCGCGCGGGCGCGCCTCCGGCGGCGCGCGCTCACTATATACGTTCCCGCAGCCGCCGTCGTATGACGGCGATTTGCGGGAACGAGCCACTTTGCCGCCGTCAGATGCCGATCGGCGGTCGGCAAGTGGTTAAGTTGAGTCCAAACGGTTTTTATTGAAGCATGATCACATAAAAAAAGAAAAAGACAGTGCAATATTTCGGAGTCACGCACGACCCCTTTGTCAGGCAGGTGATCACACATCATCACAAGGCTCAGTTCACACATAGGCGACTTGCGCTTCGACTTGTGCTGCCCCAAGTCGCTTGACATTTGAAATCCCATTAAGTGAATGAGAGCAGTCTTAATGTACACTACTGAAGTCGCTCCGACTTTAGAAAAGGTTCCTGTACAACTTCAAGGCGAATTCTATCCAACTTGTGCCAATAGAATTCAATGGAAGTCGCCTCCAAGTCGGATCCCCATCTATACTGAAGCGACTGTACAAGAAAAAGAAAAGAATTTACGCAGTGAATTCTCAGGCAACCCCCTCCCTCCTTTCTTTGATTGGCCACAGGCGAAGTCACCTGGCATGAAGTCGCGTTGTAAGTCGCGCTGAAGTTGCGCTTAAAATCACCAAGCAAAGTCGCGCCAAAGTCAGATCACCCCTGTGTGAATGAGGGCTAAAGCCTCATACACACGGTTTGATTTTCAGACGACCGAGCGTCTGATTTTTGTCAGAAGCATGTGTCCATAATTTTGTAGAGCATACTATCAGACATTTTTTGCCCGACAAAGGCGAACGTAGTGATGTACTACGAGAGTATAAAGAGGAGGTTCATTTTTGGTGTGTCACCCTTTGGGCCGCTTCTGCTAATTTCACTATTAAAAAGATGATAATGTGCGAGGCATTACGTAATTTCAATTGCCGCGTCACAAACGTTAATTGTGGATTACGATCACCAGTTTACACGACCAAACTCTTCTGGGTCATATGTGGCATGTATGAGGCATAACGCTTGTAAAATGCCAGTCTAAACACCCATGCTGAAGCTCATTAACGTAAGTCTAATGCCCATACGTTATAGGAGTGTTTGTTGAAGCGGTTGTATACCCATCCAAAAAAAAAAAAAAACCTGCAAGACAATAGCATAATGAGCTAGTATGCACCGCATACTAGCTCATTATGAAATACTCACCTTGAAACAAAGATCCAACCGGGCTGCTCGGTTCCCTTTCAGGTAGTGGACATCTTCCCTCAGATCTGGCTTCCGGGTTTGCGGCTCCGGCACCGTGACTGGCCGGAGCCGTGAGACGTCACAGCCACGCATGGAAGCCCGTCTTTCCGGCAAGCGCCGGGACGTCACAGCGCATGCGCCGTGCATGTTGCAGCTGCTTGCAGGTGGAATATCACCTAAACTGTACAGGTTTAGGAGATATTCATTTTACCTACAGGTACGCTTTATTATAGGGCAGTGGTTCAGAGACGGAGTGCAGAGATGGTCCTGTCTTCCGCCGGCTCACCGGGGATAAACGGATGGATCCCCACTGAGCAGCGGAGCCCGTCAAAATGGGCTCTGCTCGTGTGAAAGGGGCCTTAGGCTGCATTCACATATCAGCATATTGAATCAGGGACAGATTTGCAGTGAACCTGCCTGTGATTTGACAGCACTGATATGTGAATGGTAAAACCGCAGGACGCACATTTTAGATGCCATTCATTTGAATGACACCTCAAAACGCAGTGCAGGTCTGCCGCGATTGTCGGGCGATGAAACATACTGCAATCATGGCAACCCGCATCGCGGAGCGCACATCACCCCAAAAATAGTTCAGACAGACCCACACCGCGTTTTGAGGTGCCATTCATATATTAACGTAAAATCGCAGGCAGATTTGCAAATCTGCCGCAATTCAATATGCTGATATGTGAATGCAGCCTGTGCCTTCATTCACTGAACGAACTCCCTCTAGTACAATGTTACAATGTATTTCCATTCCTGAGCTCAGGACAGAACACTTCCACACCCCGATACATTGTTTTCTTTTAACTTACCAGGGTTCAGAGTTGTTACTTTTTGTACATTCCTCAAATATCAACTGTCTACCAGGAGATAAAGGCCCCATGCACACAGGGGGTTTGCCCAACTCTTTTAAACGCTTCCTCCCTGGCAGCAGCATTTGGCAGAAAAACCGCTTGCCTCTAAATGCATGAGACGTTTAGAGGCAGGGGGAAAAAAAAAAAAAAAAAATACCAGACCCCTAAAAGCAGCGTTTAACACTCAGTGTGCATGAAGTCAAATAATGAATGTGGGGGTTTTTTTGGGAGTTGAATTTAAAGTGACCCTAAATTTTGGTTTTAACAAATATATATATATTCTATTCCAGTATACATGTATTCTTAAGTGATTGTAAACCCAGGGAGAGCCCAGAAAAAAAAAAAAAAAAAAAAAACCTACAAAACAAAAAGGCATAATGAGCTAGTATGCATCACATACTAGCTCATTATGGAATACTTACCTTAGAATGAAGCTGTTGCATCGGTCCCCGCACACCGCCGACATGCTGTTTCCGGCATCGTGGGCTCCGGCGCTGTGAGTGCCCAGAGCTGCAATTACGTCACTCCGCGCGGGAGCCGCCGCTTACGGCACACACTCCCATTGTCACATTAGAAACGGCACACTCAGTTCGTTTCTTGAGTGCGTATGTGCCGATAGCGTTGGTACATGCTACTACAATGCATATCTCCTAAACTATGTAAGTTTGGGAGATATGCACGGTACCTACAGGTAAACCTTATTATAGGCTTACCTGTAGGTTAAAGTGGTTGTAAAGACTTTACAACCACTTTAACTCAGAAAAGTCCCTTTTTATGCCCTCACCCGGATTTTGTTGTTTTTGCTCTGCTGTGACCTGACTCCCCATTAGAAGGTGGGTACATTCATTCTCTATGTAGGAATGTTGTCTTTTGCTCGCCCCAGAGACAGCTTTTTAGTGTGCAGAGAGAGCACAACTAATGTGAAATGCCTATACCTAACAAATGGACGCGAGAGGGAAAGGAGAGGTTTCAAGGTAACTTAGGCTGGTGTGAATTGCAGCGGCAGGAACCTACGGACTCCTGCTGCGGCTCTGAGAGGCTAGGGATGGCCGGCAGCCCCTTTCACTATAAGGAGAGTTCTACAGAAACTATTTGCATCTCTCTGCACAACCAGCAATTACCGGCGGTATGGACAGTTGCTACTGCCTGTGGGCACCGGCAACCTCTTCTTATAGTGCACAGGGCCACCAGACACACCTAGCAGCTACAATCTGAACCAGCCTAAATCACTGATGTAGTCTAAGGGCCCTTTGACACTGGTGAGCTTTAAAAACACAGTATTCGTTTTGCAAAAATGCATATCGCATTTTCAATGTTCTTAATGCATTTTTGGTGCATTTTCTGGATTTCTGACTCCCAGCAAACACCTGTGAAATTTGGACATGTGAATCCGTTGAATTAGAATGGAATGTGCGAAAAGCACACCAAAGATGCTACATAAAAGGACACAGCAAACACAGCGCACTGATGTGAATAGTTACATAGGATTTAAAGGGGAATCATTTTCATGCAATTTTGTCACACTGGAAAGGTGTGCGTTTTAGGGCAGCAAAAGTGCATCAGTGTGAAAGGGCCCTTAGAAACATGTGCAAATAAGTTATTGGCCCCTACATTACCACAACTGTATTTATACAAAAGTGCAAACGCCACTTTCCATCTGAGTTTACAGGTACTAGTCAAGAATAGTTATATATAAAATGAATTTATACACATACTGTATATAAAGACCATATTTCAGTGGCGACTGGTGTTTTTTTTTTTGGGGGGGGGCGACAAAAAACCACCCCCCCCACACGCTGTCCGCTGGTCGGTCCACCAGCACTTACTCCATCTAGGCAGTGGGCCTCAGCGAGGATCGGGTCACCAAGCAGCGGCAGGGATCGGGGCACCAGACAGCAGCAGGCATCGGCGGGCATCCGAGGAGCGACAGGGATCGGGGCACCAAGCAGCAGTGGGGATTGGGGTACCAGGCAGCAGCGGGGATCAGGGAGTGGCTCTTCTCCTCCCCGCATCTCCTCCCCTCCTTCTAGGGGTCCAATAGGATCACCTGTCCTTTCAGCCAGTCGGGAGACAGGTATCATACCCACTTCCCAATTGGCCGGGAGAAGGACCAGTGTTGCAACAGCGAATATTCATTCGCTGTTACAACACACCTGGGTGGGCTCCGGATGCAATGCTCTGTGCCCCCACCCCCGCCATAGGAATTCATGAGCCCGACATCCTGAAAGGGGCCGGGTGCCACAATGGACAGGCCACCCCTGCCATATTTACATGTTTAAAATGTTGCAGGTTGCATTGAAACCACCTATTGTATCCCTTTGTTGTACATTTTACAAGTCCTCCTATACACAACATAATCATGGTAACCGCTAGGCTGGCATCCTCACAACACGTTTCAAAGATTTATTCTGCTTTTTCAGGCTGCAGATCTTTTCTAAAGCTTTTTATGGGTAGCATGGGCTAATACTTGGATAACTAGAAAGGGATTCCAGTGATATTTCCTTGAAGAAATTTAAAGAGGTTCTTCAGTCATTTAAAAAAAAATAAAAGTCAATAGCTACAAATACTGTAGCTGCTGACTTGTAACTATTTCAGTACTGGGCACTTTAACCCCCTTCCTGCCCAAGCTAATTTTCAGCTTTCAGCGCTGTCACACTTTAAATGACAATTACGCGGACATACAACACTGTAAGCAATTTTTTAGACAGATAAAGCTTTCTTTTGGTGGTTTTTAATCACCAATGGCTTTTTTTATTTTTTTTTCTAAAAATAAACAAAAAAAAAAGAAGACCAAAAAAAACAAATAATAATAAAGTTTTTCTTAGTTTCTGCTAGAAAATGTTTTTTCTTCACTGATGGGCACTGATATGCAGCACTGATAAACACGGATAGGTGGCACTTACTGGCATCACTGACCGGCCCTGGATATATCTACAGGTATTCCCTGCGAGAAAACGGGTACGTGTGTAAATACTGATGATTACGTGGGTAAAAAGCCTCGTGATAGGCTCTTTACCAAGATCGAGGATGTGCCATGTCCCATGGACAAAGCGCTCAATCAATCGCCGTGGAAGCGTGGCAAGAGTGGGACGACGTCATATGTCACCCCAGAATGAGAGAGCCACCCTCTCTATACGGCGGGCTAGAAGGTGGTTAGTAATAGGACACTTACCTGTCCAGAGATCCAGAGCTGTCCTCACCTGGGCCAATTCTTCGCCGGTCTTTGAGTCCAGATGTTTCCTTGTGGGAAGCAAGTTTTGACTCCTCGCAGTTTCACATCCGGCTCCCCACTGCGCATGCATGAGTCACACTGTGCTTTGTGAATGGACCCAGAGCCTCCTGGGACCTGTGACGTGTCCCAAGAGGTTGGGGGGGGGGAGGGGACTGTACAGGACACTGGGGATGTGTCCTAGAAGGCAGGTACATTCCCACCCAATATTGGAGTCATGGTCCCTTTAAGAAGGACGGTTGCAGAGTCTCAATCCCAGATCGCTAGGAATTCAGTACCTATGGGGTTAAGACCTGGGGAAGGGAGGTCTGAAAGGCAACAGAGACTCAGTGCACCTGTGTCAAGGAATTGAGAGAGAGAGGGAGAGCTCACAAGCTGAATCAACTGAGACACAGGCTGCTGAACCCCTTTGTCTGGCCGGCCTGACACCCTGACTCTGGAGGAGCCGAAGGAGCCTAACCAAGCTGTGGGACCGGAGACTAGCAGTGAGCCTGCTGTTTTAGTTATCAATACCAGGATTCTGGACTATGTACTATGTACTTACTTTGGCTGAAGTAAGCTGTCATTTGATTTTGTTTGCTGCAAAATAAATTAACCTTTTGCTTCAATAAACTGGCTGGTGATCATTACGGAGCTAACCCCAGGTTACATTTGGTGGAGGATGCGGGCATAGTATAGCCGCAAAAGCCATTTGGAAGCATTTAAAGGGCCAGTACCTACGTTTGCATGTCCTGGGTCAGGACAGCACAAGCTCTGAAAACCTCAAAAAGGCGACATGGAGGAGGTGATAAAAACCCTGGCTCAGAGCAAAATAGCCCAGCAGCAGGCCGCCGCAGAAGCCAACCGTCGCCATGAGGAGGCAATCTTGCACAGGGACGAGAACACACCATTGGGATCTCTGACAATCATATAGCTGTAAGGGCCAGTCACTACCTGCAAAAGTTGATGCCTAGTGATGATGTGGAGGCATTCAGGGCTACTTTTGAGAGAACAGCAGAAAGAGAAGGGTGGCCCCCAGACCAGTGGGCTGGTATTGTTGCTCCTTTCCTCACTGGGCATCCTCAGAAGGCATATTTTGATTTGTCAGCTGCTGATGCCAAGGATTACAAATGGCTGAAGGCCAAAATCATGGCCCACCTTGGGGTGACTACTGCTTGCGGGCCCAAAAAGGTACACCGTTGGTAGTACCACCTGGACTGTCCGCCAAGGGCTCAGATGCATGACCTGAGTCAGCTGATCAAAAAATGGCTGCAGCCTGAGGTGCTAACGAGTTCTCAGATGGTGGAGCGGGTTGTGTTAGACTGGTACCCAAGGTCACTGCCAAATGACATTCGCCGCAGGGTGAGTCATGGGGACCCCAGGACAGCAGATAACCTAATGGAAATGGTTGAGAGAAATGCTGTGATGGAGGATCTCCTGGGACCTGTCAAACCTCGAGGACTCTTGCCGTGAGAAAAGCCAAGCCATCCACCGACCTGGGATCCAGCATTCAGGAGAATCAAGGAGCATCCACCTTAGCATCCCAAAGCGCTGCTCCGGCACGTAGGAATGAGGGCGCGCTGTGCTGACGGTGTCACTCCCAGGGCCATATCCAGACCCACGGTCCCCTGCAGGAAGAACCCATCGAGTGTGGCGCTCTGCGCAGTATGTCCTTTTATGCCCAGGTCTGTGCTGCCAACCTTGACCTGACTGAGGGGCGATTTGAATGTGACCTTTGGGTGAACCAGCTTCATGCCTGAGTGGTGTTGGACTCTGGAAGTATGGTAACACTTGTCGGTACCGAGGTAGCTGGGGAGGTGGGCCCAGTAACAAGAACTCTGAGGGTGGTGTGCAAACATGGGGAGACCAGGGAATATCGCCTGGTATCAGTGACACTCACCACGGCCTGTGGCACAATTGTCCAAGAGGTTGGGGTGGTACCCGGCCTTATCCATGATGCTATCATAGGAAGGGACTGCCCTTTATTTATTTAACTTTGGAACTATGTGAGCCAAGAACTATCAGGACAGCTGAACTGCTCTGTTCCCTCTAAGGGGCTGGGCGCCAATGCTCTAGACAACACTGATAGAGTTGCATCTGGGGCAGATGATCCACCAGCTAAGGGGATCCCTGAGGGGGGGAACCCACTCTTAGGCAGGTCATGGCTGGGGAGAACATAGAGGAAGCCTACCCTCTGTAAGGTATGACCGATGAGGGAGAAAGCTCCTCTCCTCTTGCCCACCCTGATCTTGAGGTGTCAAAGGGTGCGCTCTCTGCTGCCCAAAAAAAAAAGGATCCCACACTGAAAAATGCCTGGCAACAGGTTACTGTAGTTAATGGAGTTCCACAGGTGTCTGAGGCCAAAAAAAGGTTTCCCCACTTTGGGGTCATTGGTGAGCTGCTATGTCAGGTTACCAAGGTTAGGGGAGGCGTGGTCGATCAATTACTGGGCCCCCAGCCCTTCAGACGCATGGTGCTCAACCTAGCTCACGATGCATTGGGGGGGTCACCTAGGGGCTGACAAGACTGAGACCCGAATAATGGACCGGTTTTACTGGCCAGGAGTGACAGCAGAGGTGAGACGTTATTGCAGTTCATGTCCCACTTGCCAGCTGACTGCACCGACGCCCCACTTGAGGAACCCGTTGGTGCCGTTACCCATTATCAAGGTACCATTCGAGTGCATTGTGATGGATTTGGTGGGCCCGTTGGTGAGCTCGGGGACATCAACACATCCTCGTGGTACTCGATTATGCCACTGGGTATCCAGAGGCAATTCCCCTAAGAAAGGCTACGTCAAAAGGAATCGCCAGGGAGTTGTTCAATATGTTCTCTAGGACAGGATTCCCGAAGGAGATCTTGACAGACTAGGACACCCCCTTCATGTCTCGGGCGATGGCCAATCTGTGCAAGTTGTTCCAAATCAAACAGCTGCGCACATCTGTCTATCATCCACAGACAGATGGACTAGTGGAGCATTTCAATAAAACTCTCAAGTCAATTCTTAAAAGGATTGTGCAACAGGATGGTAAAGACTGGGACTGTCTACTTCCAGCACTGATGTTTGCTATAAGGGAAGTGCCTCAGGAGTCCACAGGTTTTTCCCCATTCAAATTGGTGTACGGGCGAAGACCACAAGGACTGCTTGATCTGGTGAAGGAAACATGGGAAAGTGAGGCTTCTCCTCATAAGACAGTGGTAGAACATATAACTCAGATGAGAGAGAGGATTGCTAAGGTGATGCCTCTGGTCAAACAGAACATGCAAAAAGCACAGGAGGCACAAAGAAGGGTGTACAACCGGTCTGCCAAACTCAGACAGTTCCAGGTTGTCCGTGCTTATATCTACGGTAGAGGTGGCAGGGGCCATTTGAGGTGGCAGAAAAGGTTGGGGAGGTTAACTAGAAGATACACCAACCTGGGAAGAGGAAGCCCTATCAGATATACCATGTAAATCTCCTGAAGCATTGGAAGGACCGGGAGCAGGAAGTTGCCCTGGCTGAGATTAGTTCTAAGCCCCCGGTAGGGGAGAACTCAATCCCAGTTTCTACCTCCCTATCCAAGCCATAAACACAGCAGGTAAAGGAGTTTTTACATAGGAACAGAGAGAAGTTCTCAGGACTGCCAGGTCTTACCAAGGTTATTGAAGATGACGTTGTCACAGAAGCTAATGTGAAGGTTCGAGTGAAACCCTATCGTATCCCTGAGGCACATAGGAAGGCAGTGTCGGAGGAAGTCCGGACAATGCTCGAACTTGATATCATTGAGGAATTGCAGAGTGAGTGGTCGAGCCTGATTGTGTTGGTACCGAAACTCAATGGGACTCTGCGATTTTGTAATGATTTCCAAAAACTCAATGGAGGTATTGAAGTTCAATGCATATCCAATGCCCAGAGTAGACGAACTGATAGTGACAAATTAATTATGTATGTGTTTACTCACAGGTTGTATTGCGGTATATTGTATTGTTGGTCATGAATGATGTCTAATATAAAAAATCTTCTTTGTTACTATTATAGTATCTACGTAGAATATATGGAGGAAGCAGTGACATCCCATCAAATCCACGAAACATGTTGGGTCTGCAGGGATCTGTATAAGTATTGATACAATTTTGTATACTTATCACTGTATGAAACATTCCAGAGTATCTTTTTGCTCTATTTTAACATGTATTGTTATGTCATTGCTCCTATAGGAGTATAAATAAAGATGTATCCATTTTAGAAACTTTCATTGTGTATAATTTCATACGGTACCATTAAAGTCCCAAAAACATTTTGTACCTTATGAGGGGGTAGTCTTGGCCATTCTTCCCCTTTCCACATTTCTGTAGAACTGATAGAGAGGTTGAGACAAGCCCGGTATATTACTACCTTAGCCCTCACTAAGGGCTACTGGCAAATACCTTTAACTAAGGAAGCCTGAGAGAAGACTGCCTTTCTTACCCCAGATGGCCATTTCCAGTACAAAAGAATGCCATTTGGTTTGCATTCCGCTCCAGCTACTTTCCAGAGAGCTATGGATAAAACCTTAGGCCCACAACAGAAATACACTTCAGTGTATTTAGATGGCATTGTCATCTTTAGTACAGACTGGGAATGCCATCTTATCATGCACTTGCAAATGTGTGTAACCAATCCCCTGCCTTTTAAACGCTACTGTTAGACAGGTGAATTTGTTTGGTGACAGACTGGTCGGTAAGTTGAGCTTGGAATTCGTTGTTGTTTGTTTGTACATGCCCCTCCATAGCTCCTTGCTGTAGTGGCCAGTTATAGGTGGTGGACAGTGACCTTGTTTTGTATTGTAACTTTGGGCGCACACCAGATGCACACCAGCCATTAGGCCACGGCTGGGTGTCTGGTCCTGTACCTTTAAGGAGGGATGGGCTCCTCCAGTCACCTGTCCTCCATCTATCCATTAAATTGCATGTGCTTCCATTGTGAAGCTTCATATATAGAGTTAGGTCTGCAGTATACAGGGAGCCTTGACGGGGCCTGCAGCTTACGCATGCACTTGCAAATGTGTGTAACCAATCCCCTGCCTTTTAAACGCTACTGTTAGACAGGTGAATTTGTTTGGTGACAGACTGGTCGGTAAGTTGAGCTTGGAATTCTTTGTTGTTTGTTTGTAGATGCCCCTCCATAGCTCCTTGCTGTAGTGGCCAGTTATAGATGGTGGACAGTGACCTTGTTTTATATGGGAATGCCATCTTCCCAGAGTGCAGGCGGTCCTAGACTCTCTAAAGAAGGAAGGATTCACTGTGAACCCAGAAAAGTGTGCCACTGCTATGGAAGAGACCAAGTACTTGGGGTACATTGTGGGTAGAGGGTTAGTGAAATCACAGGTGAACAAGGTAGAGGCGATCCAGGCCTGGCCTCTCCCAGTCACAAAGAAACAGGTGCGAGCCTTCTTGGGGATTGTGGGGTACTACCGCAGGTTTGTACCCAACTTTGCCACTATTGCTGCACCTCTCACAGACCTGACAAAGGGAAAAAAGTCAGTCATGATAAAATGGGAAGACAAGGCTGAGAAGGCATTCCAGGAGCTTAAAACAGCCTTGTGTCAGTATCCAGTACTGGTCGCTCCCGACTTCTCGAGGGAATTTGTAGTTCAAACAGATGCCTCCAGTGAAGGCTTGGCAGCAATTCTGTACCAAGAGGTCAATGGGGAGGAACACCCCATAGTTTTCCTAAGTAGGAAATTGACAGCCGCAGAGAGAATTTATGCTGTGGTGGAGTGGGAGTGTCTGGCCATTAAGTGGGCCCTGGACTCACTATGCTATTTTCTCCTCGGTAGGAAATTTCGCCTGGTGTCAGACCATGCCCCATTGACCTGGATGAGACCGAACACACACACACACACACACACACACACACACACACACAAATGCCAGATTTACCAGGTGGTTTTTGGCATTGCAAGAGTTCAAATTCGTAGTTGAACACAGACCTGGAAAGCAACACCAGAACATGGGTGCCCTCTCTAGGGTACACTGTAGGGTGTCCCACATTGCCTTGGACACCTCTGCATCAAGGCGGGGGGGGTGTGTACAGGACACCGGGGATGTGTCCTAGAAGGCAGGTGTACATTCGACCCGATGTTGGAGCCATGGTTCCTTTAACGTGGTTGTCAAGTCATGACAACCACTTTAAACTACAGGTAAGCCTGTAGGTCCCGGGAATATCACCGAAACTTGCACCGCTTAGGAGATATTCCCTGTATCTGCATGTGCCAACGTCATCGGCACATGCGCAGTGAAGAAACGGCCCGACTGGGGCGTTTCTTCACTAAGTGTACCGTAAATGACGGCTCCCATGCGCATGCGCAGGAGTGACGTCAGCGTGGCTCCTGCCAATCACAGCGCTGGAGTCCGCGCTGTGATTGGTCGGGGCCAGGGATCCCCGAAGACGACGGAGATAGCATGTCGCCAGTCACAGCGGTGCTCGGGGACCGCTGCTACAGCGTCGATCTAAAGTAAGCATTTCATAATGAGCTAGTATTCGATGCATACTAGTGCATTATGCCTTTCTCTTGCAGTTTTTTTTTTTATATAGACTTGACAACCACTTTAAGAAGGACGGTTGCAGAGAGAGAGAGAGAGAGATCACAAGCTGGAAAGCAAGCATGAGCTCTCTGTATCAACTGAGACACAGGCTGCTGAACCCCTCTGGACCACCCACCCTGACTCTGGAGGAGCCTAAACGAGCTGTGGGACCAGAGACTAGCGGTGAGCCTGCCATTTTAATTATCAATACCAGGATTCTGAACTATGTATTTACTTTGGCTGAAGAAAGCGGTCATTTGATTTAGTTTTGCTGCAAAATGGTCATTATGGAGCTACCCCCAGGTTACAGGACACATGACAAAACTAGGTACCTGCTACCAAAAAAATGTTCCAAAAGAGGAAGGGAGGAGGACATAAAGAATGACTTCCCTTTTTAGGTGAAGTTCCACCTTAATAGGGCTAGGTCAAAATCAAGGCTGGACCTGTTATTTACAAGAAAAGAACCAACTGGGGTGGGGGCACAGTAAAGGTTATTACAAGATACTCCAGACAGCACACACAGATGTTGGTATCTACGTCAACCTAAAAAAAAATAAAAAAATTATATATATATGTCAGAAAGTAACCAGAAACTGTATAACGGAGACCTATGTTCATTAGGGACTAGGTAATTGAAAGCCACTAATTGGGGAGGTCCAGAGGAGACCTCCATCCATGTACCAAGGAGATGTGGGTCATAAAACCATTGCTCTTGGGGTGAGAGAGGGGAAATGTGTAATTTTGCCTGATGGCACATGCCATAGATTTTGACATTATGTGGATTGTCAGACACAAGGAATTTGTTTAACTACTTGCCTACTGGGCATTTTCACCCCCTTACTGCCCAGGACAATTTTCAGCTTTCAGGTGCAAACAAAATTTTTATCATTTTTTGCAACAGATAGAGCTTTCTTTTGGTGGTATTTAACCACTTGCCGACCGCCGATCGGAGATTGACGGCGGCAAAGTGGCTCTGTAACGCAAACCGCCGTAATATTACGGCGGCCGCGAACTCGCGCCGTGAGCGCGCGCGCGCCCCCTAGGCGCGGGCGCTGCAACGGCATTTGGCAGAAGGCCTTTCAATCTACATCGCCAGGCCAATGATTTTTGGCCTGGCCCTGTAGATCGCCCTGCCAATGGCATTATTCCCCTGCCTCTGTAAATGTAAACAGAGGCAGGGGAAGTTCCTTCCTCTTCCTCCCTGAAGTCCTTTTCGACATCAGAGAGGAAGAAGAAGCATCTAAAAACGTGAGTGCACCAACACTACACTGACACCAGGCCACATAGGCACATTTAACCCCTTGATCGCCCCCTGATCGCCCCCCAGTTAACCCTTTCACTACCTG